>CM047587.1:13432935-13533177 GCA_026184515.1 Peronosclerospora sorghi | reverse complement strand
CCCCCCGACCGGGTGCGACAAGATCCGGGCCTGGCGACGTTCCAGTGAAAGCGCAAGCGACGTCGAATTCGGTCGGGTGAGGCGTGGCAATCCCTGTGCCAGTACATTTTGGACGGGATGCGAGCCCGCGAGTGTGACGTAGACGTGTTCTTGTACCCGGTGTTCCTCCACATGCCGAGGCGTCGCGTTGAGAAGACCAGACTGCTGGCCGACGACGGCATATTGTCGTAAAGCGGACTTTTTATTAGGCTAAAATAGGGCCTAATGTTGGACATTTTATTAGGCCCATAGGGGGCCTAATATTATGACTAATATTAGGACCTAAATTAGGGGCCTGATAGTGGACGCAGATAGTGGATACAGTAGTACATAATTAGGTACCGCCATGTGTACCACGGTGGGTACAGTAGTAAGTACCACCGTGGTGTACATAGACAGGATATAGAAGGGACACGGAAGATGTGCTGATTACTTACAGGTACGCGGGGTGTCACTCTATCGTTGTGCTTTTCAGCTCGCTCGGCTATCGCTTGATGCAATCGAGTGATCACTTGGTCGCGGGCGTATCTGTATTCTTTCTGCAACTATATCTCCACCGACGAGCATCTCGGTCTTTACGCCGAATTCCACCCATTTGTAATGTCAATTCCAACGACGATCTCGGATCCCACCCATATGCCAAATAAAATGTTGTCTTTCCGCGAATGCGATCAGAGGTCGAGTTCAGCGCGAATACCAGACGCTATGCATACAAGCTCCAATCTTTCTGGCCGACATCTGATACATAGATCTTGATTTCCCGTGTAATCGTTTGCACCGTCCTTTCCTACTTGCCGTTCGCCTGTGGACGGTATGCCATAGTGGCACTCTGACGTTTTCCCACGATTTTGTTGAACGCACGAAATACTTCCGACATAAAACCCGGTTCCCGATCATGTCGGATCACCTCACTAGCCCCAAATCGTCGAAATACACATTCTTCATAACTTTCGGCGACTTTGTGCGCTGTGCGGGACGATCCAGCTTTCGCGATCACCATACCCGTGAACAAATCAGTCCAAATCAGCTGTTCCGTATGTCCATCAGACGATCGGGGCAGGGACGGGATATGATCCATGGCTATCACTTGGAATGGGTACGTAGCCTCGATATTCCCCGGCGACATGCCCTTGATCGTAGGTTTTCCTTTCCCCGTCTCGCAATCTACGCATTTTCCGACAAACTTTTGTATGCTTCGGAATAGACCACGCCAATGGAAGTATCGTCTGATCCTCTGATATGTACGCCCTATGCCTTGGTGTCCTCCTTCCAAGCTCACATGATAATGGTGGAGGACATCCGCATGTAGGGTCTCGGGTAAGACCAGCTTAATCGAAGAGTGTCGATCGTTTTGATCATCTTTTAATCGCTGGCTTTTCCTTTAGCCATATTCCCACAGTAAATTATTGTTCGTCGACGTAGTTGTCGGCAATTCAATCCTTCCTCGTCTGCGCTCAATTGTGAGACGTCACCATACAGATAACTTCGCAAATCATGAATCCATTTCTGTTCGTGCTGCGCCTTTTTCACCGTTCCACCCTTATCCCGGCTATAGATATATCGGGCCACGTTGACGGTCGCGGCTGACGTAGGTTACGTGATCGTGTTATCACTAGCACTTGCGGGGCAGTGGGATCTTCATCCCACGTGATCACTTCCGGCAACTTGTTGAGATCGGTCAATTCCTCAGCTGTTTCACGTCATCGATTTCAAATCTTGTTCCACCCTGAATAGCCCTAGTGGTGATGTGATCTGAACTCTTATTCCACTCTCTTTTGACATGCACTAGATCATGATCCGACCATTCGCGAAAGAGGTTAAACGCACGCTGTTGCAATACTTGCAATCGTGGAGCTTTATACTCTATTCACCGCGCATTTGCCGGATTACCAAATTCGAATCTGCACACACGATCATCCTTCCTTTGGGATATCGTGAGAGTAAAACCAAACTTAAAAGCAATCCATGGTGTTCCGCTTCGTTCACCGTGATATCAGGTGCATGATCGGCTACCGCGGTCATAATCTTCCACTCCGGTAATTTCCAAACGATAGCGCCGAACGCACCTACACGTCGCTTGAAACTTGCAGATCCATCAAAACTAATCACGTAGATTTCTTAGCCTTTCTCAACCGTAGGAGGTGGTACTTCAATCATCTGCCGTGGTTGTTTTTTCGGCGTGATCGCAATCAGTGTTCATCGATTTAGGTGCGAGGGGTGATGTTTGCAGCTAACGCCCCTAATACCTCCTCTTCTCCCTGTACACATTTCTTGATCTCGGGGTCCCATTGTGATAAGATCGCAGCCTATCTTCCCAATCGTCCGTCCAGCCCGTTGGATGTTAGTAACCATTTCAACGTGGATAAACGTGACAAGACAGTAATCGTCTTTCCGACCAGCATCGTGAAGTAAACATCCAAAACCCGTAGAAGCGCCAGAACTTCCTTTTCAACGGGGCTGTAATTCAGCTCACCGTTCTTCAATGTTCGGCTGGCGAATGCTATGGGACGATACACTTGATCATGTTCTTGTACCAGCGCGGCGTATACCGGCCATTTGATGGCGTAAACCACGATCACCGGGGTTTTGTTCTGATCAAAGTGGCGCAGGGTTGGGTCTGACGCAATCTTCGCTTTCAGCATGCTGAATGCTACTTTTGCCTTCATGATCCAAATTCTCCTTGCTCAATTATCGGCTCTTTAACTCTTGATAATCTATCTCCCTTAATTCGTAGAGTACAGCGGCATAGATCGCGAAATCTTCAATAAATCGACGGTATACTTCAAGCTTCCCAAAAACGATTGCATAGCACGTAAAGTGCCAGGGAAAGGCCAATCGATCAGCTCATACAAATTTTTTGGATTTGTTTCCAAGCCGTGGCTAGATACATGATGCCCTAAATAAGGAACTTCACTTCTCCCCCAGTACGATTTAGCCGCACTGATCGACAAGTTCCACTGATCGCACCTTTCCAACAGGCGTCGCACCTTGTCACACAGGGTAGCCCATGTAGGTGCAAGGATCAAAATATCATCGATATATGACCGCTGCTGCAGCACAGACGGGCCCGGTGTCTGGTCGGGCTCCCGCATAGTAAATACATTAGCCGTTTCGTCAGCACCGTCCTTAACCTTGAGATACCCATATAATGCATTATTAATAAGCCGATGGTAGATTTGAGTAGCATTCTTTAGGCCAAAGGGAATCCTTTTCAATTCAAACAATCCAAACGGAGTGACAAACGCCGAAATCTGACGTGTTCGATCGGTCATATACACGACCCAAAAACCGCTCGCCATATCCAAAGAGCAAAATCACAGTGCTTTATCCAAATCTTCGAGTAGATCAGAGATCAGGGCCATTGGGTATACCATGAAACGTGTGAGTTGATTTACCGCGCGATAATCGATACATAAGCGAATATCAACCCCATGCTTTTTCACGATGATCACTAAAGGTGATACCCAGGGTGACGTAGACGGCTGGATGATCTTCGTGTCCAATAGCCCCTTGATCAAAGCCGATAACTTCTAGCGAAATTGCGGAGCCACCTTTCGACACTTTTGGGCGATCGGGCGCGCATTGCCTACATCGATATCGCAAACAACTCCACGTGCAGCAGGAGGTAGCGCGTTCCGTTTCCCGATCAACAGATGTTTCTTCGCCGAAATTATATCGCGAAGCTGATCAATTTCTTCTGCCGTGTTGACCAAGGGGTCCCCGACTAGCAAATAATCTTTAGTCACCTCTTCGGTGCTTGCAGATACTTCGGGCAACGTAGCAAGCTGCTTCTCTAGTTCTTCCACATACAAATCTCCACCTTCATGGTAGCAAACTTGATCATCGATAGGGATTACACCAAATTCGCTAGGATCGGATGAGACAGGGTGGTCACGCGTATCTTGACTAGGCGTATCTCTTGTAACAGGTTGATCCGTGATCCAATGTCGGAACGTTCGACCCGGCTCCTGATTGCATCGCGCTTGCACCTCTTGTACCTTTTGCGACCCTCCGGTTACCAATGCCACAGATGTGACGATCGGGTCCGTAGGACACACTAAAATACTTAGAGGAGTGGGATACTCCCTCTTCTCGACTAGGGGACCTTGATCGACACTTTCTTGATCGCGGTAGACGCTTGATACGCAAGATTTTGCCACTCCTTGTAACGATTAGACCCTATCGAAACAAATCCAGGTCGACGGGGGACATCATCTTTGTTCATCTAGATACCTAAAATCGTATCGTCCTGCACAATGATCGGATGATCAACGACGTTCGTAACACGCATATATCGCAAATTAACCACTCCCCTAGTGATAGTGGGGACCCAATATTTTCCACGAGTAATCCACAACTTTCGAGATCTCTGGTCATAAATCCGAACCTCAGCAGATCGACCTACTGGTATCTGTTCGTACGGATTGAGTTTCATATAATACCACTCGATCCGTACAGCTGTCGGCGCCCCTCCAATGGGATGATCACCTCATCAGGCAAACTTAGCGCACCGTGGGAGATGTCTAATCGAACACCAGCTGCTATCATAAAATCCATACCCAGTATAGCATCTTGACCGACAAGTCTCCCCAACCATGCATGGAAATAATAAACCAACGAGCCCTCTAACGTAATCTTGATTTTAGTGCGCCCCTCCGTGAGATATGCACTTTCTCCAGTGCCGACACATTCTTGTTTGACTCGTGTCGATCTGACAACTCACCTTACGAGCAAAGGTTAAGTCGATGATCGACACTTCAGCACCAGAATCAAATAATAGCGTGGCACGTTATTTATTTTACCACTCGCCTTGGCTTGTTTAAACCATTTCTTTGGCGAGTAGTACTTCCAATATCCACGTGATTCACCTGGAAGTAGATTAACCTCCATGATCACCGGGGACCGAGAAAACTCATCAATACGGAAATTAGCCAAACGTGGTAAATCAGACTGATCACATTTTCCATTATCTCTTTCTGCTGCTGGATCAGCCCTCTTCTTATCCCCATATGCAAAAATACACAAACCAGAACGCTCGTCTCGTACCAGATTCCAACCTGGCGAGCGTCCTAGTTTAACAAATCTTCAGATTCCTTGGGCAGCATTCCAGCATGCTTAGTGGGATTGTACCACTGGCGGATGAGGTTGTAAAACTTTCCGTAGGGCACTTGCCCGCATCGTGAACTTCGCCGCAGGCTCGGCAGACGTCGAGATCGGTCGGATGTCCCTTCTTGCCACAATTGAGACACGTCAGGCGCTTCCAGCAACGAATATTATCGTGCCTGATCGACCCACAATGACTGCATTTCTTCACCGCCCCTTGATCAACTGCACTTGAATCACTTCGATTACCCCATCGGGACTCACATGGCTGATCGAGCGCCCCTGGTTGGTCGCGTATAGCAGCAATTATATAACGGCGCTGATCACCATCACTTCCACTGTCGTCAGCACTTGATTCTTCACTCCCAGACGTCACCTTGATCGCGCGTACTGCTTTGGGCTTCCGCGCCGCGGCAGGTGCCCGATCGTCGCCGAAGTTTTTGCGGAATCGGCTGGTACCTACCGCCGCGGTTGGCTGGTACCACTTATTGCGCGCATACTCCGGCAACGTCTCTTCCAGATACGTGGCGGTATCCAACCGCAGAAGTGCCAGTTGATCGGAGATCTCGCGATTGGCCAATGTATCCATAAAATGTTGCACATACTCTCGTAAGATCGTAGGTGATCCATCCCTGATCGGCAACTTGGCTCGCAGTCCCGCCACATTCAACCGGTGCAGATACTCAATGGGAGTTTCATCTGATCGCTGCTTCGTGTAATAATACTGGTGGGATGGCGATTGACCACTTGCACAGACTTGAACTTCAAACTCATCCACGAGACTTTTCCAACTTGATCGGGTAGCTCTACTCAGCTGGCCATGCCAATTGCGTGCTGTTCCTTTTAGTAAATCGCCCAGGATCAAACACTTTTCGTGATAAGAAGCTTGATCGCGGATATATGCTGACTTGAGGCGAATAATCCAATTCCGCGCTTGATCTTCATCTCCTTTCTTTCCGAAAATTCCTTCAGATCGCTGATCGCAGACATCCGGATCCTGGGAATCGGCTGTTGATCAGGCATCCCAGTGTACGCGGACGCAACTGTAGCTCGTCGCGGCAGTGTGGTCGGCTCATCTGGGTCAATATACTCGCTCTGGGATCGTTGATCGTGGAACGAATACACGGATTCCATGTCAACGTCCTTGACCGTCGTCGATCTTCTTGGCTTCGACTGCTGATCACGAAGCTAATGCACGGATTCCATGTCGATATCCTTGATCGACGCAGCTCTTCCTGTCTCTAGCTGGCGTTTTTTTTGCCAACGACTCCAGGTGTCAACTTGCTTCTTTCCTCATCCAGAAACTTCTCCATAGCCTTGTCAAAGAATGTCTGCAGCTGTGGACCTTGCGATACTTCATCATCTTCTACCTTGATCGATTGAGGTTCCATATTGATAACCGAAAACTTGGATTCATCCTTCTGGCAAAATGTCATCCTGGTGATATTGGGCTATATACTTCGGGCAATGCTCGACTCCACTTCAGGTTCATCGCCTTCGGAAGAGGCAGATTCGTAACAAGATGATCCCGTGTGTTCTGCCACGTTGATCGACGGGCCCGCTTCAATCTTCAGCGGGGAGTGCGAGGGCTCCACCTTAGTAGTTTGGTTGGTACCAACAGATAAAACAACTGCTGGGTAGCTTCTGCCATATCTTCTGGGTCCTGATAAAACACCTCTTCATCATCGTAGGCGCCTGTCGTCAGACCATCCTGCTTGATCAGGCGTGTTAGCCTTAGCACGATTGTGAGCTTGTCCTTCCCATCAGTAACTGGCTGATCAACCGGTCCGTTCAGCTTCCTGCTGATCATGACCCTAATTAGGCTCATGATCGAGTTCGTCAATAAGAAATCTTCCCGTTTTCCTTCGTAAACCTTTCTGTAAAACGTCTTCACCAGATCGGCTTCCGTTGGTGGCGTACTTGATCGACTTTTGTCGCTCTCCGACCCAGGCGCCTTCATCAACACCTTCGGATGGTCGGTCTTGTAATACTTCACCACCAGATCCTAGTCCGGATCCTTATACACACATATATTTGGCGGATCATAACTTACGTTATGATCCGCATGGGCTCCCGAAGTATCCTCGGGAGGTGGTTGAGGCTTATCCTCCTTTATCTCATCAAGATTCCTCCCCAGGTCCTGATTATCAGCATTTCCTTTCTTCTTCAGGCATGACGACGGCGAACTGCCTTCCATCGTCACAACCACCTCCTCATTTTCCACCTTTGTCTTCACTTCTGCTTCCGCTTCCGTTTTCACTTCCGTATCAGCGCCATCTCGCGTAGAATAGCGGTGATATCCCGCGTCTCCCAAAGATCCGGGCACGAGCATCATTGTTGTGGAGCGACTGATCAAAGTTTTTGACGCTTGATCAGGCGTTACCACGGCGACCGAAATGCAGACTAACGAAGGGGGTCCTCCGATTGTCTCTTGACCGCTTGTGTTCCTGCTCACCTTGTGTGCCCGACGGCTTGGGCGTAGGTCGCTCCAGGTGGCGGGGATGACACGTGCAATTCCTTGTTGCAAGATTGAGTTAACTTGTGATGAAGCGACTGCTGCGATCAGGCTAGATCAGGCGCAATCAAGCTTGAATCAGGTGTGATCAGGTTTGATCGGCAGTGATCAGGCTTGATCAGGCAATAAAAGTCGTTGATCAGCTGTGATCAAACTTGATCAGGCTAGGTCAGGCGCTAAAAGTCGTTGATCAGCTATGATTAGACTTGATCAGGCTTGATCGGGGCAAAAGTCGTTGATGATCTGTGATCAGACTTGATCAGGCTTGATCAGGTGCTGAACGTTGCTGATCAGCTAGTTGCGCGAGTTGCGAACAGATGAACGCGGATCGCAAGTTGCAGAGTGTCGATCAGGTGTTGATCGGCGAAGGGGGTACTCGATCAGGAAGCGGAAGTCTTCACCGCCTGATCGCGGAGCATCTGGAGTCTTGAACAGCTAAAGGAACACCCCAATATATGTATTCCTAGCCTATACCTACGAGGGGGGACAAATTTCACTAAATCCACCTAGAGTTCCCATGGGGAGCTTACAGCAGCCGAACTCTAGGGGCCAAACGTGAACCAAACGGGGAAGAGGTGAGAGCACTGATCGATCACGTTCCCGAGACCAAAAACCTTTAAAAAAAAGAACCGCTGACACAGCGGGCGGAGTTGCAGTGAGTTCTCACACTCTACGCCTACCAGTGGACCAAAAACGCACAAAGTGCTCCCGCCCGGGACGTAGAGTTATTTACTAACGAGGGAGGCGCACAGGTTCGGTCCGTTAAACGATCTACTCGATCGTACGCAAAAGGAGAACTTTATTATTGCATAAATCCTAAGAACTACCAATTACCTAATATCCACCAATCAGAACCACCCATTCCAGCGTCCTCCGTCGACCAGTCGACCTGATTTATCCGTCGTTCTTCGATGTTCTTTGAGTACCTGTATGTAATCGTCCCATCTCCCCGTGTCTCGTATATGTTCTGTCTATGTGCACCACGGTTGTAGACGCAACTGTATACACCATGCTACACACAACGTACACGATTACGTACCCAATTTGTGTCCGCAATCGGACCACTAATTAGGCCCCTAATTAGGCCCTTAGTTAGGCCCAATTATAACACGCTTTACGACAATGGAGTGCGGGCGGATCCCGCGAAGGTGAAATCCATTGTGGAGTGGCCTTTGTAGCCGGTGCGTATACGCACGGTGCGGCTAGCGCACAGAGGAAGACTTTTACTTAAAGCGGCGTTCGCCGCTACTTATCCGATACGCCCTTATAAAGGGCTTAGTAGGAGAGAGCTCTCTAACTCGGGGCCAAGATTCCCGGGTTGGTTTACTGTAGCTTCGCTACTGCCTTAATGGCAAGGCTTCCTTACTAAGGGTGTAGCTAAGGGGAGGGCTCCCCTTACGCTACGGCACTCACTACACGCACGACCGGTCGAGGTCGTGCGTCTGTAGGATAGAGTAAAATGTAAACTGAATATATTTAATATAAAATTATCCTAAATTAATTTAAACTAATGTAAACTATATGTAATACTAAGTAGAACTTACTAAATTAACCTAGCCAAAATGTAGTGGACATCACCTGTGTACTAACACGTGGATGGCTGACACGCCACCCCCAAGGGCTCCTGCTCTGATTGGTTAAAATAACCAGTGGTTCAAACCTTTCGAACCGGTCAATACTGACCCCAACCGTAGTGTAATCACATACACCACCTACTATATGTGACTCGAATGTAACCCTGTTACATCCTCCCCCATCAAGACTATTGCTTACGAAATAAATCAAATTTAGTTGGAGAACTCCAACGCCAGTACCTCTGGCTATCCATGGACACCTTCAGCGGTGCTATGGAGTCTACTCTAGAGGAGGTAGATTATTCCGAGAACTCGGAGGTGGATGCCCTTGGGGATATCTCCCCAACGGTTGACCGCTCCGACAACGCCGAACGGCGATGTCGGCAGCCTAATCCGTTCCCCTTGCGTGGGTAAAATGCACTAACTAGTTCACCACCCCTGCCAATGTCGGATGATACATCCGGATCGCCGAAGACGATTATCACCAATGAGCTGGACGCAGCTCATGAAAGCCAATTTGCCGCACAGGCACTAAAGGGCTGCGTTGTGCGCCCCCAAACGCCTGTCAAGGGCGGCATACAATTTTGACGGACCTCGTGACCTTCCAAAGTGGGCAAGGCGTGTGGTAAGAAATGGTTTAGCATCCTATACCCCTTCCCCCGCGGCTGAACAGCCGTATCAATACGAACGCCGCGAGAAACTCCGGCAACAACTGCTTACGCAAAAGAGGTTCACTATCGTCTCATACCGAGAACGCTTCGACAGGCAGGCACAGGGTGGCCCTGTTGAGAACCTCCGCGAGGTTCCTTTCGTTCTTTCTCCGGGAGTGAGTGTTGATGATGCGGAGAAGAAGTCAACGCTTGGGCGGAAGGGTAGAAGCTTCTCCCCAGCTTCAATGAGCTGCACAACAGCTATTCCCGTCGTGACATTTGGGTGTAGAGGGCGTTGCGCCTGACATTCACCAGAGACAAAGCGATGGAGCTATTACGTGCTCCATATCTCACGTGCTACGCCAGCGCCCCTGTCTCCACCACGGTGCTAGAGGACAGTGTGAGCGCCACATCTGCCTCCGGTGAACTCCCAATTACTGGTAGTGAAGGGGTTTCCCGTGCCCCTTTGGTCGTTGACCTGCAGCGGGATTCTCCCGCTCGAAAGAGTCCACGAAGTCGCGGCAATCCTGCCGTAGGGGAGTCTCGAACTACCACGAACTCTGTGAGTGTGGATAACCCTTCCACTTCACCAGATACTGGGTTTGACCCCGATGATGGCGTCGCGCCATCAGACGCTCCACATGATAGTGTGGAGTACCCTCCGAATCGAGCATTGGAGGAGGAGGTCGCGCTATTGCGACGTGAGTTCCACGAGCGCTGTGATCGACACAGCCGTCGCATCCAGGATGCCCAGGAGGGACTCCGCGACGAGGGGAGTGCGAATGAACGCATCGACGGGCGGCTTGCCTCCCTCGAGTCTCTCGTTGCGGAGCTTCAGGGTCGTATTTCGATCCTGTCGGAGATGTTCCGACCTGTCGTGCCTTCCGGCTATGTGACTTCCCACCCTCCTCCAAGACGGGACCCGCCTCAGGGTTCTGGTATGGCTTCAGCATACCCACATAGAAGGTTGGATGCGCACGCATCGCCTTCGGGATGTCCAAGGTATACGACAAGCCCTTTCGGGCTAGTACCTTAAAGGGCCCCACAAACCTGGGGCGCAGTTTATTCCGCAACACGTTGGAAACTGCAAGTGTAGGAAGGTTTTTAGCGTTTAATAAAACACTTTCTCCTACTTTGTACACCTTTTTGTTACGTCGCCCCTTGCGGTCAGCTTGCTCCTTCTGATTGTCTTGGCTTTCCGCCATGGCATCGCAGACGTGGCGTAAGACACTAAGGCGCGTCGATAAAAACTTATCGATGTGCTTTCGCACGGATACAGGGCTGACATTAGGGAATCCTCCCCCCTTAAGTCCTGGGCCACACACACTTGGCGTCAACGGAACCCTCGGATTCACTAATCCGTTCACGTAAAACGGGGTAAACCCCGTAGATGCATGAATTGTTTATAGCAAATTCGGCCATCGGAAGCATCTCACTCCAACTCTTTGGAGAATCCGGACATAAACTCCGGAGAATGTCCTCCACAACGCGATTAACGCGTTCTGTCTGACCGTCCGTCTGCGGATGATCGCAGTGGACATGAGGAGCTTGGTGCCTAGCACCTTAAACAACGCTTCACAGAGCTGTCCCGTAAAAAGGTGATCCCGATCCGACACAACGGAATCGGGTAGACCGTGCTATCGAAAGACACGGTCTAGGAACAATTTCGCTGTTCCTTGTCCATCAATGAACTCTGGCACCGCCGCCAGGTGAGCCATCTTGCTCAAACGGTCTACAAAGACCAATATGCCGGTGTTACCGGCCTTATCCTTCGGAAAACCGAAGATAAAATCCATAATGATGGATTTCCAACACTCCGTTGAACCGACAAGCTCGCCAAAGGCGCAGCTGAACTTGCAGAGGGTTTAACCCTCTGACACGTCTCACAGGTGCGTATATACGCACCGACCCACTTATACATGTTGGGCCACCAATACAAAGCGCTTAAAGCGCTGTAGGTCTTATCCCGACCTAAATGACCCCCGGTAGGGCTCCGCGCTCGTGCTATAATATAGCAAACCGTCAAAGTACCTGTAACGGTGTAAACGAGCTTTATCTCGACTTGACATGGTTGGCTCAGACGAGCCAAGTCTCTTTCCAACCAACTCGCTGATAAGCGCCGTACACTGTGGGTCTTTCTCATACGCCTGGCGTATGAGATCCACCACAGACGAGGTGACGAATGTCGCGTGAGCGAGCTCGTACTCGGGACGACGCGACAACGCGTCTGCAAGCACGTTCTACTTGCCAGGTTTATAATTAATCTCAAAGTTGTACTCCGCAAAGAAGGAGATCCAACGGGCCATCCGTTGCGAGAGATGAAGCGACTTTGTCGCTGTCCGTAAGGACGCGTGGTCAGTATAAACCACGAACGGTTTTGAGCCGAGTAGGTGAACCCTAAATTTGACAAGAGCATACTTCATTGCAAGTATCTCCTTGTCATGAACGGGATAATTCCGATCCGCAGCTGTAAGCTGCCTATACTCAAACGCAATTACGCATTCCTTTCCTGCATCTTCTGCTTGTAACAAAGCACATCCGATTGCGAAATCGGAGGCGTCGCAGACGACACTAAATGGTTTCCCAGAATATGGGAGAGCAATAATGGGATCTTTTAACAAGCTCCCCTAAAGCGCTTCAAAAGCGTTTTGGTGTTTGGTTTTCCAACACCAATCAACATAACTCTTAAGAAGGTCGGTCAATGGCGTCGCCATTTCAGAATAGTTCTCGCTGTACTTGTGAAGATAGTTGGCTAATACAAGCCACTTCCGTAAATCTCTAATATTTACAGGCGAAGGCCACTCCACAATGGCTTTCACCTTCGCGGGATCCGCCCGCACTCCATTGTGGTGAAGTGTACCACAAATTTGGTCACTTTTGGTCAAGGCAGTTGGTCGAGTTTCCGATTGGTCTAAACAAGGGGGCTTCTTAGCCTATCAGATTCAAGGAGTATCAAGAACGGAGGTCTTGGGTGAGTCACCTGACATTGGGTATTTTACATATTTTTTGTGGGTACATTAGGGGCCATAGGGAGGTAGTATTATTGGTTAGTTGCGGATTTTCCAAGTAAAAGTCTTTTGGTCTAGGAATAAGTGGCAAAAACCTCCTCTAGTCTTGGTCTACAACGCAGCAAGGGGTCGCCGTTATTCTTTTCACGTACGCTAGTCGCCTCCACCCGCCGCGGAGTGTTTGGGGGCAGAGGGTTGAATTATCCCCTCTTGCCTATTATACCCGGTATGGACGCGCTGCACGCGCACTTTGGCCACCGGAAGTCCCTCGACGGGAGTATGATTTGGCGATCTCGACACTTTGACTCAAGTACGTTTGGAACGTGCTATTCACCGGATTGGTCTTTACGTGGAGATATCGTTTGTGGAGTTTCACGGGCATATTGGGTCTTTACGTGGACATATTGGCTCATTGTAACATTGGTTGGAGTTTAGACCGGTTTTGGTCTTCTCTCATATTGGTAAGGGGCTAGACCGGTTGATTGGTCTACCCTCTATTATTTCGTATTGGTCAGGTCTAGATCGTTTGGACTATCGACTTATTGGAATTTATATTTGGAAGTGTTTCTGGTCTGTACGTACCTCGGGTGAAGAGTTCCGCCCTAGGTACACCTAGCCAGCACGGTCTCATATTCAAGACCGAATCAGATCGATCTGCGATCCCGATCCACCGAGTGTGTAACTAGCCCATTCAATCGGGTACACAAGGTGAGATGAACTTAAGTGAATCGTATCAAGTGTCTTTGGATGATGACCGGTCGTCTGCCAGCAGCGGACGATCGGACCAGATTTCGAATGGAGGTCCGCGGGGTACCCCCCCCCCCGTAAGTTGGAAGGCTGGGCACGATGGTGGTGGTCAGGTTGTCGATACAAATGTATTCGATTTCGAACTTGAATCCACCACACCATCCTTACCGATGAAGCATCCGAGGAAAGGAATTTCCTCAGCACCAAAGATACACTTGGATACGTTTGCGTATAACTTATGCTCTCGCATACATTCGAGCACTGTTCGAAGGTGTATCAGATGCGTCTGAACATCAGACGAGTCACCTTCCGCACGACTATGGACGAATATATCGTCGAAGTACGTCTGAGCGTACTTCCTATGAGGGCGGAAGAGTTGAGTCACCAAGCGATTGAAAGTCGCTGGTGCATTTGAAAGCCCTTGTGGCATAACAAGCCACTCCCACAGCATGCCGCTAGGCGTGCTGACAGCTGTAAGCGGAATCTCCGACGCTCGCATGAGCACCTGATAATACCCGTCCACCAGATCTAAGGCACTGTATACAGTACAGCCCGCCATATTGTTCTGGAGGACATCCTTCCGAGGAATCGGAGTCTGCATGGATACAGTAGCTGTGTTCAGATTGTTATACGCATGCACAATGCGCCACTTTCCGTTCGGTTTACGAACACAAAAAGTGGGAGATGAATGAGGAGACTTGCTCTCCCGTACCATCCCTGTCTCTTCTTTCCCCTTGAAGAATGCGTCGATGACGTCGCATTGCTCCTTGGGGAGAGATCACTGCATAGTGACGCAGTATTTGGTTCCAGGAACCAAATCGATTTCATGTCGGACTCCCCGATCCGATAGTAACCCCATCGGCGGGTTGTCACTAATGACATCTCCAAATTCCTTCAGTAAGGAATGGTAATGGTCCTCAGGATCCGCAAGGATCTTGAGGCCCGATTCGGGTATTTAATGTCTCTTTGGTTTTCACCAAAGCTGACTCGTCCATCGTAGATGAGGAGTTCAACTCCTCTTCCGGACGCAACACGACGACCTCGTAGATTTCACCTGCTCTCAAAGCAGTCTCAAACTCGTTGAAGGACATCTCCTCCAACGACAACAGTTCGCCTACCCCAGGCAACCGTTCCAGGCTTACGCCTTCTGTTACAATACCTGTCACACTATTCAGCTTCCGATAGGACTGCTGACTATTGGCATCGGGACTCATCCCGAGACCCAGATGGGGGGAGTCAATTGCCCCATCTATTGGAAGCGCCACGCGCCTATCCACAGAGGTATCTACCTCTACCACCGGTGCGTCGCCGGTCTCACCTACAACGGCGTAGTCGGAATCATTTCCGACGTGCGAAAGAGACGAACTTCGGGTCTCTTCGCTTGGAAGCGCCTCTCGCTTAACCACAGGGGTCTCTACCCCTACCACAGGAGTCGTCTCAGAGGAATCCACTTCTGCCAATGGCGACTCACCAGTCTCGCCTATAACGGCGTGGTAGGAATCATTTCCGACGTTCAAAAGAGACGAACTACGGGTCCCTTTGCTTGGAAGCGCCTCGCACTTAACCACAGGGGTCTCTACCCCTACAACTGGAGTTGTCTCAGTGGAATCCACCTCTGCCACTGTCAACTCACCAGTCTCACCGTTAACGGTGTGACGATTAACCGCCGAATCCCCCTCGTTAAGGAACTTTTCCTTGACCACATTGGGACTGATCATCTCATACATTCCAATCTCTGGCATCTCACGCCAGAATCGCTTTTGCGATCGAGCAAAGGTGGGTTCATGACTCGCCAATGCTTCACCCGACCGCGGGTGCGTTGAGCCGATGGACTTATACTTCCAGTCTATCCATGGCTCGTGGCGTTCCAGCCACTTCATGCCCAGAATGAGGTCATACCTCGAGCCAAATCCAGGACTAGGCAACGTTCTAAGCTGCCGAAGTCTGCAAACTTCAGCTTAAGGTCAATCGAGGCCTTGTGTACAGAAACATGTACGCCCGTCGCAAGACGGACCGTGACAACGTCACGAGAACGTGCCTTTAGGACTCGGCATACAGCCGAATCTTCACAACAGAAGCTTGTCTGACCTAATTGTCAGACGCTCCAGAGTCTATCAAGACTCTCCAAGGCTTATCAAAGCCTTTCACGTCCGCAAGGACAACCAGCAACCCTGCCTGGTACACCATCTCGGTGCTAGAAAGCACTGTTTCCCTCGGAGCCATGTGCTGTCGGCCCCTACTCTGGGGTTTAACAGCACTGAGGGATCCCCCAGTAGGTCGCCCCGCACCTACTGGGAGCCGTCGGTTTCCCGAAGGCTTGGGGAAGGGCCTTTTCCCAACCCTTGGTACCTTGTAGCGAGTGTTTCGCTGGGGATTTTTCCGGACATCTGTTCCTCAGATGATCCATGCTCCCACACAGGAAGCATCTCAGCGGCCCATGCCGCTGCAACATAGCTAAGAGCTCTGCCTCGAAGCTCTGTGAAAAAGAGTCAGAGTGACTCTTAGCGGGAGGTTTCTCCTCCGGTTCGACCTGACTCAGGTCCATGGGTTCAGGACCCACCTTAGAGGAAGGGAAGTTCCTCTCGGCGTTGAACGCCATCTGAAACGCCTCCTGCAGGGATTGGTGTCGGCATCGGAACATTTACAAACGTGCTGGCCCTTCTTTCGGGCCTCCCATGAAGACGGGGATGGACACATCATCCGAATACGCTTTCGCTTACATCCCTGCCAACAGGGTCTTAAGTTCTTGGATATATGTTTCCAAGTCCCTAGTGCCCTGACGGCACCTTAGAAACGCCAGCTGATTATGGAAAACCAGATCAGGCGTTGCTTACATGTCCATAAGCTTCTGCCTAAGGACCTCCCAGGTAGGGAACACGTTCGTAACCGAATCCGAACACGTAAATGCCCATGCACGGGCTTTACCCGTAAGATGGGTCAGTGCAAGTCCCACTTGCAAGTGAGCAGCGATCACATTCGCTGTGGCGAAGGCCGTTTCGACCTCTCGCAACCACACGTAAAGGTTATCACCTTTTTCCCCGGTGAATTCCTTTTTCTTAAAGGGCAATGGTTGACGCACCCCCGTGGAACGACCTCCACCTAAACTCTATTCATCAGCGATTAGGGCATTGACCCTTGCCTTTACGGCCTCAAGGCCCTGCTCCACTAGGAGGTGCATGCCTTCGTCACCCGTCAAGGATAACAGCCTGTTAAAGGCTTCCTGCTGGACGAGGGTCAACCTATCCCAATCGTCCTGATTCATCCCTTGCAGAGGATGCCTTAGTCTACCAACACAGGTGTTGGATTGACTACAAGTGCTACCAGATGTAGCCGGTGCGTATACGCACGGTGCGGCTAGCGCACAGAGGAAGACTTTTACTTAAAGCGGCGTTCGCCGCTACTTATCCGATACGCCCTTATAAAGGGCTTAGTAGGAGAGAGTTCTCCAACTCGGGGCCAAGATTCCCGGGTTGGTGTACTGTAGCTTCGCTACTGCCTTAACGGCAGGCTCCCTTACTAAGGGTGTAGCTAAGGTGAGGGCTCCCCTTACGCTACGGCACTCACTACACGCACGACCGGTCGAGGTCGTGCGTCTGTAGGATAGAGTGAAATGTAAACTGAATATATATTTAATATAAAATTAGCCTAAATTAATTTAAACTAATGTAAACTATATGTAATACCAAGTAGAACATACCAAATTAATACCTAGCTTAAATGTAGTGTACACCACCTGTGTACCGACACGTGGATGGCTGACACGCCACCCCCAAGGGCTCCTGCTCTGATTGGTTAAATAACCAGTGGTTCAAATCTTTCAAACCGGCCAATACTGGCATCAACCGTGGTCTACCAATGTACACCAACACTCAGTGTTACCCGAATGTAACCCCGTTACATCCTCCCCCATCAAGACTATTGCTTACGCAATAACCAAAATCTTGTTGGAGAAGTCCAACGCCAGTGCATCTGGCTGTCCATTGTACACCTTCAGTGGTGCTATGGACGAAAACTATTTCGACAACTCGGAAGTGGATGCCCTTGGGGAGATCTCCCGAACGGCTGGCCATGCTGACAGCGCCTAACGGCGCTGTCGGTCATCCAACCCATTCCCACACGCGGGGAAAATGCACTAACTCGTGCGCCACCGTTACCCGCTAGGGGTGATACCTCCAGGTTGCCACAGGCAACCACCACCAATGAACCGTCCTTGGTTCAAGAGGCCCGACTTGCCGTAAGGGCACGAAAGGGACTTCGCGACCCTCAAAATAGGGCTAAGGACGCGGTCAAGAGGGGTTTAGCCTCCTATACCCCTGGTCCAGCGGCTATACTGCCGCGTGAAATTGCGCATCGGAACCAACTCCGGGCCCGACTACTAACGCCCAAACATTATTCCGTTAAGTCCTACCGGACGCGCCTCGGGAAGCAGGCACGCGGTGTCCTCGTGGGTATTATCCGCGAGGTTCCCATTGTTCTCCTGAGGTACGAAAGCGTCGAAGACGCAGAACAGGCGTTCGGCGCCTGGGCGAGAAGGGAGAAACGCCTCCCCAGTTTCGATGCACTGTACAACAGCTTTTCCGAACACTACGTTCGGGTAGAGAGGGCGCTTCGCTTGTCCTATGCTCAGGACAAAGCGAAAGGGCAATTGCGTGCCTCCTATTATACGCGCTCTGCTCTCGATGTGGTGCCGGAGAGCGATGCAAACTCTGCATCTGCCTCCGGCGAACTCCCAGCTACTGGGTGTGAAGGGGCTTCTTCAGCCCCTTTGCTCGTTGACTCTCAGTGGGATTCTCCCGCTCTAAAGCGTCAACGACGTCACGGCAATCCTGCCGCAGGGGAGTCTCGTACTCCCACGAGTTCTGGGAATGTGGATACCCTTTCCACTTCACCAGGTACTGGGTCTCACCCCGGTGATGGCGTCGTGCCATCAGGCGTTCCACATGATAATGTAGAGTACCCTCCGTATCGAGAACTGGAGGAGGGGGTCGCGCTATTGCGGCGTGACTTCCACGAGCGCTGTGATCGGCACAGCCTTCGCATCCAAGATGCTCAGGAGGAACTCCGCAACGAGGGGAGGGCGAATGCAATCATCGAGGAGCGGCTTGCCTCTCTCGAGTCTCTCGTTGCGGGGCTTCAGGGTCGTATATCAACCCTGTCGGAGTTCCGACATGTTGCGCCTTTCGGCTATCCGGTTTCTCACCCTCCTCCGAGAGGGGACCCGCCTCCGGGTTCTGGTATGGCTTCAGCATACCCACATAAAAGGTTGGATGCGTACGCATCGCCTTCGGGATGTCTAAGGTGTACGACAAGCCCTTTCGGGCTAATACCTTAAAGGGCCCCACAAACCTGGGGCGCAGTTTATTGCGCAACACATTTGAATCTGCATGTGTAGGAAGATTTTTAACGTTTAATAAAACACTTTCTCCTACTTTGTACACCTTTTCGTTACGTCGCCCCTTGCGGTCAGCTTGCTCCTTCTGATTGTCTTGGCTTTCCGCCATGGCATCCCAGACGTGTCGTAAGACACTAAGGCGCGTCGATAAAACCTTATCGATGTGCTTTCGCACAGATACAGGGCTGACATCGGGGAATCCTCCCCCCTCAAGCCCTGGGCCACACACACGTGGCGTCAACGGAACCCTCGTATTCACCAATCCGTTCACGTAAAACGGGGTAAGCCCCGTAGATGCATGTACCGAATTGTTGATAGCAAATTCAACCATCGGAAGCATCTCACTCCAACTCTTTGGAGAATCCGGACATAAACTCCGGAGAATATCCTCCACAACGCGATTAACACGTTCCGTCTGACCGTCCGTCTGCGGATGATCCGCAGTGGACATGAGGAGCTTGGTGCCTAGCACCTTAAACAACGCTCCCCAGAATTGTCCCGTAAAACGGGGATCCCGATCCGACACAACGGAATCGGGTAGACCATGCTGTCGAAAGACACAGTCTAGGAACACTTTCGCTGTTCCTTGTCCATATATGGACTCTGGCACCGCCGCCAGGTGAGCCATCTTGCTCAATCGGTCTACAAAGACCAATATGCCGGTGTTCCCGGCCTTATCTTTCGGAAAACCGAAGATAAAATCCATGCTATGGATTTCCAACACTCCGTTGGAACCGACAAGATCGCCAAAGGCGCAGCTGAACTTGCAGAGGGTTTAACCCTCTGACACGTCTCACAGGTTCGTATATACGCACCGACCCACTTATACATATTGTGTAACAGGACTGATCCTGTTACAGGCTTACACTGTATCTTGCGAGGAAGCGCGCAATACAATTATGGCAGGATTAGTTGGTAACAACTAATCCTATAATAAAAGTAAATATATAAATATTCACATTGGTCTTAGAACGCAAAATTAAGAGTGTTTATTTAATGGGTGGTTTAGAGGCTAATAGTATAGTAACTAACTAATTAATATAATAATATCAAGTCTTTAACTAACTGTATTATTAGTTAACCTGCATGATTCGGTATTTATACCGAATCGACTTTTCCTTCTTAGATTATAATAACTTATAATCTCTTATTTAAATTTTAGACAACGCGTCTGAAATTAAACTGTGATATTCTAACTTGAATATCAATTATGTAATGGCACCCCATTACATCACCCCCCACTTAAGGTGGTTGGCCAATAATAACTCTTATTTTGGCCAATCATGGGTGGCAGTTGTTGGTCGGAATTTCTCATTCACCAACTGATTGACCATCGACTCGATGGCCAAAGCACACGGCGGAGCTCTAAAGCGCGCTGCTGAAACAATGAAGGAGCTTCTTCCTCCGCCTCAGCACTAGGTGCTGAGGTGTTGAGTGACAACAGTGACGCTGTATTAGCAGCGTCAACTACGCAAAGGTCGGAAGACGTACCGTCTTCGACCACAGATGCTGCTAAGGCGGCATCTGACAAGAAACAGGGAGATGTTGCTAATGCAACATCTCGCACGATAGCAACTTCCGAATGGCGTGTTGCCAAGAGGGCCATGTTCGGGAGTTCTGACTCCGAACAAAGTAATGGGAATACAGCTGTCCCCACTAAAGGATCTAGCGAGTCGAAACTCGCTAGGTGCTCATCGCCTAACAGCGATGACGACTCTGGTGTCGCTGTCAGCTATGACAGCGACAATGATTATCACAGGTGGTTGCGGGAACGCAGAGCCCCACCTGGACCAAGTACTTCTCCATGTCGGGGTGATTTAACCCCGGCGCGTGGTGTTGAAGCAGGCGGTGCTCCGCCTGCTAAAAGGGCTCTAACAGAAGCGTCGCCTGCCGCTTCTAAAGCGTATCATCGTACGGAACCACATGTTCCGTACAGAGTGGGGTTTTGGACCCCTGGCTGGGCTATTGCCCCCAACAGTGGCGGTCACCGTAAACGGTACTGCCAGTATACGTTGTTCGATATCAACGTGCTGGATGACTGCGAAGACATCCAGTCACGTCGATTTGATCGAAGTACAGACGATAGACGTCTGTACGTTATTGACCTCTTTTTCCAGGTTCGATATTATTCAATCCGGAAAGGGTCAAGGAAGAACAGGGACGATAAAGACGCCCTGACTCAGAGTTGGAATGCTTTTGTTGACAACTACAACAAAATCCCAGATGATTACGTGAATAAAGTTCACGTAATGCGCGAGCGCTTTTTAAAGCACTCACGAACAGGCAAAATGGAATACATCCATTTTGCTTGCATCAAAGAAGGGTTAAAGTGTGGTGTCCCTTCTCACCTCGTTTTCCCGCGGTGTACGCAGGACGCTCCTCGTCTGTCAGAGAAGGCGTTGCGGGGATACGGTGGTTTTTCCGTACCCGCCGAAATTCAGGGTTTAATTGATACCCTGAATGCATCAACACTTACTGTTTATGCTACTTCGCATTATGTGTTTGAGACTTCTTCTCAAACTGAGTCAAAAGGTCTGGGGCGTCGGCCCTCAGAACCTCAATCGGTTTCCAAGAGTCGAACTCTTGGGGATATCCCAGCCAGCGTACCAAGTAATCGGTACGCTGCCCCTTCTCAAAGGCACCGAGCGCTCGAGATCAAGCGCTCGAGGATATATCGCTTGTTCCCCTGATTATCAATCTGGGGCGGCGGAGGTTGAGAATTCCCTCGCCGTTGTTGTTGCGGAGCATGGTTCTTTGCTCCGCAAGCTCGAGGAGGGTTATTCCTCCTTGAGCAGCGATATGTCTCACTGTGTGAAGACATATCGCTCTCTTCGCGTGGATTTCCACGACATCCTCGGGGCGCACACTGCCCTCCAGCAGAAGAATGATCTTCTGTAGATTGAGCTTTCCCGCTATAAGGGAGAGCTCGATCGGCGCACGGCTGATCTTGAGAAGTCGAAGGCGGAGGTAACGACTCTCCGCTCTGCTCACCAACGGCTGGAAGCCGATTACAAGTCTCTTTTGGGAGACTTGGAGAAGCACAGGTCCAATGTACTTAGGGAGCAAATTCCATGTAGGGAAGTTGCTTATTGCATGTGTAGGCAAATTAGTAGTACTTAATAATACTAATTCGCCTTTAAGAGAGGAGTTTTTGTTCTTCCTTCCCTGTTTATCTGCATTTTGCTTCTGCTTGTCAAAAGCAGAGGCAAGTGCATCTTTTACATAGCGTATTACAGCTTGGCGCTGTAATACGAATTCATATACTGCTTTGTCAGCAGTAGGTGCATTGTCCTTGTTGTCTGCCGCCATTGCTGCAGACACATATTCAGCGTATGCAGCTTCAGTTTCGATTGAAGCTGCTTCCGCTTCTACTGTATTTTCAGTAGAAGGGCCATCGTATTGTTCACAAGTTGCAGTCGCAACTTGCGCATTGGATCGCTCAAAATTTGAGCGGGTCCGTCCCCCACTTAGATTTGGCGTACCGCCAAGTGAAGCTTGGGTTCGTGGATGCCTTAAGGCATTCACGTAGAACGTTGTATGCTTAGTTGAAGCATGCACCGAGTTGTTAATCGCAAATTCAGTGAGTGACAGGTAGTCACTCCACTGTTCAAAGGCATGTGCGTATGATCGCAACATGTCTCCGAGAACGCGGTTAACCCGTTCCGTCTGCCCATCCGTTTCCGCATGGTCCGCAGTTGACATCTTCAACTGGGTTCCCAACAATGAGAACGTTTCTTGCCAGAAACGTCCTGTAAATCTCGGATCTCGATCCAAGACAATGTCTTCCGGCATTCCGTGCAAACGGAATACCGTATCAACGAATATCCGCGCTGTTTGAGCGGCGGTTACGTTCGCTGATACTGCAGTAAGATGTATCATCTTACTGAAACGGTCTACAAAGACCACTATTCCAGTCTTCCGACTATTGTCGGGTGGAAGACCGAATACGAAGTCCATTGAAATGGACTTCCAACACTCTGTCGGAACCGGCAGAGATTGCAGCGGAGCCTGTGCAGACTGCGCAGGCTTAACGCGCTGGCAAATCTCGCAAGCGCGTACGTATTTTCGTACCCACTTGTACTGGTTTCGCCAGTAAAAGTCACGTGCGAGAGAAGCGTATGTCTTATCTCGACCTTGATGCCCCGAAATCGGTGCATCATGATACTCAAACATAATTTTATGTTTGAGATCATCGTCGTTTGGAACGACGATGCGACTTTCATCTTTTTGGTCTGTGCTGTAAAGCAGCAGACCATCGTGCAGTCGATATCGATGCACGCAAGCGCGGAGGAACTCTGGGAGTTCGTCGCGTTTCTCACTTGATTGATTACTTACGTAATCAATCAACAGACGTGTCTCCTCGTCTGTTTTGTACGCCTCGCGTACTTGTCGTATAATTGACGACGACAAAGCAGTGCAACGGATCGCGTTTGCACTGGAACCTTCGGTTACGGACGGTTTCGTCTCGTAATCGGGCCTTCGTTGTAGCGCACCCGCTATCACGTTCAACTTTCCGGGTTTGTATTCAACTGTAAAGTTGTACCCAGCAAAGAATGACAGCCATCGAGCCATTTTTTGAGAAATGTGTGGTGAATTCACGGCCGTGCGTAGGGACGCATGGTCCGTGTAAACTACAAACGGTCTATCTTCCAATAGATAGATCCGAAACTTAGCCAGTGCATACTTCATAGCAAGGTGTTCCTTGTCATGCACTGGATAGTTGCGCTCGGCTGGGCGAAACTGACGCTATTGATAGCAGATTACGCGATCTCGATCATCGTGATCACGCCGCATCAAAGCACAGCCGATAGCGAAATCTCGCGCGTCGCAAACGACGTGGAACGGACGCTCGTTATCGGCTATAGCCAAGACAGGAGCTTCAGTCAAGCTTTGCTTGACTGCATCAAAAGCATCTTGGCATTGGGTATCCCAATTCCATTCGACATCTTTCTTAAGTAATTGAGAAAGAGGTCGTATTAACCCAGCATAGTTGCACAAATACTTGTGCAAATATGTTGCCAACCCAAAGAACTTTCGAAGTTCCTTAACGTTGTTTGGCTTAGGCCATTCAACGATCACCCTGATCTTTTCTGGATCAGGACGCACCCCGTTCTTGCCCACAAAACATCCAAGAACGGGTATTCAGGTGCACCAAAGGTGCACTTCTTTAGATTTGCATAGAGCTTATGCTTACGCATAAGCTCTAACACTCGACGTAGATTCTCCCTATGGACATCTACATCGCTTTTATCGTCTTCACCCTTACTATGGATGAACACGGCATCGAAATAACTCGGTGCGAATTCTCGCACCGGGAGTAATAGATGCGTTACGCATCTGTTAAACGTAGCAGGGGAATTTCGAAGCTCCTTCGGCATAACAAGCCACTCCCAAAGCATGCCGCTTGGGGTGCTTACCGCCGTGAGAGGGATATCCTTCTCACGCATTAGGATTTGATAAAATCCATCTCTTAGATCGAGAGCAGTAAAGATGGTGCTCCCGCACATGCCATCTATGATGACATCTTTTCGCGGTATCGGCGTCTCTGCCGGTACCGTCGCTGCGTTCAGCTTGTTGTAAGCGTGAACGATTCTCCACCCACCTGTGGACTTCTTCACACAAAAGGTGGGGGTAGAGTGCGGTGAGGTAGACTCCCGCACTTGGCCTGATTTACGACGAGCTTCGAAGAACTCGTCGATCGCTTTTACCTGATCACGCGGCAACGGCCATTGCCGCGTAACACAATACTTCGTGCCTGGCACGAGGTCAATCTCTTGACGAGTTCCCTTATCCATAGGGATCTCGCTAGGTACTTCTTCTGGGACGTCAACGTATTCCCGAAGTACCTCATAAAATGGGGAGTTCGCTTTAAGCGACTCCCAGCTCTGCGCTTCAAAGCGCTGAACTCTCGTTTGATCATTGGGAGCCTCTTTCCCAATGTTTTCCACTTTTAATGTGGATATTCGTTCACGAATATCCACTACATCATCTGTTGCTACGATAATACAGATCTGTTCGATCTGATCATCGTGCACGTTTCTCATAAACTTCTTCCAGCTTAGCGCTGGAAGAGCCATCACCTCCGAACCTTCTTTCGGAGAGACTGGGTAGCTAATCCGGTCTCCGTTTGCGTCAAGACGTTAATCGCTCGACGAAACTGACCATGTAATCAGACGCACTCGTCTGATTGACTGCTACACGGTGATTACAATTCACCGTGTGCGAATACTCATCCTCATGGTGTCTACTGCCTACCATGGAATTTTGGTGATCAGATGTGCTCGTCTGATCGGCAGCCTTTTCTGCGACACGGTGGTCTTTATCACCCGTGCGCATGGCTAACGCAACGTGGTGGGCACTGGCCACCACGGAGTTGTGCTCACGATTGCACTTGATCGTGAGTTTACTCTCATCAACACGGAATTCTTTCATCGTGTTGGAACATTCGGTCGCACAGTGGGTGTTTCCCACTGTGGATACTATTTCATTATCACGGTGGGTGTTTCCCACCGTGGATATCACTTCATTCTCACGGTGGGTGTTTCCCACCGTGGATATCACTTCATTCTCACGGTGGTCTTTATCACCCGTGGAATGTTTCTCTCCAACACGCAACGAATCTTCTGTTGCGTGTGGTAGTCCCTCTGGACTATCACCAGCGGATGTACCTTCCGCTTATCGTGTCAGAACATACCTGGTGGTGCCATCGCTATCCACCAGACTGTCTGACGCTGCGGTTGTATCCTCTGATACAGCCGGATTACACACAGGTGATCAGATCCTGTGCGTCCGCCGCAGTCGATCGATAGGTTAACCCAGTCGATCGAAGGTTTAAAATTGGACATCCATGGGATTCCAAGTATCACATCGAACTTGTCATCTAAATCGAGGACGATGAATTCATCCTCGAATGACAGTTCATTCAACTCGAAGCGTGTTTTAATCACACGATTTGGAATAGTCACGGTTGCACCTGTTGCTAACCGGACTGACAACATACTTCGTGGGGTCTCTACCTCCACGAAGCTCAACAGCGTTAGACTCTGAGTTCTAACGAAATTGTTTGACGCTCCTGTGTCAAACAAAGGTCGCATGGGGAAATCGCTCCCGTGTGGCTTAACCTCCAGGGTGATAAGAGGCTTACCATCACCCTGCACCTTTTGACAGGACATAGTCCCGTCTGGGGCTATTACCCTCACATGCCCTATGTCGGCATGTGGGATAACATTCCCAGTAGGGCGCCCCGCCCCTACTGGCGATTCTCGTTTTTTTCACCAACAGGGTGATGTCCCTGTTGGTATCGCCGTGCAGCGGACGGTTCCGTCCGCTGACTGCGTGGCACCGGACGCGGTGCCATACACTCATGGGCAAAATGCCCCATTTTCGCGCATCGATTGCAGCGAATATTCTTCTTAAATTTCGGTTGCTTCGTGCTCGAACCAACCGCAACCGATAGGTCCATCGGCTCTGGACCTCCACCGCCCATGCTCTGGCGAGGGTGGCTGTTTCTTGAGACGAAGTGTGAGCTTCGTCTGCCTGACTGATGATTGGTGACATGCCGTTGCGGCATGTCAAAAGCGAAGGGCTGTTGAGCCCTTCGGCTGTACCCAGCATGCGATGACGCTGATCGCATGCTGAACTCCTCACGGATGCTCATATCAATGGCATCCCTTAGAGTCCCTGGCGGGTGCCGGTAGAGACTCTGTTTGACGGGACGATCATTGAGTCCCTTCATGAAGCCAGTGACCTGCATATCAGGGGGCACCGGCTCGTACACAATATTTGACAGCAAATATTGCGTGTTCTGAGCGTAAGCTTGAAGGTCAAGCTTACCTTGCCGGAGTTCCATAAACTCCTGCCGACTACTTAGCTCCATTTCTGGAGCTTCAAAGTTGAGCTTTAGCTCAGCTTTTAATTCCTTATAAGTAAGGAACGCAGAGTCATCAGTGGCTATGCGACACATCGCCCATGCCCTGTCTCTGCAGCCTAGACATGTTGTGGCGAAGTACGCCTGTTCACGTTCGTCAACAATATTTTGCGCAGAGATGGCATCTTCCACCTCTGCGAACCATCTACGAAGGGGCTCGCCCCCTTCGCCGGTAAAGGGCGGTACTCGCGCCTCTACCACTTCAACGCTATGCGTTGTAGGTGCTGATGCGGTCCGCGCTGCCTCTGGCGCGGGCCGTTCTGGCTTTTCTAGGTGGTTTCGCCTAAAGCGATTCACCACCTGTACCACTTCCTCCGGGGACTTACTCTTGAGGAAGGCAATGATGTCGGTCCCCATAGACCGAATCATTTCCACCGTCGCGTCTTTGCTACGCGACGAGAAGTGAGGGAAGTGTTTATTCACCTCTTCCAGCGTTCTTTCTCGCTCGGCAGTCGTCATGTATCGCGACATGATGCCGAGCGGCTCTTAATCTTCGCTCCGCTAGTTAACTAGCAGAACGGAACTGTGGTCGTTAAGACGGACCACAAAGTGCTACCAGGTGTAACAGGACTGATCCTGTTACAGGCTTACACTGTATCTTGCGAGGAAGCGCGCAATACAATTAGGGAAGGATTAGCTGGTAACAACTAATCCTATAATTAAAGTAAATATATTAATATTCACATTGGTCTTAGAACGCAAAATTAAGAGTGTTTATTTAATGGGTGGTTTAGAGGCTAATAGTATAGTAACTAACTAATTAATATAATAATATCAAGTCTTTAACTAACTGTACTATTAGTTAACCTGCATGATTCGGTATTTATACCGAATCGACTTTTCCTTCTTAGATTATAATAACTTATAATCTCTTATTTAAATTTCAGACAACGCGTCTGAAATTAAACTGTGATATTCTAACTTGAATATCAATTATGTAATGGCACCCCATTACATATTGGGCCACCAATACAAAGCGCTTAAAGCGCTGTAGGTCTTATCCCGACCTAAATGACCCCCGGTAGGGTCGTCATGTGCCTCAAAGTGGACTCTATACTTCAGTTCCTCATCATGAGGAACTACCACCCGCGGAGTGTCCTCCGCGCTCGTGCTATAAAATAGCAGACCGTCACAGTACCTGTAACGGTGTAAACGAGCTTTAGCTCGACTTGACAGGGTTGGCTCAGACGAGCCAAGACCCTTTTCACCTTTCGCGCTGATTAGCGCCGTACACTGTGGGTCTTTCTCATATGCCTGGTCTATGAGATCCACCACAGATGTGGTGACTAATGTCGCGTGAGCGAGCTCGTAATCGGGACGACGCGACAACGCGTCTGCAAGCACGTTCTGCTTGCCAGGTATATAATTAACCTCAAAGTTATACTCCGCAAAGAAGGAGAGCCAACGGGCCATCCGTTGGGAGAGATGAGGCGACTTCGTCGCTGTCCGTAAGGACGCGTGGTCAGTATAAACCACGAACGGCTTTGAGCCGAGTAGGTGAACCCTAAACTTGACAAGGGCATACTTCATTTCAAGTGGCTCCTTGTCATGAACGGGATAGTTCCGTTCCGCAGATTTAAGCTGCCTCGACTCAAACGCGATAACGCGTTCCCTTCCTGCATCATCTGCTTGTAACAAAGCACATCCGATTGCGAAATCGCAGACGACACTAAATGTTTTCCAGAAACTGGGAGAGAAAGAACGAGAGCTTTCAACAAGCTCCCCTTTACCGCTTCAAAAGCGTTTTGGTGTTTGGTTTTCCAACACCAAACCACGTTCTTCTTAAGAAGGTCGGTTAATGCCTTCGCCATTTCAGCGTAGTTCTCGTTGTACTTGTGGAGATAATTGGCTAATCCAAGCCACTTCCGTACATCTCTAAGATTACAGGCGAAGGCCACTCCACAATGGCTGTCACCTTCGCGGGATCCGCCCGCACTCCATCATTACCGATAAAGCATCCGAGGAAAGGAATTTCCTCAGCACCAAAGATACACTTGGATACGTTTGCGTATAACTTATGCTCTCGCATACATTCGAGCACTGTTCGAAGGTGTATCAGATGCGTCTGAACATCAGACGAGTCACCTTCCGCACGACTATGGACGAATATATCGTCGAAGTACGTCTGAGCGTACTTCCTATGAGGGCGGAAGAGTTGAGTCACCAAGCGATTGAAAGTCGCTGGTGCATTTGAAAGCCCTTGTGGCATAACAAGCCACTCCCACAGCATGCCGCTAGGCGTGCTGACAGCTGTAAGCGGAATCTCCGACGCTCGCATGAGCACCTGATAATACCCGTCCACCAGATCTAAGGCACTGTATACAGTATAGCCCGCCATATTGTTCTGGAGGACATCCTTCCGAGGAATCGGAGTCTGCATGGATACAGTAGCTGTGTTCAGATTGTTATACGCATGCACAATGCGCCACTTTCCGTTCGGTTTACGAACACAAAAATGTGAGATGAGTGGGGAGAATTGCTCTCCCGTACCATCCCTGCCTTTTCTTTCCCCTTGAAGAATGCGTCGATGACGTCGCATTGCTCCTTGGGGAGAGATCACTGCATAGTGACGCAGTATTTGGTTCCAGGAACCAAATCGATTTCATGTCGGACTCCCCGATCCGATAGTAACCCCATCGGCGGGTTGTCACTAATGACATCTCCAAATTCCTTCAGTAAGGAATGGTAATGGTCCTCAGGATCCGCAAGGATCTTGAGGCCCGATTCGGGTATTTAATGTCTCTTTGGTTTTCACCAAAGCTGACTCGTCCATCGTAGATGAGGAGTTCAACTCCTCTTCCGGACGCAACACGACGACCTCGTAGATTTCACCTGCTCTCAAAGCAGTCTCAAACTCGTTGAAGGACATCTCCTCCAACGACAACAGTTCGCCTACCCCAGGCAACCGTTCCAGGCTTACGCCTTCTGTTACAATACCTGTCACACTATTCAGCTTCCGATAGGACTGCTGACTACTGGCCTCGGGACTCATCCCGAGACCCAGATGGGGGGAGTCAATTGCCCCATCTATTGGAAGCGCCACGTGCCTATTCACAGAGGTCTCTACCTCTACCACCGGTGACTCGCCGGTCTCACCTACAACGGCGTAGTCGGAATCATTTCCGACGTGCGAAAGAGACAAATTTCGGGTCTCTTCGCTTGGAAGCGCCTCGCGCTTAACCACAGGGTTCTCTACCCCTACCACTGGAGTCGCAACTTGTTCGCCGGACACGGCGTGGTCGGAATCAATGCCGACCTGTAGAAGAGACGAACTTCGGGTCTATTCTCTAAGCGCCTCGGGCTTACTCTCAGAGGAATCCGCCTCTATCACTGGCGACTCACCAGTCTCGCCTATATTGGCGCGGGGATTAACCGCCGAATCCCCCTCGTTAAGGAACTCTTCCTTAACGCAATGGGGCTGATCATCTCAGACATCCCAATCTCTGGCATCTCACGCCAGAATCGCTTTTGCGATCGAGCAAAGGTGGGTTCATGACTCGCCAATGCTTCACCCGACCGCGGGTGCGTTGAGCCAATGGACTTAGACTTCCATTCTATCCATGGCTCGTGGCGTTCCAGCCACTTCATGCCCAGAATGAGGTCATACCTCGAGTCCAAATCCAGGACTAGGCAACGTTCTCAGCTGTCGAAGTCTGCAAACTTCAGCTTAAGGTCAATCGAGGCCTTGTGTACAGAAACATGTACGCCCGTCGCAAGACGGACCGTGACAACGTCACGAGAACGTGCCTTTAGGCCTCGGCATACAGCCGAATCTTCACAACAGAAGCTTGTCTGACCTAATTGTCAGACGCTCCAGAGTCTATCAAGACTATCCAAGGCTTATCAAAGCCTTTCACGTCCGCAAGGACAACCAGCAACCCTGCCTGGTACACCATCTCGGTGCTAGAAAGCACTGTTTCCCTCGGAGCCATGTGCTGTCGGCCCCTACTCTGGGGTTTAACAGCACTGAGGGATCCCCAGTAGGTCGCCCCGCACCTACTGGGAGCCGTCGGTTTCCCGAAGGCTTGGGGAAGGGCCTTTTCCCAACCCTTGGTACCTTGTAGCGAGTGTTTCGCTGGGGACTTTTCCGGACATCTGTTCCTCAGATGATCCATGCTCCCACACAGGAAGCATCTCAGCGGCCCATGCCGCTGCAACATAGCTAAGAGCTCTGCCTCGAAGCTCTGTGAAAAAGAGTCAGAGTGACTCTTAGCGGGAGGTTTCTCCTCCGCTTCGACCTGACTCAGGTCCATGGGTTCAGGACCCACCTTAGAGGAACGGAAGTTCCTCTCGGCGTTGAACTCCATCTTGAACGCCACCTCCAGGGATTCGGGTCGTCATCGGAACAATTCCGAACGTGCTGGCCCTTCTCTCAGGCCTCCCATGAAGACGGGGATGGACACATCGTCCGAATACGCCTTCGCGTACATCCCTGCCAACAGGGTCTTAAGCTCCTGTATATAAGTCTCCAGGTCCTTAGTGCATTGACGGCACCTCAGGAACGCCAGTTGATTCTGGAGAACCAGATCAGGCGTTGCGTACATGTCCATGAGCTTCTGCTTAAGGACCTTCCATGTTGGGAACACGTCCGTGACTGACTCCAAACACGTAAACGCCCATGTACGGGCTTTGCCCGTAAGATGGGTCAATGCAAGTCCCACTTGCAAGTGATCAGCGGTCATATTCGCTGTGGCGAAGGCCGTTTCGACCTCTCGCAACCACACGTAAAGGTTGTCACCCTTCTCCCCGGTGAACTCCTTTATCTTAAACGATAAGGGAGGGCGCACCCTCGTGGAATGACCTCCACTACAACTCGCCTCATGAGCGATGAGGGCATTTACCCTTGCCTTTACGGTCTCAAGGCTCTGCTCCACTAGGAGCTTCATGCCTTCTTCCCCCGTTAAGGGTAACAGCCTTTTAAAGGCTTCCTGCTGGACGATGGTCAAACTATCCCAATCGTCCTGATTCATCCTTACCAGAGGATGCCTAGTCTACCAACACAGGTGTTGGATTGACTACAAGTGCTACCAGATGTAGCCGGTGCGTATACGCACGGTGCGGATAGCGCACAGAGGAAGACTCTTCCTTAAAGCGGTAGCTACCGCTACTTATCCGATACGCCCTTGTAAAGGGCTTAGTAGGAGAGTTCTCCTACTCGGGGCCAAGATTCCCGGGTTAGTTTACGACTTAGCCTTAACGGCTGTATTCCCTTTACGGGATGTAAGTAAAGGGAGTACTCCCTCTTACCCACGACACTCACTGCGCGCGCGACCGGTCGAGGTCGCACGTCCGCAAAATAGAGTGAAATGTAAACTGAATATATTTAATATGTAATTAACCTAAATTAATTTAAACTAATATAAACTATATGTAATACTAAGTAGAATATTCCTAATTCGTACCTAGCTAAAATGTAGTGTACACACCTGTGTACTGACACGTGGATGGCTGACACACCACCACACCAAGGGCCCCTTCCCTGATTGGTTAAAATAACCAAAGGTTCAAAACCTTTCAAATCGGCCAATACTGACCTCAACCGTGGTGTACTCATGTACACCAACACTCAATGTAACCCGAATGTAACCCCGTTACAGCCTTCGCCTGTAAAGCTTAGAGATTTACGGAAGTGGCTTGGATTAGCCAATTATCTCCACAAGTACAACGAGAACTACGCTGAAATGGCGAAGGCATTAACCGACCTTCTTAAGAAGAACGTGGTTTGGTGTTGGAAAACCAAACACCAAAACGCTTTTGAAGCGGTAAAGGGGAGCTTGTTGAAAGCTCTCGTTCTTTCTCTCCCAGTTTCTGGAAAACATTTAGTGTCGTCTGCGATTTCGCAATCGGATGTGCTTTGTTACAAGCAGATGATGCAGGAAGGGAACGCGTTATCGCGTTTGAGTCGAAGCAGCTTAAAGCTGCAGAACGGAATTATCCCGTTCATGACAAGGAGCCACTTGCAATGAAGTATGCCCTTGTCAAATTTAGGGTTCACCTACTCGGCTCAAAACCGTTCGTGGTTTATACTGACCACGCGTCCTTACGGACAGCGACAAAGTCGCTTCATCTCTCGCAACGGATGGCCCGTTGGCTCTCCTTCTTTGCGGAGTACAACTTTGAGATTAATTATAAACCTGGCAAGTAGAACGTGCTTGCAGACGCGTTGTCGCGTCGTCCCGAGTACGAGTTCGCTCACGCGACATTCGTCACCTCGTCTGTGGTGGATCTCATACGCCAGGCGCATGAGAAAGACCCACAGTGTACGGCGCTTATCAGCGAGTTGGTTGGAAAGGGACTTGGCTCGTCTGAGCCAACCATGTCAAGTCGAGATAAAGCTCGTTTACACCGTTACAGGTACTGTGACGGTTTGCTATATTATAGCACGAGCGCGGAGCCCTACCGGGGGTCATTTAGGTCGGGATAAGACCTACAGCGCTTTAAGCGCTTTGTATTGGTGGCCCAACATGTATAAGTGGGTCGGTGCGTATATACGCACCTGTGAGACGTGTCAGAGGGTTAAACCCTCTGCAAGTTCAGCTGCGCCTTTGGCGAGCTTGTCGGTTCAACGGAGTGTTGGAAATCCATCATTATGGATTTTATCTTCGGTTTTCCGAAGGATAAGGCCGGTAACACCGGCATATTGGTCTTTGTAGACCGTTTGAGCAAGATGGCTCACCTGGAGGCGGTGCCAGAGTTCATTGATGGACAAGGAACAGCAAAATTGCTCCTAGACCGTGTCTTTCGACAGCATGTTCTACCCGATTCCGTTGTGTCGGATCGAGACCCCCGTTTTACGGGACAGTTTTGGGGAGCGTAGTTTAAGGAGCTGGGCGCCAAGCTCCTCATGTCCACTGCGGATCATCCGCAGACGGACGGTCAACTGGAACGCGTTAATCGCGTTGTTGAGGATATTCTCCGGAGTTTATGTCCGGATTCTCCAAAGGGTTGTAGTAAGATGCTTCCTATGGACGAATTTGCTATAAACAAATGGGTCCATGCATCTACGGGGTTTACCCCGTTTTACGTGAACGGATTGGTGAATACGAGGGTTCCGTTGACGCCACGTGTGTGTGGCCCAGGGCTTGAGGGGGGGGGATCCCCTGATGTAAGCCCTGTATCTGTGCGAAAGCACATCGAGAAGTTCTTATCGACGCGCCTTAGTGTCTTAGGACACGTTTGCGACGCCATGGCGGAAAGACAAGACAAGCAAAAGGAACAGGCCGACCGCAAGGGTCGGTATAACCAAAAGGCGTATAAAGTAGGAGAAAGTGTTGTATTAAACGCTAAAAAACTTCCTACACATGCAGTTTCTAACGTGTTGCGGAATAAACTGCGCCCCAGGTTTGTGGGGCCCTTTAAGGTACTAGCCCGAAAGGGCTTGTCGTATACCTTGGACATCCCGAATGCGATGCGTACGCATCCAACCTTCTATGTGGGTATGCTTAAGCCATACCAGAACCCGGAGGCGGGTCCCGTCTTGGAGGAGGGTGGGAAGTCGGATAGCCGAAAGGCACGACAGGTCGGAACATCTCCGACAGGATCGAAATACGACCCTGAAGCTCCGCAACGAGAGACTCGAGGGAGGCAAGCCGCCCGTCGATGCGTTCATTCGCACTCCCCTCGTCGCGGAGTCCCTCCTGGGCATCCTGGATGCGACGGCTGTGTCGATCACAGCGCTCGTGGAACTCACGTCGCAATAGCGCGACCTCCTCCTCTAGTGCTCGATACGGAGGGTACTCCACATTATCATGTGGAGCGTCTGATGTAACGACGCCATCACCGGGGTAAGACCCAGTACCTGGTGAAGTGGAAAGGTTATCCACATTGTTAGAGTTCGTGGGAGTCCGAGACTCCCCTGCGGCAGGATTGCCGTGACGTCGTTGACGCTTTCGAGAGGGAGAACCCCGCTGAGAGTCAACGATCAAAGGGGCGGAAGAAGCTCCTTCACAACCAGTAGCTAGGAGTTTGCCGGAGGCAGATGCAGAGTTTGCATCGCTCTCCGGAACCACATCGAGAGGAGGGAGCGTGTAGTAAGAGGCAGGTAATCGCCCCTGCGCTTTGGCCTGAGCATATGCCAAGCGTAACGCCCTCTCTACCCGAACGTCGGTTCGGAAAAGCTGTTGTACAGCTCATCAAAGTTGGGGAGGCGCTTCTCCCCTTCCGCCCAAGCGCGGAATACCTGTTCTGCGTCCTCGACGCTTTCGTCCCGTAAGAGAACAAAGGGAATCTCATGGAGGATATCCACGATGGCACCGCGTGCCTGTTTCCCGAGGCGCGCTCGGTAGGACTTGACAGTGAACTGCTTGGGCGTTAGCAGTTTGAACCGGAGTTGTTTCCGGCGCGCAATTTCACGCGGCAGTACAGCCGCGGGACCAGGGGTATAGGAGGCTAAACCTCTTAACCGCGTTCTTCGCCCTCTTTTGAGAGTCACGAGGTCCCATCCATGCCGGTACGGCACGACGGGCTCCATGAACCGTATTCGGTTGATTGGTGATGGTCGCTTCGGCGATCCGGATGCATCATCCGTAGTTGGTAAATGCGGCGCACGAGTTAGCGCGTTTTCCCCACTTTTGGGGAATGGATTGGATAACCGACACCGCCGTTCGGCGCTGTCGGAGTGGTCAGCCTTTGGGGAGATATCCCCAAGGGCATCCACCTCCGAGTTACCGGAATAGTTTCCATCCTCAGCACCACTAATGGTGCTCATGGTTAGCCAGAGGTTCTGGCAGTTGGAGCTCTCCAACTAAAATTGATTTATTGCGTAAGCAATAGTCTTGATGGGGGAGGATGTAACAGGGTTACATTATGGTTACATTTAGTATGTGGTGTACGTGAGTACACTTCGGTTGGGGTCAGTATTGACCGGTCCGAAAGGTTTGGGCCTGTTGGTTATTTTAACCAATCAGGGCAGGAGCCCTTGGTGGAGGCGTGACAGCCAGCCACGTGTTAGTACACAGGTGATGTCCACTACATTTTGGCTAGGTTAATTTAGTAAGTTCTACTTAGTATTACATATAGTTTACATTAGTTTAAATTGATTTAGGCTAATTACATAATAAATATACATTCAGTTTACATTTGACTCAAAAGACTGCAGGACGCACGACCTCAACCGATCGCGCGCGCAGTGAGTGTAGTAGCGTAAGGGAAGTTCTTCACTTAGCTACCCTCTTATTAAGGGAGCCTTGTGTTAAGGCGTTAGCTTGTGCTAACTGGTAAACCAAGTGGAATCTTGGCCCAGAGTAAGAGAGTTCTCTCTTACTAAGCCCTTTTATAAGGCGGATCGGCTAAGTAGCGGCACATCGCCGCTTTAGGAAAGTCTTCCTCTGTGCGCTAGCCGCACCGTGCGTGTGCGCACCGGCTACAGCCGCCGCCGTCGTTGTCTTTCAATCTACCCACTGTTTTTCAAATTCTGAAGGAAAGCTCAGGGTTCAATAGCACGAAATCGGATCCTGAAGATGCAATGAACAATCTACGAGCGTTTCTGATCCCCATAACGTGAATCTTTGGTCTCAGATTTATCCCACATCAAGCCAAACAACTTAGTCGCTTACAGGCTGTGAGGTTAGTATTTTAGTGAGAAGTTAAGGAAAGATAGTGGTAGATTTGGATGATTTTAGCGCAATATTGCAATGTGGATGTTTTCATTCGCATCTGTCGTGTCTTTGTGATTGTATCTTTAGCAATGTCCATAGATATCTTTTCGGAAGACGTCTCTGTTCTCTTTCGGACATGTACAAAGGATCTTGTGAGGCAGCTGCAACCTCAGGCTGCTTTCCTTGAAGGTGTCTACTGGCCATGGTAGAGCGAGATCGTTGTTATGAGATTGCTGCTGTTGTGAACGATGTGTCGCGATCTTCACTGGTCGTGATCGGTGAGGTCCTGCGGTTCCGGGACTTAAAAACAGTCGGTACGTTTTGCTCTTGTCGCTCGCGAGTTCTAAGGCAAACAGTGGGTGGAGTGAGAGACAGGCGACGGCGGCTTAGCTGTGGTGGGTCGTGTCTGTGGCAAGAGACGAAGTGTCTGTGGCAATAGTGGCGGCCTAAAAGAAAATGCAAAAGTGAATATATGACTTAACCTAATTATAGTCAGTCACTAAATACAAACTTGAGTACACCTATTTTCCGGGAATTGTGCGATGATGCTTAAAATTTAATACCGTCGTACTTCAACATATCGTCGTATTTTAACATCTTCAACAGCTGCAATGTCTGAGCAGCAGCACGCAGACACTACGCGAGCTATTCAAAGCGCCGCGTCGAGTTTTCGTGCGTCCACCCATTCTGTGGATCAGGCTCCAGCGCGTCGACACATTGATAGTCGACGAGTTTTTCAGTCACGGTCAAAGCGGCAAAATTCAAACGAAACTTCACGATCGGATTAGACGTGTAACTATTTTTGGACGACTATGGCATCATAGACTGAGATGTTGTACCTCCTTAAAAGAGGTAGTATTACAACGAGCTACAACGAGTTAGTAGTTCACCGATACGACAACCGACGACAACACGCACCTATTTACACTAAGAAAGTGCAAGCATAACACAAAATATAAGCGCAACTTCTGATTTTTGTACTACTAGATATTTGGAGTCAGATAATTGAGGTTACGATACAAATCTAAGCGCGACACAATTTTTTGTGGTAGTTATTCGGGAACATTGCGCTCACGTGGTCAGTTGATAGCCATTCGCAAACGATAGAAGCACGATGGTAAGTCAAACTGGACTGTTGACATGCGACTATGTATGCAATCAATTAAAGAACATTACATGAAGAAGAATCCCACCCTCGGAAGTTTATCTTCGATTTCATTGGTTGAAATTTTGCTCAAATGAATTGCAAATGAATTGCAGCCGCCCAGCGGTAGTAGGGAGTAAAATTGACAGCATATATCAATTTGCCAGACGCACACCACGTCCAAAGAATGGACCAGCGCAACCCGTATGTTATCCCTGTCGGTCGTGCAGGCATGCCGAATGGGATGCCACCACAGCAACAGCGCGTTCCCCAGCATCCACCTATGCAGCACTACGGAATGCAGGACATAATGTTTGACCCGCTCCCCATGAATAACGGACTGTACCACCCTCCGCCTCAAATGCACCAGCAGCATACAGCCATGGGACTGATGCAGCAGCCAGGTATGGTCGCACCGGAAGATGACCCTCGATTTGTGGACGATCTTCTAGGTGCACTAGGGAACGATCCTGTAGGGCTTCAGCAGCAGCAGCATCTCGGTCAGATTCCCACCCACGTTTACGACCAGCAGCATCTCATGCCACCGCATTCTCAGGCGTCCAGTCTTCCTCCTGGACGTACACAAGGAATACCCATGACGAGTCAAGCACCGCCTATGCAACAGGGAAGTATGCCTGGCTCCATGCACATGAACCAGATGGCTCCTAATGGTGTCGGAGCTGGCCGTATCGGCTCTGGTATTCATCAACAGACGACTATCGACGCGCCTTCCTTAGGAGGGATTGGCGGGCTTAGTACTGGCATTCCAGTCCCATCTCGACAAACTGCTGTCGCTCCTAGTGCAATTGTTGCCACTTCTTCAACGTCCAAGTCCTTGAACAGCTCACGTGTTCCAACGACGTCGAGCAACAACGGAGGCAGCAGTGATGAAGACATTGGCATGGGGGAGGATGACGCCCAGAAAAAAAAAGAGCGCCGTCGACAGCAGGTTCGTTACGCGTCTCGTCGTCGCCGCAAGAAACAAAAAGACGAAGAGAGTTTTCTACGCGACCGTATCGCAGAGCTGAAGGAACAAATTCGAATCATTGGCGGTGACTTGACGGAGCAGTGCTCTCAGATGGCTGGTATGAGTGAGCAAGCGTTGACAGAGGCGTATGAGAAGCAAATGGTGACGGTGCAGACTTTACGCAAGGATAACAACAAGCTTAAAGAGCAGTTGTTGCAGCACGAAAACTTTGCTCGTATGATTCAATATGGCCTGAACGCGTTGCCGAGCGACTGCCGCGATGTGGATCGCAAAAAAATTGCTGGTATTCCGATGTGGATCAGCGACCAGATGAATCCTCTAAAGGGTCCAACGCTGGTGGTAGACCTAAACTTGTGCCACGAGGCTGTGCGTCACGCTTACAACGAACTGAAGACTTTTGGTCCGTCTGTAAACTCAAAAACAAACGTGTGCTATGCGATGGGCTGGAAGACGGAGCTCTGGGCTGCGAGCACGTGCCTGAACTTCCGCGCCATGCGCTCTATTAGCGACAAGAATATTCGAGAAGTTGCCAATGGTTCTTGGGACATCATAACATCTCCAGAAAAATGCAAGCGAATTTACCCGGACGTGAAGCAGTTCCGTATCTTACAGAAAGTAACGGACGATATTGTCGTAGTGCATCGCATTGCCTCAGTTGCATCTGACCTGTCCGACCGAGAATTCATCTCGGTGGCGTTTCGATTGCGCGATGGTAACGACTACTACATCGGACTCAAATCGATTACAGTCCAGACTGAAGCTGCTGAAAACTGCACTCGTGGTGAGGAATGCCAAGGCTGGATGTTTATTGGTGGTGATAACGAGACGTCGCCGTGGAAGGCTCACTTTTTGGGTTACTATGACGTTAAGGGTGAGAAGGACGACAAGGTTCTTAATCAATTGGCTAACGAGGCGATGTTTGGCATGCTCCGGTGGGAAAGTGAGGCCATGCACCCTTTGAGCGTTTAGCTCGAGCTTCAACCTGTTCTTAATTTCAACCCTTCGTTTTACGCAGTCTTAGGCCACCAATTCTAAAGGACCACGGTCGGTCTTAGTAGTTCACTGCTCACTACAGGACCGGATCCTGGGTTCGATCCCGGGCCAATCTAACTTGGTTCGTTTCATCAAAAAAGTGTAATGTGACGAAACAAACCAGTTCTAAACGTTAGCTCTAAATTCGTGTATTTGCATATCCGTAGCACTCCAATCATGTATTCATTCAACCATAATCAATCAGACTCAATACGAACCGCTTTTAATTCTTTCTAGAGAGAAGACCTAATCTAGTTAGCCACTTAGCTATTAGCTAATAAATCGTTCCGTTTGAAGTTTGATACCTGGAGCTCTTATCTCTTGTAAATAGACTAAAGAAATTTGCAAATGTATTTTCTTCCATCCACGTCCGCGTCCTCCTGCTTGGTGATGAGCCACATTTCCTACCCTTGTCACTAAGTGTATTCTGCATAAGCCATGGCGCTCTATCTTGCCCACTTGATTCCAGATAGACTACCACTATGTTTGTATCTGACGCTCCACAACACTGTTCATATAATCATAGTGTTTGAGCAGCTTTTTTTCGCCATAAGGAAAGCTTAATATAGCCTTTACTTCACGTATCCACATTGTTATATCTCCACGTCTCCTTGCGTTCGTAATCTCCACAATATGTCCAGGAAACGTAACCTCATCGGTCTATTCCACAATCGTAAGTTCCACGTAACGTCACGCAATCGAAAGCTCCACTATATCCACTGGTAATCGCTCGGTGTGCCCAGCGTAAACGTAAGGGGTCACAGGCGCAACAAAAAACGTAAGTTCAGTCACAAATAAAGTATATGTAAAAGTGAATATATTTGATTAACATAAAATATAGTCAATCACAAAATTGCAAATTTGAGTACGCCTATTATCCGAAATTGTGTCATGATGCTTGAACAGAAGAATTGCCATGCTTCAACACATAGGAACTACCCGATATCTTTCACCTCCTTGGCACTGGTTTTTCTCCATTTCTTGATTGGGCATTGTGATATTGGACTCAGTGGCGGTCTTTCCGCTGCGGGTTTATACTTTTCGACACAATAATACGAGATACCACTTTCCCATTATTTCTATGCTGTTACCTCAACTGATGCATTGATAAAACTTGTTGAGCAATGGCGCGATGAATAACCCACACCTTAGCGCATCGTGGTATTTCTTGTTTGTTGAATCTTGTTCCATTTATCTACGCTCTTCGCTAAAAAGTGTCCACTGTTCCGAAATCGGTCCTACTGCTAGTAATATATCACCAGAAAAACTCTTGTCCGTGATCGCACCTTTTCAGGCCATCCGATACCATCCAAAGAAACAGGTGCACGAATGGATGCAGATAAAACAGGAAACCTCTATGTCCTTGTTGCATTTGAGCTAGTTTTACCTTGTCCAATAAATACGGGAAGCATCGCGTTGAAGGAATAACCTCTACACTGGTTTCTCCGTTATCCAGCATGGCCCCTACGCAGATGTTCCTATGCCACCACTCAAAAGCTGACGGTCTACCTACCAACTCGCCTATTCTCCAAATCGGGAACATAACAGAATTGCAATCAATCGCCTCTCCAACTTCGCCCTAGTATCATCGCATTGCTTGGTCGAGTGGTATCGTGGATTTCTAAATTTTGATCCTAGGAATTCGATCTCCCACTGGTCCAGACTCCCAACTATCGGAAGGTGTACTTCGTTGATTATCATCATCCGATCTTCATGATCCCGATTCCCTTCAAAATTGGGAGGGAATTGATCTGTTTCCGCTTCCTGGTCAACCTTTTGTACGCAGCTGGCGATTACACTAACGAGGTGGACCTTGATGTAGATGATCTTGCCAATCAGGTCGGATCTGTACCTGATCGTGCTCCCGGTGGAAACTTCCTTGGGGTACGGGATTGGGTGGCACCTAAATCTTGTACTGAAAGACTCTGATCAAGCGTTCTCTCGATCGATCGGATCGAACAAACGCATGAGACAATAAAAGAACCACGAAAGAAATATCCAAGATCTTTCATCTAAATCCTAATTGCTGTTACCACAAAACTTTTCCAGGAGAGCTTCGTATTCAAAATACGGAAATTCTGCAATTTGAGTGTAGGTATATAATCCGTCGGGGGATTTCCGGTGAGCCAAAATGCGCATATTCGTGTCTCGACGGGAATAGAAAAAACAGGAAAGGCCTCGGTTTGCTAACCGCTCCCAATACGAGTAGCACGTAACGAACGACAACTTAGTTAAGGGTAACTATTATTACACACTAACATTAAAGAATGAAGATTTCTTTTCTGCTTATACAACACCCACGTATCTTACCTAATCTTCATGAATTCATCTTCTTTCGCGTGATTGATCAAAGTCACCTTCCGTAGATCACTTGATTCATCTTACTACTATATGTCTCCAATCAATGGGCCCCCACGAACATTTCGGTGAACTCTCTTTTACATCTTGCTCCGATCCACGGACACTTATACCTCGTACCACAGATCAAAAATACAGACGAATTGTAGCCGGTGCGTAAACGCACGGTGCGGCTAGCGCACAGAGGAAGACTTTCCTTAAGCGGCGATACGCCGCTGCTTAGCCGATACTCCCTAATGAAAGGGCTTAGCGTGAGATTGCTCTCTCGCTCGGGGCCAATACCCCCCCCCAGTTTCCTGTTAGCGTACGCTAACGCTTTAGCCTTAGGCTTCCCTTAGTAGGGAGTAGCTAGGGGAGGTACTCCCCTGCTACGACACTCACAGCACGTTCGACCTTTCCCGGTCGAACTTCTAGCTGGATTTAGTGTAATTTGGAAACTGATTTATTATTTAATAAATAATTAGCCTAACTTAATAAACTAATGTAAACTATATGCAATACTAGGTAGAACTTACTTAATCCGTACCTAGCCGAAAATGTAATGTACACAACCTGTGTACCAACACGTGGCAGGCTGCCACGCCTTCACCAAGGACTCCCGCCCTGTTTGGCTAAAACAACCAATAGGTCCGAACCTTTCGGACCGTCCAATACTTGGCCTTAACCGTTGTGTATTTACGTCACCAACGTAACTAAATGTAACCCCGTTACATCCTCCCCCATCAAGACTATTGCCACGCAATAATCGATTATAGTTGGAGACACTAACTGCCAGAACTCTGGCCTCGAATGAGCACCTTTAGAGGTGGCAATCATTCTCCCCGAGAAGGGGATGTCAGCTACTCTGAATCCGGTATCTCGGAGGAGGGGGACCTTGGGGATATCTCCCCTAAGGATGACCGCTCTGACGACGCCGAACGGCGATGTCAGCATCCTAATCCTTTCCCAACAGGTGGGGAAAATGCGCTAACTCGCGCGCCACCATTACCAGTTTCGGATGGAAAATCCGACTCGCCGAAGGCGACCATCACGACCAATGAATTGGACGCGGCTCAGGACTCTTATCTTGCCACACTGACACTAGGGGCTGCATTACACGCCCCCAAACGCCCTTAACGGGCGGAATATCGTTTTGAGGGTCCTCGTGATCCCCAAAAGTGGGCTAAGAATGCGGTAAAGAGGGGTTTAGACTTCTATACCCAAGCCCTGCGGCTGAACAGCCGCGTCAAATCGAATGCCGGAAGAATCTCCGGGAAAAACTGCTCACGCAGAAGCAGTTCACTGCTGCCTTATACCGAAAGCAAATCGGGAAACAGGCACGGGGTGTCTTTGCTGAGAGCCTCCGCGAGGTTCCCTTCGTTCTCCTACAAGGAGAGGATGCCGAAGAGGCAGAGCGTAAGTTCCGCGCTTGGTCGGAAGAGGAGAAACGTCTCCCTGACTTTACAGAGCTTTACAACAGCTATGCCGAACGTGACGTTAGGTTGGAGAGGGCATTGCGCTTGTCGTATGCCAAAGCCAAAGCGATGGAGCAATTACCTTACCCGTATCGCACGCGCTATGCTAGCGCCTATGCCCTCAATGTGGTAGCGGGAGAGCAATGCAAGCTCCGCATCTGCCTCCGGCGAACTCCCAACTACTGGGAGAGAAGGGGCTTCTTCCGCCCCTTTGGTCGTCGACTCCCAGCGGGATTCTACCGCTCGAAAGCGTCAACGACGTCTCGGCAATCCTGCCACGGGGGAGCCTCGGACCCCCACGAACTCCGTGAATGTGGGTAACCCTTTCACTTCACTACATACTGGGTTTCACCCCGATGATGGCGTCGCGCCATCAGATGCTCCGCATGGTAATGTGAAATCCCCTCCGAATAGAGAACTGGAGGAGGTGTGGTGCGGTCAAGTTCGAAATCGAATACATTGTATCGACAACCTGACCACCACCATCGTGCCCAGCCTTCCAACTTACGGGGGGGGTACCCGGCGGACCTCCACTCGAAATCTGGTCCGATCGTCCGCTGCTGGCAGACGACCGGTCATCATCCAAAGACACTTGGTCCGATTCACTTAAGTTCATCTCACCTTTTGTACCCGATGGAATGGGATAGTTACACACTCGGTGGATCGGGATCGCAGATCGATCTTATTATGTCTTGAATATCGGAGAACGTGCTGGCTAGGTGTACCAAGGGTGGAACTCTTCACCCGAGGTACGTACAGACCAGAAACACTTCCAAAAGATAAATTCCAATAGGTCGATCGTCCAAACGATCTATACCTGACCAATACGAAATAATAGAGGGTAGACCAATCAACCGGTCTATCCCCTGACCAATATGAGATAAGACCAAACCGGTCTAAACTCCAACCAATGTTACAATGAGCCAATATGTCCACGTGAAGACCCAATATGTCCGTGAAACTCCACAAACGATATCTCCACGTAAAGACCAATCCAGTGAATAGCACAATCCAAACGTACTTGAGTCAAAGTGTCGAGATCGCCAAATCGTACTCCCGTCGAGGGACTTCCGGTGGCCAAAGTGCGCGTGCGGCGCGTCCAGACCGGGTATAATAGGCGAGAGGGGATAATTCAACCCTCTGCCCCCAAACACTCCGCGGCGGGCGGAGGCGAGCGACTAGTGTACGTGAAAAAATAACGGCGACCCATTGCTGCAGTGTAGACCAAGACCAGAAGAGGTTGTTGCCACTTAATCCTAGACCAAAAGACTTTTACTTGGAAAATCCGCAACCAAAAGACTCTTACTTGGAAAATCCGCAACTAACCAATAATACTACCTCCCTATGGTCCCTAATGTACCCACACAAAATTATGTAAAATACCCAACGTCAGGTGACTCCCAAGACCTGCGTTCTTGATACTCCTTGAATCTGATAGGCTAAGAAGCCCCCCTTGTTTAGACCAATCGGAAACTCGACCAACTGCCTTGACCAAAAGTGACCAAATTTGTGGTACACTTCACCACAGCCGCCCCTGGGTCCGACCGTGTCGCACAACGATAACGGTCTGACTCACCCATCACTCGACCAACTGGACCTTGGTCACTCACACTTCTCCCCCATGGATCAAACATCTTCGACACCTGCGTCAGGTACTGCCTTTACTGCACTTGATCTTCTTATGCTTCCCTTTGACGCTTGTTCTTGTTGTTCTTGCAGAAACTCTATGCGCCGAGTCGCCCCACCTTGCTTCGCCTGTCCGGTCGGCTCGGTCTGACAGCCCACGTAGCTCTCGTGCACTTCAACATCGGAAGGGCGTCAGACTGCAGCCGAAACGCAGATGCAGGATATGCTTGCAGAAAACATGCGTCTCAGGACACAGGTGGCCCACCAGGCAACACGAGGTGCGCATCTTTGGTCTTCGTCTTGTACTTGTCTTGGCCCTCGTTTGTCTTCAGCTCTCATCCCTCCCAGCGTCGTCAAGGCAATAGGTGCCTTGCTTGATGCCGATAGGCAGTCCGACGAACATGTTGATCAGCTTCGACTAATTTTAGAGGAGCTGGTAAGCGCGCGTCATGAGCTGTCCCGTCTGGAGGCTCATCAGTCCCATCTCCTGGATCAACTTGCACTTGTTCGCCGGCAGCAGCTGGACGGACAGTTTGACGCGACCTCACTGCGCATGCAGGGCGACGACTTCGCGCGACGCATTGCCGAGCTTCAGATTTCAATTCAAGACCAGACCGGGAAGGTCCGGTCTTATCAAGACAAGTCAGACGCTTGGACGCTAGAATCGGGTCGTCGTCAGGTGGCACTAGACCAGTGCCGCCAACGCTTGATGAACTTGCTGCATCCGTGTTCGGCTGCTTCCTCCAGCATATATTGGTCTGCATCGGCAACCTTAGTCGCCTCGGAGCAAGACCAAGACCGCTTGCAGCAGGACCAAGACCGACATCGTTCATTGGATGATATTCAGCAGCCCGAAATTGCACAAAATTCGAAGAAGCGCGCGGACGCGCCGGGTAGCTCGAGGGCGCGGGGCACTGCGCGTGGACCCGGACTCGGGGGGAAGCGTGCAGCGCCTCATAAGCGATCCAAGACACAGGCGCTTCTTATGGAATCGGACTCGGACATGGACGAAATCTACAGCCCCTCGGAAAGTCGAGCGCCCTCGCGCCGTACTGCAAATTGCACCAAGCACACAGGGGTCTCATCCGAGGAGGACTCCAGCGAAGGGTCCTGCGATTCCGAGTTTATGGTCGCCATACAGTCCAAGTCACGAACGAATTTACGTGAAAGTTTCATCCAAGTGGCGTCGACATTGGGGTCAGAACAGAAGACCGGTTTGCCAAGTGACGCCACACCAGTATCGACATCAGCGAAGCCGGCGCCTTCGGTTCTCCCCGGGACATCCGAGATTCACAAGTACGCTCTACTGAAGAACATGGCGGTTGACACCATCTCCCTTCCGCCGCGGACGTTTGAAGTCACTTTTCCGTGGTCGTCGGGGCGAATCGGCTGTTTGCGCCGGTCTACCCTGACCAAACAGCTTCCGGCCCGGTCTTTCTCTCGCCCGGACCCCTGGCTTTTTCCACCGGCAAGAAAACCCCTGCCGCGTCTGCATGGAGGGCGGACTTGATTACGTCGGCGCAGATCTCCCGCCTATACGGCGATGAACCATGGAAAATTTTCGAACACCCCAAGATAGGACTTGTGTTCCACTTGACTCCGTGGATCGGCACTTTGCTAGGCCGGGTGAAGAATTTCAACAAGACCCACGGACAACCAATTTGGGAAGCGTCCCACTACTTGATGCTTCGCCCCGACCGGGTGCGACAAGATCCGGGCCTGACGACGTTCCAGAGCAAGCACAAGCGACGTCGAATTCGGGCGGGCGAGGCTTGGCAGTCCCTGTGCCAGTACATTTTGGACGGGATGCGAGCCCGCGAGTGCGACGTCGACGTATTCTTGTACCCGGTGTTCCTCCACATGCCGAGGCGTCGCGTTGAGAAGACCAGACTGCTGGACGACGACGGCATATGGTACCCCGGTATTGATTGCGCTGAGCCGGTCGCGGACGTCAAGGATGATTTGGTCCAGCTTGACCGGAAGGACCCCTGGCGTAACCAGTTTCAGGATCAAGTGAAAATCATGCGTCGATGGTCATCGGCCGTCTGTGGGGCGATAGCAAGTGAAGTCGCAGGTAGTCGACCAGATAACTCGTAATACATGTCATCATTCTTTTTCATATGTCCGATCGTCAAATCACTTGAACTAATTTTACCACTCTCTCCATAGTTGCACCGAACACGTTATCGTAAACAGTTCCACCCCCATCACGAAAAATAGTCATCACATTCGTCATTCCTCTACTCCAATTCGTCACAGTTCATCACAATTTCACATCAAATCCGGACCTTCCACATCTTCACACCGGTCTAGACCGACCGATGCTACTGCGTGTCTTGGTCTTGGTCTTCATGAGTCTGCATCACTGCGAAGCGATTACGACTGACTCGTTCTCGTTCGAACTCTCGTAGAAGAGCCCCACAATTCAAGTCGAGCTCGTCGACCCAAGTTGATTCATCATGGTCCTTCCATCGGACCAGGTTCTATCGGTGAGTCCGACCGAACCTGGTCTTCTTGGTCGACCGAACATCTAAGACCTTATCCACTTCAAACTCGTCTTCCTCTAATGGTCGTTCCCAACTGTCCTCCGGCAGTAACGCTTCATCGAAATCAAATCTTTTTTCTTCGTCTACCAGAAAGGGAGTTTTGGGTCGATCAGGAAATTCTCGTACCAGCTTCAACTTGGACACATGCACGATCGGGAAGACCTTGTAATCTGTACCAGTTGTTACTAGACGGTCAGCGTGCTCACCGATCAGCTCGGCAACACGGAAAGGGCCGTGCCACATGTGATCCAGCTTCTTCGCATAGCCCTCTTTCACTCGGTAGGTATAGCCATACCCTCGCCCCTGGTTCTATACCGTGGGGTCGGACCTAGTCATTGGTCCGGTCTGCCCGGTCTTGTGTGGCCTGACGCAGCTTTTCGTTGACGACTTCTTTTGCATGCTGGTAGTAGTTCTGGACCTGCATGCGCCAGCGTCGAGCATCGCGATCTCGGGTCCCGGTGCAACCGATAGGTATCGCAGCTTCCAGTGTCGACCGAGGGTCCCATCCATATGTCAGATAAAAAGGCGTTTCTCCTCGGACCCGATCGGTCGACGAGTTGAGTGCAAACACCAGCCTTTCTGCATACTCTTCCCAATCTTGCTGGTCTGGGTCAGCAACGTACATCTTGATCGCCCTCGTTATGGTCTGCACCATGCGTTCCGCCGATCCATTTGCTTGCGGAAGATATGCCATCGTCGCACTCTGTTTCTGGCCCAGCATGGTCCGGTTGAACGACCGGAACACCTCGGCCATAAAACCGGGTTCCGATCGTGCCTGATGACGTCGCTGGATCTTCGTAACACACATTCTTCGTAGCTCTGGGCGATCTGCACCGCAGACCGAGATGCACTTGCCTTCGCAATAACTATACCAGTGAACAGGTCTACCCAGATCAGCAGCTCAGTGTTGCCGCGCGTCGATCTAGGTAGTGACGGTATGTGGTCCATCGCTATGACGTGGAAAGGGTAGGTAGCTTCGATATTTCCGGGCGATCGCCCCTTGATTACCGGTCTACCCTTTCCGGTCTCGCAGTCCGTACAACAACCCACATATTTCTGTACACTGCGGAAAAGACCTCTCCAGTGGAAGTGGGACCTGATCTTGTGATAGGTCCTGCCTATGCCCTGATGCCCCCCTTCTAGACTCACGTGATAGTGATGAAGGACATCCGGCTGCAGCAATTCGGGGATCACTAATTTCGCCAGTCGGTCCCGGTCTGCACTGCCTTGGTCGGCATCGCGGCAGTAATACAATAATCCATTATCATCCACTTCGTAGCTATCCGCGATATTGATGCACTCTTGCGCTTGATCGTTCGTCAACTTGGACAGTTCACCACGCAGGTAGGTCTTCAGGTTCATAATCCATTCTTCTTCGTCCTGCGCCTTGAGGATCCGTTCCATCCTTAACTGTTGCAATGCACATTCGTTCAAACTTTCCTTTGGGAACGGTCGGCGAGACTTCTGAGCTTTTGATCTAGTCGCGACCATCCCATGCACCTGGACTGGGGCGTTCTTGGGTCCGATCACCTCTGGGAGCCTGTTTATATTCATCAATTCATCCAGAGTGGCCTTCTCGGTGATCGTAGCCCCGGTCTGGTCTTGCATGGCCTTGGTCGCGAGGTAGTCGGCGCTTCTGTTCCAGTCCCGTTTCACGTGCAATAGCTCGTGGTTGGGGTGGTCCTTCAATGCCTTCATTACTCGATCATTTAGTGTCCGTAGTCGTGGAGCCTTGCAGTCGATCTCTCCGGTGATCTGCCTGATCACTAGGTTGGAGTCACCACATATGATGACTCGCCCTTCTCTTGCGACGACAGCAGGTCCAGACATAGAAGTAGACCTCGGTACTCCGCCTCGTTAACAGTAATATCCGGCGTGAAATCGGCAGCGGCTGCAACTATAGACCATTGTGGAAACTTCCACAATATGGCACTATAGGCACCGACCTTCTTCTTCACGCTTGCCGATCCGTCAAAACTTAAGACCAAGAGCTCTTCATCATGGTCGATGGTCGGTGGCGGTCTCGAAACTGACTGCCGAGGTTGCTTCCTCGGGGCAATCGCTATCAATGCCTCGTCCACTTCAGACCGAGGGGTGATACTGGCAGCTAATGTGCCCAATATCTATTCCTCGCCCCCGGTGCACTTAACGACCTCGAGGGTCCACTGCGACAAGACCGCCGACCATCTGCCTAGACGTCCGTCCATACCATTGGCTGATAATAGACAGGTCAAAGTAGACCGTCTTGACAGGACCTTTATAGGTCGGCCGACCAGCAGGTTGTAACACACATCCAGAATTCGTAGCAACGCCAGAACTTCTTTCTCGACAATTCCATAGTTCACTTCGTTTAGTTTTAGCGTCCGGCTCGTAAACGTGACTGGATGATACACACAATCGTGATCTTGCACTAAAGTGGCTGAGATAGCCCACTTACTGGCATATACAATAATGGTCGGCACTTTTTCGGGAGCGAAATGCTTGAGAATCGTTGCCGTCGCCATCTTAACCTTCAACATACCAAAGGCAAACTGTGCACGCTTCATATGATCTTCGGCCTCCACTTGCGGACAAACTGCAGCAAGACCGGAGTCGGCGCCCTCCTGTAAAGTTGCCCGATCTCCTTCGCGCAACATATGATAGTCAACTTCCCGGAGCTCGTACAGCACAGCCGCGTAGATAGCAAAGTCTTCAATGAATCGGCTATAATAATTCAAGCTTCCCAGGAAGAACAGCATTGCCTTCAGCGATCAAGGGGACGAGCGGTTACTCAGCGAATCCAGGTCCTTGGGATTAGCCTCTAGACCATTGTTCGAGACCATATGGCCTAAATAGGCGACCTTGGTCATAACCCAAAAACTTTTCACGGCACTGATAGATAGGTTCCAGCGGTCGCATGTCTCCAACAATCGTTCAACCTTCTCGCCAGATCGTTCCATGACGAGGCAGGTATCAGAATGTCGTCGATGTACGACCGCCTCCCTAGAACGGACGGTCCTCTTTCCCGATCGGGTTCACCCTCTCTAAACACATCATAACTTTCGGCAGGGTCCCGATCGGTCTTGATCTTGAAGTGTCCGTACAATGCGTTGTCTATCAGCCTTTGATAGATCTGGGGCGCGTTCTTCAGACCGAACGGCATACGATTCCACTCGAAAAGACCAAACGGTGTCACAAATGCGGAAATCTCACGGGCTCTATCAGTCATCGAGACCACTTAAAATCCACTTGCCATATCTAGCGAACAATACCACAAGGTCTTGTCGAGGTCTTCCAACAGATCATTAATCAGCGGCATCGAGTACACCATAAGTTTAGTCAACCGATTTACCAGCCGATAGTCGATGCACATTCTAGTGTCAACGCCTTTCTTCTTGATAACAATTACGATCGGCGAGGCCCATGGCGAGGTCGACGGTCTAATAATCTTGGTGAACAACAGTCCTTTAATGAGATCAGAAAGCTTTTTACGGTACTGTGGCGCCACGCGTCGACATCGATGGGCAATCGGCTTGGCATCTCCAACGTCAATATCGCAAATCGCACCACGGGCTGCAGGTGGTAAGGCGTTGCCCTTTCCTATCAGCAGATGTCTTTTCTTCCATATGATATTCTTCAACTGCTCGATCTGGTCTGGACTGTTAAGGTCTTGATCACCCACTTGTAAATCATCCGTTGTAACTTCGGGAGAGTCGGCAGACACTTCAGGGAGGACTGCCATTTGGCTTTCCAGCTCCTGAATGTACTGTTCCCCGCCTTCATGTATACAGACTTGTTCATCTTCTGGGGCGATATAACCTAGACCATCTGGACCGGCTGAACGCCCCTGGTCTTGATCGACGGGCTGTCCTTCACTGATATCGGTCTGATTAGGAATACCGTCATGGTCCGACCTAGCAATTTCATGTTCCCCTTCTTCCGTTTCTTGCTCCGCTGTCGCCTGGTCTTGTGCTGACACCACGTTGAGTAACCTTTTCTCGTCTACTTGATGGTCCACCGTTCCTGGTGACTGCGGCGCCTTTCTTCGGACCAACATCTTTTTTGGGGTGACATAACTTGGTCTTTCCACTAAAGGTGAGGTATCCTCTTCCACCGACCCATAATCGCTGATAAGATCGGTGGTCGATTGGTACGCCAGGTTTTGCCACTCGACATACCGCCTCGATCCAATCGATACGAACCCCATCTTCCTTGGTACCTTCCCTTCTGCTAACCACATACCGACAATAGTGTTTTTTGTCCAGTGTCAGTGGCTTGTCACCGATATTGGTAACACGTACAAAATCACATCGACCAGCACTCTTTACGAAGCTCGGGACCCACCGATTGCTCCTGGTCAACCATAACTTCCTCGAACGAAAACCTTTCTTGACCGGGTATCGGCAGACCGACCGACTGGGATAGTGAGGTCTTGGTCCCACCGGAAAAGATCGGTATACGAACCATACAGAGGTCTTCGACGAGCCAACTGTACCTGGACCTCATCCGGGAGTGTAAGCACTCCATGTGAGAGGTCTAGGCGAATACCAGCTGGGACCATGAAATCCATACCTAGTAAAGCGTCCTGACCAGCCAACTTGCCAACCCAAGCTCTGAAAAAGTAGACCAGCGATGTCGACAGAGTAATTTTCACACGCGTTCTTCCTTCGGTCATATAAGAGTTTTCGCCGATCCCGACGCATTCTTGTCTCTTGGTATCGTCTATACGACATCCGACCTTACGAGCAAAGGCGGAGTCGACTATCAAGGCTTCATCTCCAGAGTCGAACAACATCGTCGCCTTCTGGTTATTAATCTTGCCACAGGCTTTCGCCTGCTTGAACCATTTATCAGGCGCGTGATACTTCCAGTATCCGCGGGATTCTCCGGGCAGCAAGTCCAACTGCATAACCACCTTGGTCCGGGAGTACTCATCGGTCTTCAGACTGTAGACCGGATGGTCTCGGTCGACGCAATTTGGAATAGAACGCGTATTGTCGGTCTTATCCTCCTTGCCGACATATGAATAGATGTGAACCGTAGAACGCTCGGCTCGATCCAGATTCCAACCTGGCGAGTGTTCTAGTTTAACATCTTTTCTGCGTCCGGCGGCAGCATCCCCGCGTGCTTGTCCCGCACGTACCACTTGCGTATCATGTTAAAAAATTCTTCAATCTTGCAGTGGCCGGCCTCGTGGATCTCTCCATATGACTTGCGTACGAAAAGGCAGTGGTCAGTCGGGTGGCCGCGTCTCTCGCACTTCTTGCACACCATCTTCTTCCAGCAGTTTGGACCATCATGTTTGCTCTACCCACAGTGGGAGCACTTCTGACGAGGTCGGTCCGGATCGGACTTGCTTCTGTTCCTTCCCTTCCGGTCTACCTGGTCGGACTTCGACCTGGTCTTCGGAGCAGGTCCCGCAACATAGACGTAACGATACTGGTCTTCATCCGATGACTCCTGGCTGGATTGACTTCCACTTTCCCCTTCCGATCCCGTGCTGTCTTCGGCTACGGTCGCCTTGACCGCTCGGGTCGGTCTGGTCCAGGGTCTCTTGACCGGATCGGTCTGGGTCTGGGTATTAGATCGGTAGCGACCTGATCCACCAGCACTCTTCGCCCTCATGCTAAGCGACTGTTGTAGCGTTCGTAGAGTCTGTTCAACTTCACCCGCGTCCCTAACACGCAGCAGAGTAAGCTGGTCCGCCAGTTCTTGATCGTTCAGGGTACTAACGTAGTGACCCACATGTTCCAGAGCAGCACCGTTCGGCGGGTTATTCTATTTAATTGTTATGCCGGCACGAAGTGCAGTCACGTTCAACCGATGCAAATACTCGATTGGTGTCTCGTCGCTCCGCTTCTGCATATGGTGATACTTGCGGGCACTCGAAAATCCTGAGTTACAATATTGACCTTCAAACTCTGCACATAGCTGGTCCCAGTTAGACCGGACATCCTGACCTAACTGTTGGATCCAGTTGGCAGCCGGTCCTTTCAACAAATCCCGGAAGATCAGACACTTTTTACTGTTCGGGGTCTGGTCGTCATGAACGCAGACTTGACACGACCGAACCAAGACCGGGCCTGGTCTTCATCAGCATCCTTGTCTGTGAAGTCCTTGAGGTCGGTCGTCGCGGCCATACGGATGCGCGGAATCGGAGCAGATCCAAAGTCGTAAGCAATAGTGGAGGCTAGGTTAGCGTTGCGTGGCTTGCCAGCGCCCGTACCGTCTGACCCACAGTGGTCGTCAAGACCGCCGACCGACTCCATGTCACAGTCACTTGTCTTGCTTGGTCTACGCGGTCTGGCCGGTTGCGGATTGCGCTTCCCTTTTCCGACTTGCTTATCACTTCGAGTGGGCTTGTCCACAGATGTTACCGATTCCATATCCACATCTCGGCAAACATTGGCACTTTGCTGGGTAGACCGGTCTCGGACATGTGGGCGCAGAGGTGGTCTAACCCGTTCTTCCATGAAACGTTGCATCATCGTCTCAAACATGGCTTGGACGTTAGCTGGCGTCATGGGCAACGTGTTGATACCCTCCTTTTGCGGAACTGAGGCCTGTGGGGGTCGCTGGAGCCCCGAACTGGCTAGCAGCCCTTTGCTGCCGCACGTCCTTTTTTTGTTCCGTCTGGGCATGGTCCACCCCCATGGTCATCCGCTCGACACCAGTCTCCAACTCTGATGAGCTGTTCGAGGCCGGTGGAGATTGATAAACCGATTCGTCATCAGAACCAATGTCAACAAGCGCTGGGGAGACTTCAGCGACCTTCACTGCTGCGGTGGGAGTTGGGCGTCGAACCGCCCCCACCAGTGGGACCAAAAGGTCGTGGAAGGTCGACATCGACGATTTCAGCCTCCAAGTTTCAAATTCAAATAGTGTTTGGACATCGGCGGGGTTCTGAATTTTAATGCCCATCTCCGCCAACATCGCCACCAAGTTCTTCACCAACAGTAATGGGCGATCACTCTGGATCGGCTCGGTAGTGGGACTGAGAAGATGGTCGGCGATCTGGAGGTTCAACACCCGAAAGACCACGTCAAAGCAAACAAATCGTTTCAGCTCAAAAATGTAATACATCTTGTTTAGGTCTTCTTCAGTGATGCCTCCATCTCCGACCTGCGACTTTTCTTCAAGGTAGTCTTCGTCGGCCGGCATTCCCAACCCTTTCTTGGGAATCTTGGGGACCTTGGGGACCTTGGGGAGGTTGGTCGGATCGTTCTGATAAGCCTCCAAGTATTTTTCGTCTTTTAATTTTCCATCAACTTTTTTATGCACATACATGGGATCAGGACCAAGGTCCTGATCCTTTCCGGGACTATAGCAGGACTTGCTATAGTCCCGATCAGCTCCGGTGAGAGCCTTTTGGGGAGGAAAATTTTATTAATCCCGATCTGGTCCTCCACCAGGCCAGACCGGACATCGCCATCTTTATCGAGAACGAAGACGTAAGGTGATAGCCTTTCCTTACGCCCTCTCCAGAACGATTCCAAATTCAAATCTTCAAATTCAATCTTTGATGACACCTCGCGGTGATATCCACGATCACCAATTGATTCGGGCACGCGCACCATTGTGGTGGAGTAAAGTTCGAAATCGAATACATTTGTATCGACAACCTTACCACCACCATCGTGCCCAGCCTTCCAACTTACGGGGGGGTACCCCGCGGACCTCCACTCGAAATCTGGTCCGATAATCCGCTGCTGGCAGACGACCGGTCATCATCCAAAGACACTTGGTCCGATTCACTTAAGTTCATCTCACCTTGTGTACCCGATGGAATGGGCTAGTTACACACTCGGTGGATCGGGATCGCAGATCGATCTGATTCGGTCTTGAATATGAGACCGTGCTGGCTAGGTGTACCTAGGGCGGAACTCTTCACCCCAGGTACGTACAGACCAGAAACACTTCCAAAAGATAAATTCCAATAGGTCGATCGTCCAAACGATCTAGACCTGACCAATACGAATTAATAGAGGGTAGACCAATCAACCGGTCTAGCCCCTGACCAATATGAGATAAGACCAAAACCGGTCTAAACTCCAACCAATGTTACAATGAGCCAATATGTCCACGTAAAGACCCAATATGCCCGTGAAACTCCACAAACGATATCTCCACGTAAAGACCAATCCAGTGAATAGCACGTTCCAAACGTACTCGAGTTAAAGTGTCGAGATCGCCAAATCGTACTCCCGTCGAGGGACTTCCGGTGGCCAAAGTGCGCGTGCGGCGCGTCCAGACCGGGTATAATAGGCGAGAGGGGATAATTCAACCCTCTGCCCCCAAACACTCCGCGGCGGGAGGAGGCGACTAGTGTACGTGAAAAGAATAATGGCGACCCCTTGCTGCGGTGTAGACCAAGACCAGAAGAGGTTGTTGCCACTTAATCCTAGACCAAAAGACTTTTACTTGGAAAATCCGCAAACAAAAGACTCTTACTTGGAAAATCCGCAACCAAAAGACTCTTACTTGGAAAAATCGCAACTAACCAGTAATACTACCTCCCTATGGTCCCTAATGTACCCACACAAAATTATGTAAAATACCCAATGTCAGGTGACTCACCCAAGACCTGCGTTCTTGATACTCCTTGAATCTGATAGGCTAAAAAGCCCCCATTGTTTAGACCAATCGGAAACTCGACCTCTGCCTTGACCAAAAGTGACCAAATTTGTGGTACACTTCACCACAGAGGTGGTCGTGAAATTGCGACGTGAAGTTCACGAGCGCTGTGATCGACACAGCCGTCGCATCCTGGAAGTCCAGGATGGAATCCACGTTGAGATGGGCGCGATTGACCGCATCGAGAAGCGGATTGACTCGCTCGAGTCTGCCCTTGACGGCTTTCGCCGTCTTGAGGAAAGATTTGAAGCTTCCGTTGCGGAGCTTCGTGGTCGCATTTTGACCCTGTCGGAGATATTATTCCGCCCTGCCGCGCCTTACGGCTATACGCCTTCTCAACCTCCTCCAAGAGGGGACCCACCTCCGGGTCCTGGTATGGATTAAGCATACCCACATAGAAGGTTGGATGCGGACGCATCGCCTTCGGAGTATCCCAGGTGTACGCGAAGAGCTTTTGGGCTAGCACCTTGAAAGTCCCCACAAACCTGGGGCGCAGTTTGTTTCTTAACACATTCGAAACTGCATGTGTAGAAAGATTTTTAGCGTTTAATAAAACACTTTCTTCTACTTTATAGGACTTTTTGTTACTCCGGTCCTTGCGGTCGGACTGTTCCTTTTGCTTGTCTTGGCTTTCCGCCATGGCATCGCAAACGTGTCGTAAGACATTAAGGCGCGTCGATAAAAACTTACCGATGTGCTTTCGCACAGATACAGGACTGACATCGGGTAATCCTCCCCCTTCAAGCCCTGGGCCACACACATGTGGCGTCAACGGAACCCTCGGATTCACTAATCCGTTCACGTAAAACGGGGTAAACCCCGTAGATGCATGTACCGAATTGTTTATAGCGAATTCGGCCATAGGAAGCATCTCACTCCAACTCTTTGGAGAATCCGGACATAAACTCCGGAGAATGTCCACTAGAAAACGTAACGCGTTCCGTTTGACCGTCCGTCTGCGGATGATCCGCAGTGGACATGAGGATCTTGGTGCCCAGCACCTTAAACAACGCTCCCCAAAACTGTCCCGTAAAACGGGGGTCCCGATCCGACAAAACGGAATCGGGTAGACCATGCTGTCGAAAGACACGGTTTAGGAACTTTTTTGCTGTTCACTGTCCATCAATGGACTCTGGCACCGCCGCCAGGTGAGCCATCTTGCTCAAACGGTCTAAAAAGACCAATATGCCGGTATTCCCGGACTTATCCTTCGGAAAACCGAAGATAAAATCCATACTAATGGATTTCCAACACTCCATAGGAACGGATAAGCTCGCAAAAGCCCCGCTGAATCTGCAGAGGGCTTGACCCTCTGAAATGTCTCACAGGTTCGTATATACGCACCGACCCACTTATACATATTGTGCCACCAATACAAAGCGCTTAAAGGGCGGTAGGTCTTATCCCAACCTAAATGACCCCCGGTAGGGGCGTCATGTGTCTCAAAGAGGACTCTATACTTCAGTTCCTCATTATGAGGAGAAACACCCGCGGGGTGTCCTCCGCGCTCGTGCTATAATATCGCAAACCGTCACGGTACCTGTAACGGTGTAAACGAGCTCTAGCTCGACTTGACAGGGTAGGCTCAGACGAGCCAAGTCCCTTGTCACCCAAAGCGCTGATAAGCGCCGTACATTGTGGGTCTTTCTCATACGCCTGGCGTATGAGATTCACCACAGACGAGGTGACGAATGTCGCGTGAGCGAGCTCGTACTCGGGACGACGCGAGAACGCGTCTGCAAGCACGTCCTGATTTCCAGGTTTATACTTAACCTCAAAGTTGTACTCCACAAAGAAGGAGAGCCAACGGGCCATCCGTTGCGAATTATGAGGCGACTTTGTCCTGTCCGTAAGGAAGCGTGGTCTGTATAAGCCACGAACGGCTTTGAGACGAGTAGGTGAACCTAAATTTGACAAGGGAATACTTCATAGCAAGTATCTCCTTATCATGAACGGGATAATTCCGTTCCGCATCTTTGAGCTGCCTCGACTCAAACGCAATCACGCGTTCCCGTCCCGCATCGTCTGCTTGTAACAAAGCACATCCGATTGCGAAATCTAAGGCGTCGCAGACGACACTAAATGGTTTCCCAGAATCTGGGAGAGCAAGAACGGGTGCTTTCAACAATCGCCCCTTAACCGCTTCGAAAGCGGTTTGGTGTTTGGTTTCCCAACACCAATCTACGTCCTTCTTAAGAAGGTCAGTTAATGGTCTCGCCATTTCAGCGTAGTTCTCGCTGTATTTGTGGAGATAATTGGCTAATCCAAGCCACTTCCGTAAATCTCTGAGATTTACAGGCGAAGGCCACTCCACAATGGCTTTCACCTTCGCGGGATCCGCCCGCTCTCCATCCTTACCGATGAAGCATCCGAGGAAAGGGATTTCCTCGACACCAAGAATACATTTGGATGCGTTTGCATATATTTTATGCTCTCGCATACCTTCGAGCACAGCTCGAAGGTGTATCAGATGCGTCTGAACATCAGACGAGTCGCCTTCCGCGCGACTATGAAAGAATATATCGTCGTACGTCTGAGCGTACTTTCTATGAGGGCGGAAGAGTTGAGTCACCAAGCGATTAAAAGTCGCTGGTGCATTCGAAATCCCCTGTGGCATAACAAGCCACTCCCGCAGTATTCCACTAGGAGTGCTGACCGCTGTAAGCGGAATATCGGATGCTCGCATGAGCACCTGATAATACCCGTCCACCAGATCTAAGGCGCTGTAAACAGTACAGCCCGCTATATTGTTCTGGAGTACATCCTTCCGAGGAATCGGAGTCTCAAAGGGTACAGTAGCTGCATTCAGCTTGTTGTACGCATGCACAATGCGCTACTATCCGTTCGGCTTGCGAACACAAAAAGTGGGAGATGAATGGGGAGACTTGCTCTCCCGTACCATCCCTGTCTCTTCTTTCCCCTTGAACAATGTGTCGATGACGTCGCATTGCTCCTTGGGGAGAGGCCACTGCCTAGTGACGCAGTATTTGGTTCCTGGAACCAAATCAATTTCATGTCGGACTCCCCGATCCGGTGGTAACCCCATCGGCGGGTTGTCACTAATGACATCTCCAAATTCCTTTAGTAAGGAATGGTAAGGGTCCTCAGGATCCGCGAGGATCTTGAGACCGCTTGGGTCATTCAATGCCTGTTTGGTTTGCACCAAAACTGACTCATCCATCGTGGATGAGGAGTTCAACTCCTCTTCCGGACGCAACACGACAACCTCGTCGATTTCATCTGATTTCAAAGCAGTTTCAAACTCGTTGAAGGACATCTCCTCCAATGACAACAGTTCGCCTACCCCAGGCAACCGTTCCAGGCTTACGCCTTCTGTGGCAACACCTGTCACACTATTCAGCATCCTGTAGGACTGCTGACTACTGGCCTCGGGACTCATCCCGACACCCAGATGTAGGGAGTCAATTGCCCCATCTATTGGAAGCGCCACGCGCCTATCCACAGAGGTATCTACCTCTACCACCGGTGCGTCGCCGGTCTCACCTACAACGGCGTAGTCGGAATCATTTCCGACGTGCGGAAGAGACGAACTACGGGTATCTCCGATTGGAAGCTCCTCGCGCTTAAGCAAAAGTCTCTACCCCTACCACTGGAGTCGTCTCAGAGGAATCCATCTCTGTCAATGGCGACTCGCCAGTCTCGCCTATAACGGCGTGGTCGGAATCATTTCCGACGTGCAAAAGAGACGAACTAAGAATCTCTTTGCTTGGAAGCGTCTCGCGCTTAACCACAGGGATCTCTACCCTACCACTGGAGTTACCTCAGAGGAATCCACCTCTGCCACTGGAAACTCACCAGTCTCGTCGTTAACGGCGTGGGGATTAACCGCCGAATCCCCCTCGTTAAGGAACTCTTCCTTAACCTCATTGTGACTGATCATTTCAGACATCCCAATCTCTGGCATCTCACGCCAAATCGCTTTTGCGATCGAGCAAAGGTGGGTCCATGACTCGCCAATGCTTCACCCGATCGCGGGTGCGTTGAGCCAATGGACCTAGACTTCCAGTCTATCCATGGCTCGTGGCGTTCCAGCCACTTCATGCCCAGGATGAGGTCATACCTCGAGTCCAAATCCAGGACTAGGCAACGTTCTAAGCTGTCGAAGTCTGTAAACTTCAGCTTAAGGTCAATCGAGACCTTGGGTACAGAAACCTGTACGCCCGTCGCAAGACGGACCGTGACAACGTCACGAGAACGTGCCTCTAGGGCCTCGGCATACAGCCGACTCTTCTCTACAGAAGCCCGTCTGACATAATTGTCAGACGCTCCAGAGTCTATCAAGACTCTCCACGGCTTAAAAAAGCCTTTCACGTCTGCAAGGACTACCAGCAAACCTGGCTGGTACACCAACTTGGTGCTAGAAAGCACCGTTACCCTCGGGGCTTTGTGCTGTCGTCCCCTACCCTGGAGCTTAACAGCACTGAGGGATCCCCCAGTAGAGCGCCCCGCGCCTACTGGGAGCCGTCGTTTCCCCACAGTTTGGGCAAGGGCTTTTCCCAGCCCTTGGCCCCTTCCAGCGACTATCTCGCTGGGGATTTTTCGGACATCTGTTCCGCAGATCGTCCGTGCTTCCACACAGGAAGCATCTCAGCTTTCCATGCCGCTGCAACATAGCTAAGAGCTCTGCCTCAAATCTCTGCGAAAAAAAGTCAGATTGACTCTTAGCGGAAGGTTTCTCTTCCGCTTCGACCTGACTCAGGTCCATGGGTTCCGGACTCACCTTAGAGGAACGGAAGTTCCTCGGCGTTGAACTCCATCTTGAACCCTTCCCCCAGGGATTGGGGTCGGCATCGGAAGATCTCCGAACGTGCTGGCCCTTCTCTCAGGCCTCCCATAAAGACGAGGATGGACACATCGTCCGAATACGCTTTCGCATACATCCCTGCCAACAGGGTCTTAAGCTCCTGGATATAAATCTCCAGTTCCTTAGTGCATTGACGGCACCTCAGGAACGCCAGTTGATTCTGGAAAACCAGATCAGGCGTTGCGTACATGTCCATAAGCTACTGCTTAAGGACCTCCCAGGTAGGGAACACGTTCGTGACCGAATCCGAACACGTAAACGCCCATGCACGGGCTTTACCCGTGAGATGGGTCAGTGCAAGTCCCACTTGAATGTGATCCTCGATCACATTCTCTGTGGCGAAGGCCGTTTCGACCTCTCGCAACCACACGTACAGGTTATCACCTTTTTCCCCGGTGAATTCCTTTATCTTAAAGGACAATGGGGGACGCACCCCCGTGGAACGACCTCCACCTAAACTCGCTTCATGAGCGATTAGGGCATTGACCCTTGCCTTTACGACCTCAAGGCCCTGATCCACTAGGAGCTGCATGCCTTCGTCACCCGTCAAGGATAACAGCCTGTTAAAGGCTTCCTTCTGGACGAGGGTTAACCTTTCCCAATCATTCTGATTCATCCTTTGCAGAGGATGTCTAGCCTACCAACACAGGTGTTGGATTGACTACAAGTGCTACCACATGTAGCCGTTGCGTATACGCACGGTGCGGCTAGCGCACAGAGGAAGACTTTCCTTTAAGCGGCGTTCGCCGATACTTAGCCGATACGCCCTTATAAAAGGGCTTAGTATGAGAGAGCTCTCCTACTCGGGGCCAAGGTTCCCACTTTGGTTTACAATTATCTTTCGCTAATGCCTTATTGCAAGGCTCCCTTACTAAGGGTGTAGCTAAAGGGAGGGCTCCCTTTACGCTACTACACTCACTACACGCGCGACCAGTCGGGTTCGTGCGTCTGTAGGTGATAGAGTGAAACGTAAACTGAATGTATATTTAATATATAATTAGCCTAAATTAATTTAAACTAATGTAAACTATATGTAATACTAAGTAGAATTTACCAAATTCGTGCCTAACTAAAATGTAGTGTACACCACCTGTGTACCAACACGTGGCTGGATGCCACGCCACACCAAGGGCTCCTGCCCTGATTGGTTAAAATAACCAATGGTTCAAAACCTTTCGAGCCGGTCAATACTGACCCCAGCCGTAGTGTACTTACGTACACTACCTACTAGATGTGACTCGAATGTAACCCTGTTACACTGCGCGTGGTCTTATGGACTGCGTAGACAATGTCTGGCCTACTACATCGCGCAAGCCACAGTAAAATTCCAGTCAGTCAAAGATTGAAACTGTTTCAGGACGGTTCACTGTCGCCAGAACCATTTTTACGCAGTTCTTGACGCTTCAACGCTTCGTTTTCATATTCGTCTCCAATTGGTGTCTTGACAGCGTTTGAATTTTTATGTGATATGTTCTGAGCAAATCCATAATCATCACCTCTTGTTTATCATATATCCTTCGTTTTCGTTGTAACTGACACGCATCGCCAAAAATTTCGAAACGCAACCGAGATTTTTAATCTCCAAATCCTTCAAATCCACGAAAAAATTCTTGACGCACGCACGCGACGCACTCCTCCTTGGTTCCAGTGACGAGCAAATCATCGACATAAACTCCAACAACCACGGTATCACCTTCAATCTTCTTGAACTATAGACACCCATCGGCAAAACTTTGTTCGTACCCGCGATCTTTCAACTTGGAGTGTAGCAAACGGTTCCGCTGCCTTCCAGCTTACTTTAATCCGTACAGTGACTTCTTTAATTTTAAAACGACTTGTTGCATGCTTTCAGCCTTCAATTCCTCCAACGTTTTCGGCTTAATTTCCATTCCACTTAGCGTATATAAGAAAATATCATGTTCATCCTCCAACGCTTTCACTTAAGCTTTGGGGATGTCCCCATGCATTGCTTGGACCTTCCACTTGCGTGCCAGCGTAAGGATGAAACGAACTGTGGCCATTTCGTGACCGCTTCGAATGTTAGCTCGTAGCCGACCCCGAAACGCTGTTCGTTTCAGCAGGCCACTAGTCTAGCTTTGTAGCGCTCCAAATCTCCGTTCCCATCCGTTTTGACCATGAAAACCCACTTCGTATGTAGTGGTTTCGCATCAGCTGGCCTCTTAATAACATCCCAGAATTGGTTCGATTGTAGCGCTTGAATTTCCTCCTCCATTGCTTGGACACACTTGTCCGCGTCCTTGCGATTAATCGCCTCCCGATAATTTTTGGGTCACCTTCGGTAATCAAATTTACTTTGCGACTTTTCTCCTCTTCGTCATTATGTTCGTTTTTTTTCTTCCTCTTTGAGACTTCCTTTTGGTATATTTCTGCGTGACATACCGCTCCCTCGTCCAGCACGGCTTCTTTTTCTTTTCTTCTTTTTCGAAACCTTCGTAAACCCTTGACTTTAACCCTCGTCATTTGCTTCGTCTTTCTGCTTGTTTAATGCGTCTGCAGCTCCTTCTGACGCTTGACTTCCTCCTTGAGCTGCATTTTCTTCATCATACATTAATTTATTCTTGAGCTGACGATTCTGCACGTCGGTCAGCGTTTCCACGTTTTTAACGTGCTGCGTTATAGTGACCTTCTGCTCGCGCTGATGAAGACCTTGAAACCCTTGGTCTCTTCACTCCTTCCAATTATTACGCCGATTTGTGCGTGATGCGCTAGTTCATTGGTCCCCGGTTTTCTGTACACAGAACACGGGGACCCAAACGTCATGATTTCGCCAAGATTCGGCTTGATCCCTGTTAACACTTCCAGTGGCGACATCCTCTTAGGATTCGCGCTTGTGGGGTTGCGGCTCAGCACGTACGCGGCGTACTCGGCCACATACTCCCAGAAATACAAATTTAATCGCTCCCGAACACCATAAATCGGTCCATATTCATCCCGGTCCGAAGCATGCGTTCCGCCTTGCCGTTACTGTCCTGATTTCTGGCCTCACTTACTTGGCGTGAAATTCCGGTGCTTCGACAAAAAAAATCAACGTTCTTGTACGCTGCGCCGCCTTCTGCTCTCAAGACGTGTGTGGCGAAGCGGACCCAAGAATTTTGGTCGTTTCTGGTCAGCAGCATACCGATCGGCCTATCGGCGATCGGATTGGTGGAAATCCAGGAGGAAGCCGGTCATGTGCAAGGGGTGTCAAGAACACGGATTTGGATAAGTCACATGAGATTGCGTGTACTACGTATTTTCATCTTTGATACATATTGGGGACTATAGGGGGTAGGTAGTTTAGTTTTTGGTTTTGCCCGTTGGGAAAAGGTTTTGGTTTTGGCTTCGTCTAAGAAGAGCGTTTTGGCTTTACGACTTAATTGTTGGACCTCTAACTCAACCGGGGGTTGTTTTGCTTTGCACATCAGTAGCCTCTGCACGCAGAGTGTTTTGGGAGCGGAGGGTCGAATAATCCCCTCCAGCTCATTATACCCGGCCGGGACACGTCACAGACGCACTTGGACCGCCGGAAGTCCCTCGACGGGAGTGAACTTTGTTCGACCTCTCAAGTTTAAGTTGCGCACGTTTAGAACGTGCTATTACGTCTTTTGGATTATTACGTGGAGATATCGTTCGTGGAGTATATCACGTTCTCATTTGGATCTCCCTACTGGACTATTGGATTATTGGAATTTTGTTCTCGTATTGGTTGGGCTCTACAATCGTTTGAGCGATCTGCCCTTTGGAGCATACTGAATTCGAATATAACTGGTCTGCCAGTACCCAGGGTGAAGAGCTCCGCCCGGGGTACACTACTCAGCACGGTCTACCACATTTAGACCACAAGTCAATTGCCAGCACCGATCCACCGAGTGTGTTACCAGCCCAATCCATCGGGTACACAAGGTGAGATGAAGAATAGATCGGACCGGGCGTCCTGTGTTGATGATCGGTCGTCTGCCAGCAACGGACAATCCGATCGGATCTAAGAGGAAGGTTCGCGGGGTACCCACCCCCCGTAAGTTGGAAGGCCGGGCACGATGGTGGTCAGATTCTCGACACTACGGTGTTCGATTTTGAACTTGACTCTACCACAATGGTGCGCGTGCCCGGATCACTTGGTGATCGTGGATATCAGCGCAGCGATATTCAGCAAAGAATTGAATGTGGAATCGTTCTGGAGAGGACATAAGGAACGTCTATCGCCTTATGTTCTCGTTCTCGATAAAGATGGCGATGTCCGATATGGCCGGGTCGAGGATCAGATCGGGATTAATATTTTTTTCCTCCCCATAAGGCTCCCACCGGAGCCGATCGGGACTATAGCAGGTCTTGCTATAGTTCCGGAAAAGATCAGGACTTTTGTACTGATCCTATGCATTTGAATGAATATTTTGACGAAAATAAAATAAAAAGCGAAAACGACTTGGAGGATGATCGGAACGATCCAGCCCACCCTCCCAAGGTTCCCAAGCAGAGTCTCAGAATGCTGTGGTGGAGCCAAGTTCGAAATCGAACACCGAAGTGTCGAGAACCTGACCAACATCGTGCCCGGCCTTCCAACTTACGGGGGGTACCCCGCGAACCCTCGTCTTCGATCCGATCGGATCATCCGCTGCTGGCAGACGACCGATCGTCAACACTGGACGCCTGGTCCGATTCTTTTCGCATCTCACCTTGTGTACACGATGGATTGGGATGGTAACACACTCGGTGGATCGGTGCTTGGGACTGACTTGTGGTCTAAATGCGGTAGACCGTGCTGGGGGATGTATCCGGGGCGGAACTCTTCACCCTGGGTACGGGTATACCGGTTATACTCTAAATTTGTATACTCCCGAGGGAAAATCGCAAACCCGATCGTAAAGCCCGGCAAATATGGGAGATAAACTCCGGTAATCCAATGAGGTCCAATAATCCAATCCAATGGGGAGATCCAATAAGAACGTGACGTAATCCACGAACGATATCTCCACGAAATAATCCAATAGGTAAAATAACACGTTCCAAACGTGTGCAACTTAACGTTGGGGGTATACCAAAGTACGCTCCCGTCGAGGGACCTCCGGCGGGCCAAATGCGTCTATAACGCGTCCCGGCCGGGTATAATGAGCTGGAGGGTATTACTGGACCTTCCGCTCCCAAAACACTCTGCGGCGTGCAGATTCGACTAACGCGTAAGGTGAAAACGACCCCGGTTGAGCTGGGGGTCCAACGGTCACTTAAGCGAAGCTAAAAGCCAAAAACCTTTACGAAGCGAAACCCAAAAGAAAGCAAATTCCCAACTTGGCAAATCCCCAACAGTCCCCAATATGTACCAAACATGAAAATATGTAGTACACGCAATCTCATGTGACCTACCCGAATTTGTGTCCTGGACACCCCTTTCACATGACTGACCCAAAAACATCTTGACTTTCCACCAATCCGATCGCCGACAGGCCGATCGGTCCATTTTTGACCGGAACCGACCAAAATTATTGGGTCCGCTTCACGACAATTCCGTCCGAGGAAGACGACTTCGAAGAGAAGTCGCAGGTCGGGGATGGGGTCATCAAAGAAGAAGACCTGACCAGGATGTACTACATCCACGAGTTGAAGCGATTTATTCGCGAAGACCAGGTCATGTGGATTATAGACCCCCAGATCCCGATCGCCTTCTCGGACCCACCACCGAGCCGATCCAAAGCGATCAGCCGTTGCTGTTGGTGAAGAACCTGCTGGCGATGTTGGCCGCGGTCGGCATGAAAGTGCTAAACCTCGCCAACGTGCAGAAACTCTTCGATATGGATACTTGGAGGCTGGAGATGTCGATGTCGACCTTCCATGACCATTTGGTGCCGTTGGTGGGGGCGGTCCGCCGCCCAACTCCCACCGCGGCATTTAAGGTCGCTGGGACCACAGCAGTATACGACGATGTGTGCTCCGACGATAAGTCGTTGTATCAGTCTTCACCTGCCTCTAATAACTCATCGGAGTTGGAAGTCGGTGTCGAGCGGATGACCATGTGGCCGAACCAGACCCCATGGGAGCATAAAAAGGACGTGCGGTAGCAAAGGGCTGCATGCCAGTCGGGGACCCAGGAGCCCCCACAGGCTTCAGTACCTCCAAAGGAGGACACCAACACGTTGCCCATGACCCAAGCCAACGTCCAAGCCATGTTTAAAGCGATGATGGAGCGTTTCTTGGGAGATAGATGCCGATAGCTCCTCCGCGCCCACATGCCCAGGACCGATCTGCCCGGCAAAATGTCAATATTTGCCGGGATGTGGATATGGAGTCAGTGGCATCAGCGGATAAGGCTATCCGAGGTGGTAAACCAGTTGGAAAAGGAAGACTCTGCCGCAGCCAACCCGACCGCGCCGATCGAGCAAGAATAGCGATTACGACATGGAGTCGGTCGGCTATCCGGATGGCCACTATGGGTCAGACGGTGCAGGGGCGGGCAGAACACGTAAGGCTGACCTAGCCTCTACGACCGCATTTGATCTTGGATCTGCCGCGATTCCACGTATTCGTATGGCTGCGACTACGGATATCAAGGACTTTACCGGCAAGGACGCCGACGAAGAGCAATCCAGGTCGTGGTTTGGTCGGGTCAAGTCTGCTTTCTTACGGGATCAAACACCAAAAAATGAACGGTGTATGATCTTCAGGGATATGCTGAAAAGACCGGCTGCGAACTGGATCCAACAGTTGGGTCGGGATGTCAGATCTGACTGGGATCTGCTGTGTTCAGAATTTGAGGGGCAGTACTGCAACTCCGGATTTTCTACCGCCCGCAAGTATCACCATATGCAGAAGCGGGGCGACGAGACGCCGATCGAGTATTTGCACCGCCTGAACGTGACCGCAATTCGCGCCGGAATAGTAATCAAGGAAGGCAACCCGCCGACCGGTGCCGCTATGGAGCACGTGGGTCACTATATTAGTACCCTGGATGACCAAGAACTGGCAGATCAGCTCACTCTGCTGCGCCTAAAGGATGTGACGGAAGTGGAGCAGACTTGCGGACGCTGCAACACTCGCGCAGTATAAGGGCGAAGGTCGCTGTTGGATCGGGTCGCTACAGATCGAAGACCCAGACCGACCCTGTGAAGAGGCCCTTAACCAGATCGGCCCGTGATGTCAAGGCGATTGTGACTGAAGACAGCACTGGGTCAGAAGAGGAAAGTAGCGGACTGTCCAGTCGGGAGTCGGATGAGGACCAGTGTCGCCACGTTTTCATCACGGAGCCTGCCCCAAGAACCAGATCGACGCCTAACCAGGCAGATCGGAAGGGCAGGAGTGGAAACAAGTCCGATCCGGACCGACCTCGCAAGAAGTGTTCTCACTGCGGGTCGAGCAAGCATGACGGTGGGGACTGCTTGAAGAAGTTAGCATGCAAGAAGTGCGAAAGACGCGGCCACCCCACCGATCACTGCCTCTTCGAGTGCAAGTCATGTGGAAAGATCCACGAGGCCGGCCAGTGCAAGATTGAAGAGTTTTTCAATCTAATGCGCAAGTGGTATGTGCCGGGTAAGCACGCGGGGATGCTTCCACCTGACGTGGAAAAGATGTTAAACTAGAACGCTCGCCTGGTTGGAATCTGGATCGAGCCGAGCGGTCTACGTTTGGTATCTATGCATATGTCGGCAAGGAGAATAAGACCGACAATACATGTTCTGTTCTCAATTGCGTCGATCGGGATCATCCGGTCTACAATCTCAAGACCGATGAATATTCCCGATCGAAGGTGGTCATGCAGTTGGATCTGCTTCCTGGGGAGTCTCGCGGATACTGGAAGTATCATGCGCCCGACAAATGGTTTAAGCAGGCGAAAGCCTGTGGTAAGATCAAAAAACAGAAAGCGACGATGTTATTCGACTCTGGGGACGATGTCTCGATTATCGACTCCGCCTTTGCTTATAAGGTCGGATGTCGTATAGAAGATATCCAGATACAATAATGCGTTGGAATTGGGGAAAATTCTTACATGACCGAAGGAAAGACGCGCGTGAAGATCACCCTATCGGGTTCGTTGGTTTACTTCTTCAGAGCTTGGGTTGGCAAGCAGGCCGGTCAGGATGCCCTGTTAGGCATGGATTTTATGGTGCCAGCGGGTATTCGTCTAGATCTGTCTCATGGAGTGCTTACACTCCCGGATGAGGTACAGTTCCATTTAGCTGGTCGGCGGCTCCTATACGGATCGCACACCGATCTGGTCAGGTGGGGCCAAGATATCACAATTCCAGTCGGCCAATCCGCTGATACCCCGGTCGATAAAGGTTGTCGATCAAGGAAATTATGGGTGACCAGGGGCGACCGATGGGTGCCTACCTTTGTGAAGAGCGCCGGCCGGTTTGATTACGTTCGACTCACTAATATCGGTGACAAGCCGATTACGTCCGACAACAATACTGTTGTTGGCATGTGGCTAGCGGAAGCGAAGGTGCCAAGAAAGGAGGGGTTCGTCTCCATCGGATCGAGACGGTATGTCGAGTGGCAGAAATTGGCATACCAAGCGACCACCGATCTGGTCAGCGATGATGGACCGGTGGAAGAAGACACCTCACCTATGGTGGAACGACCCAGCTATGTAACCCCGAAGAAGATGTTGGTTCGAAGAAAGGCACCGCAGTCGCCGGACACGGTGGACCATCAAGCAGATGAACCAAGGTTCGTCAACATGGTGGTTTCACAAGAACAGGCGACAGAGGAGCCGGAAACAGAAACAGAAAAAGGGGAGCATGAGATTGCTGGGTTGGACCACGATGGCGCGCCTAAGCAGATTGACGTCGTCGAGGAGCAGCCCGCCGATCGGGAACAGCAGTGTGCAACCAACCAGGACGGTTTGGATGATATTGCCCCAGAAGACGATCAAGTTTGTATACATGAGGGCGGGGATCAGTACATTCAGGAATTGGAGAGCCAGATGGCAGTCCTCCCTGAAGTGTCCGCCGATCCGCCCGAAGTCACCTTGGAAGATCTACAAGTGGGTGATCGGGATGTCAACAGTCCCGACCAGATCGATCAGCTTAAGAAGAACATCTGGAAGAAGAATCATCTGCTGATGGGGAAAGGAAATGCCTTACCCCCTGCTGCTCGCGGAGCAATCTGTGACATCGATGTTGGTGATGCCAAGCCAATCGCTCAGCGATGCCGATGTGTGGCGCCACAGTACCGTGAGAAATTGTCTGATCTGATTAAAGGACTGTTGGATACCAAGATTATCAAACCGTCGACCTCGCCTTGGGCCTCGCCGATCGTGATTGTGATCAAGAAGAACGGCGTCGACATCAGGCTGTTCATCGACCATCGGTTGGTAAACCGGTTGACCAAGCTTATGGTGTACCCGATGCCGCTGATCAGCGATATGCTGGAAGATCTTGACAAGACCCTATGATATTGCTTGCTGGATATGGCAAGTGGATTTTGGGTGGTTTCGATGACCGATCGGGCTCGCGAGAGTTCCGCATTTGTTATGCCGTTCGGTCTGTTCGAGTGGAACCGTATGCCGTTCGGTTTGAAGAAAGCGCCCCAAATCTACCTGAGGCTGATCGACAACGCACTGTATGGACACTTCAAGATCAGTACCGATCGGGACCCCACCGAAAACCATGATGTATTTACAGAGGGTGAACCCGATCGGGAAAGTAGACTGCCGTTCTGGGGAGGCGATCATACATCGAAGACATACTGATCCCTGCCTCGTCATGGAGCGATCTGTACGAGAAGGTTGAACGGTTGTTGGAGACGTGCGATCGCTGGAACCTGTCGATCAGTGCTGTGAAGAGTTTTTGGGGCATGTCCAAGGTCGCCTATTTGGGTCATATGGTGACAATCAGTGGGCTGGAGGCTAATCCTAAGGACCTGGAGTCACTGAGCAACCTCCCGTTTCCGAGATCTCTTAAGGCAGTTTAGTCCTTCCTAGGGAGCCTGAATTACTACAGCCGCTTGATTGAAGACTTCGCGGTCTGCGCGGCCGTGCTGTACGAGCTCCGGGAAGTCGACTACCATATGTTGCGCGAAGGAGATAAGGCAACTTTACGAGAAGGCTGCGACTCCGATCCGCCTGCAGATTTTCTGCCGGTGGAGACAGATGACCACATGAAGCGTGTACAGGTTGCTTTCGGTATGCTGAAGGCCAAGATGGCGACGGCACCGATTCTCAGGCACTTCGATCCGGAAAAAATGCCGATCGTCATTTTGTATGCTAGTAAGTGGGCCATTTCGGCCACTCTAGCGGAAGAACATGATGGAGTGTACCACCCGGTCACTTTTACGAGCCGGACGTTGAAGCCGAACAAGGTCAACTATGGAATCGTCGAAAAGGAAGTTCTGGCTTTACTACGGATTTTGGATGTGTACTATAACCTGCTGGTCGGCCGACCTGTAAAGGTCATATCACGAATTCGACATTGGCTGTTATCAGCCAATGGGATGGACGGTCGGCTCGGCAGATGGTCAGCGATCCTGTCACAGTCGTCCCTCTAGGTCGTCAAGTGCACCAAAGGAGAGGAAGAGATATTGGGTGACGATCACCGAGGAGGCCGTTCTACATGAACTTATGGATATAAACAGGCTCCCGGAGTTGATCAAGCCCAAGGACAGCCCCGACCAGGTGCATGTAATGGCGGCGACTAGATCGCGAACTCAGAAGTCTCGCCGATCGTTCCCGAAGGAAAGGCTGAGTGAGCGCGTTGTGCAACAGCTAAGGGCGGAACGGATCCTCAAGGTGCAGGACGAAGAAGAGTGGATTGTTAGCCTGAAAGCATATTTGCGCGGTGAACTGTCCAAGTTAACAAATGATCAAGCAAAAGAATGTACCAAGACCGCGGACAGTTACGATGTGGACGACAATGGATTGCTGTATTACTGCCGTGACATTGATCAAGACAGTGCCGATCGAGATCGACTAGCGAAACTGGTGATCCCTGAGTTGCTACAGCCGGATGTCCTTCATCACTACCATGTGAGGCTAGAGGGGGAAATCAGGGCGTAGGCAGGACCTATCACAAGATCACGTCCCACTTTCACTGGAGAGGACTTTTTCGGAGCGTGCAGAGATATGTGGGCCGTTGCACAGATTGCGAGACCGGAAAGGGCAGACCGATAATCAAGGGCCGATCACCCGGAAATATCGAGGCTACTTACCCTTTCCAGGTGATAGCAATGGATCACATACCGTCGCTGTCCAAATCGACACGCGGCAACACTGAGCTGCTGATATGGATTGACCTGTTCACTGGTCTGGTGATCGAAAAAGCTAGTGCATCCCTATCTGCGGAGAAGATCGCCCAGAGATACGAGGAATGCGTATTCAGAAGATTCGGCGCCAGCGAAGTTATCAGACACGATCGGGAACCCGGTTTTATGGCCGAGGTGTTCCGATCGTTCAATAAAATGCTAGGCCAGAAGCAGAGCGCGACGATGGCATATCGCCCGAAAGCGAACGGATCGGCTGAACGCATGGTGCAGACAATCAAAAGGGCGATCAAGATGTATGTGGCCGATCCGGACCAACGTGACTGGGACGAGTATGCATAGATACTGGTATTCGCACTCAACTCTTCAACCGATCGGGTCCGAGGAGAAACGCCTTTTTATCTGGCGTATGGATGGGACCCTCGATCGACACTTGAAGCGGCAATACCGATCGGCTGCACTCGGACCCGCGATCGCGATGCCCGTCGTTGGCATATGCAGGTCCAGAAGCATTACCAGCATGCGAAAGAAGTCGTCAATGAAAAGTTGTGTCAGGCCACACAAGATCGGGCACACAGGAATAACGATCAGGTCCGACATCATGGTATTGAACCAGGGGCGAGGGTATGGTTATACCTAGATCTGGTCAAGAAAGGCTATGCGAAGAAGTTAGCTCACATGTGGCACGGTCCTTTCCGTGTAGCAGAGCTGATCGGTGAGCATGCTGCCCTTATGATCACGATCGGCACGGATTACAAGGTTTTTCCGATCGTGCACGTGTCCAAGCTGAAGCTGGTCAGAGAATTCCCCGATCGGGCTAAAATGCCCTGTCTGGTGGACGAAGCGGAGAGATTCGATTTCGATGAGGCTCTGCTGCCGGAGGACAGTTGGGAACGGTCATTGGAAGAGGACGAATTCGAGGTGGAAAAGGTGCTGGATATCCGATCGGTCAAGAAGGCCCGTTTCGGTCGCACCCACCGAGAATATCTGGTCCGCTGGAAGGATCATGAAGAAGAAACTTGGATCGACGAACTTGATCTAAATTGTGGAGCACTGCTACAAGAGTTCGAGCGGGAACGAGTCAGTCGGAATCGCTTCGCAGTGATGCAGACCCACGAAGACCAAGACACACAGTAGCACCTATCAGTATATCGATCGATGTGAATATGTGTAAGGTCGGAATTTTGTGAATCTGTGATGAACTGTGATGAACTGGAGTAGTGGAATGACGAACGTGGTGATGATTTTCGCGATGTGGATGGAAACTGTATATGATAACGTGTTGTTGCAAGTTTGGAGAAAGTGATGAATTTGATTAAGGGATTGGATGATCAGGAATCTGAAAAGAATGATGGCATGTATTACGAATTATCTGGTCAGATAACTGCTGCATCAAGAATCACTATCGCCCCACAGACGGCCGATAGTCAGCGCCGGATGGTCTTCGATATGGTTCTGGTACGGATTGCGTCAGGGCTCCTTTTGATCGATCTGGGCCAAAGCGTCCTTGAGGTCTGTGACCGGCTCGTCGCAATGAAGACCGGGATACCAGGCGCCTTCATCAGCTAGCATTCCGGCTTTCTCAACCCGACGCTTGGCCATATGGAGAAACACCGGATACAAAAAGATGTCGAGGGTCGCATTCGCGGGCCAGCATCCCTCCCAGAACAAACTGGCATAGGGTCTGCCAGGCCTCGCCTGCCCGACTCCGGCGCCTCTTTCGGTTTCTCTGGAACAAGATCAGGCCTTTATCATGTTGCGCTCGACCAGGAAGCACTAGTTAGTGCGTAGACTCCCAGATCGCTTGGCTGTAAGCTTCGTTGAAGGTCTTCACTCGACCTAAGAACGAGTCGATCCACGCAGTCGACGAAAACATGGACCCAGCTTGGGGAGGACGAACACCTTCCATAGCTCATCTGCGTACAGACGGGCGATTTGTGGTGCTGTGACCAGGTCCGCCCGCCATGCAGAAGCCTCAGGAGACTTGGGAGCTGGAGGAAAAAGCCAGGAGTCCGGGCGCGACAGAGATCGGGCTAATATCTGCTTGGTCAGGGCAGACTGGTACAAGCTACCGATCTGCCACGATGACCATGGCAAAGTGGCATCCGAAGTCAACGATGGGAGAGGCCGACCTCCGGCCAACAACCCTTTCAATCGGGCGTGCTTGTGCAGCCCAGAAGTGCCGGGATGGAATGAAGGTACCGATCCGGTCGACCCGCGCGTCAGTGCAGCACCATCACCCTGGGAGCTGATCGGCTTATTAGCCCCCGATGTGGGCTTCGCAGGAACGGAACCTCGGCGTTGGTCGGACCGGGACTTGGATAACGCAGTGATCACGAACTCGGAATCGCTCGATCCCCCCCCCCCCCCCCCGAGTACTCTCCGGAGGAGACCTATACACATTTGGTATGAGCGGCGCGGGGGAGCGAGGGCGCACGAGATTTGGTGGGGATAGACTCGTCATTTGCGACCGATCTGGGGCTAGGGAGATGTGCCAGAGTCTTAGCTTTCTTCTAGGGCACCGCTCTCTTCTCCTCGAGTTCGGAGTCGCGCGCTATGCCCCGCGCCCTTGAACTCTTCGGCACGTCCTTACGCTTTTTAGACTTGGAGGTTTTCGAAATTTCGGGGTGGTCACTTTTGGCCAATGAGTGGCGTAAGGCCGATGCAGACCGGTCGGCGCTAGAATATGCAGCCGGACGCTGGTGCAACAAGTCAGTCAGCTGTTGATAGCACCGGTTTACGGCCGCCCAGCGACGATCTGATTCCTGGGTCCAGGCGTCCGATCGGGCCTGGAAGGACTCGACCATCCCGATCTGCTCCCGGACCACGACCTGTAACTCGCTGATCTGCCTCTCCAGGTCACCATGTTGGGTGCGGAGTAAGGTCCGATCGGACTGGTCCTCCAACCTCTGCCGGTGGACCACCTCGAGCTGTTCCAGGATGTGGGACCTATAGTCCTCCAAGCGAGACAGATCGTGTCGTGCGACGATCAGCCCGTCCAAGATCGGTCGGATCTGATCGCAATGATTATGAGACTGCCGATCAGCCATGAATAAGGCGTCGAACGTCTTGGCGATATCGGCTATCAATTGATCTATATGCAAAGGAAGGTCAGAGCAGACCCAAGATGGAAACAGACCGATTGACCTACCTTGCGTTGCTTGTTGGACGATCTGGGCCAGGAGACGTGCGTTTTCAGTGGTTACCTCCTGCAACTTCGTGGACATGGGGATCAACGTATCCACCTCCTTCAGAAGTTGCCGGAGTGAAGAATCCCTGATGACTAACTGGTACTGGAGCTCACGGACCGTTTTCCGGAGCTGATCGGCCTCGATCTGATGCTTGCCCGGTGTGTCGGACTTTGAATTGCTGAGGAAGCTGTCAGATCGGGCCGATATTGTCGTCGAATCAATATGGGGCGATGAAGAACGCAGGACGCCTGAAGCAAAGAAGGTCAAGAGAGGTCACAAGGCGATCGGGTGTGCAAGGCAAGTACCTGTCGAAGGTGGATTCGGAGATCCGTCCATTGGTGAAGTCCGCTTCTGTGAAGATCTGGATATGATGAGATCGGGCCGCTGCCGTTGCGCGGATGCGACACGACTCAGGGGCGGCTGTGGCAAAGCGTACCCAAGAATTTTGGTCGTTTCTGGTCAGCAGCATACCGATCGGCCTATCGGCGATCGGATTGGTGGAAATCCAGGAGGCTTTTAAGCCGGTCATGTGCAAGGGTTGTCGAGAACACGGATTTGGATAAGTCACATGAGATTGCGTCTACTACATATTTTCATGTTTGATACATATTGGGGACTATAGGGGGTGGGTAGTTTAGTTTTTGGTTTTGCCCGTTGGGAAAAGGTTTTGTTTTGGCTTCGTCTAAGAAGAGCGTTTTTGGCTTTACGACTTAATTGTTGGACCTCTAACTCAACCGGGGGTTGTTTTGCTTTGCACATCAGTCGCCTCTGCACGCAGAGTGTTTTGGGAGCGGAGGGTCGAATAATCCCCTCCAGCTCATTATACCCGGCCGGGACGCGTCACAGACGCACTTGGCCCGCCGGAAGTCCCTCGACGGGAGTGCACTTTGTTCGACCTCTCAAGTTTAAGTTGCGCACGTTTGGAAAGTGCTATTACGTCTTTTGGATTATTACGTGGAGATATCTTTCGTGGAGTATATCACGTTCTCATTTGGATCTCCCTACTGGACTATTGGATTATTGGAATTTTGTTCTCGTATTGGTTGGGCTCTACAATCGTTTGAGCGATCTGCCCTTTGGAGCATACTGAATTCGAATATAACTGGTCTGCCCGTACCCAGGGTGAAGAGTTCCGCCCGGGGTACACTACTTAGCACGGTCTACCACATTTAGACCACAAGTCAATTGCCAGCACCGATCCACCGAGTGTGTTACCAGCCCAATCCATCGGGTACACAAGGTGAGATGAAGAATAAATCGGACCGGGCGTCCTGTGTTGATGATCGGTCGTCTGCCAGCAGCGGACAATCCGATCGGATCGAAGAGGAAGGTTCGCGGGGTACCCCCCTGTAAGTTGGAAGGCCGGGCACGATGGTGGTCAGGTTCTCGACACTACGGTGTTCGGTTTTGAACTTGACTCCACCACACGTATATTTTACAATTGAATTTGCGCTCGAAAAATGCCAAACAAAATGTTCGAACTTATTGGCCGCCAAGTTCTTGATTTTAGCCAAAAATATTCTCACGTAGTTGCTTTTATAGTCAATGAAATTGACTAAATACCGATTACCCAAAATATCTCTCGGCGGTATCGGTCCCTTCAAGTCGGAACATATCACGCCACCGATCCGATCGATCGCGCTTTTTTTCCACTGCCCTTTTTAGACTGATTATTCTTGAACTGCTTGCCTTACGCGCACGTTACACAGTGTCGGCGCGTGTAATCAGTGATCCGTATGCCATACTGGGGATCTTTTGAGAGTGCAACAATTTTGTCAAAATCTCGATTAGATGCCCCATCCGAGAGTGTAACTGCATAAGAGTTCCACTATGGACATCTCTATTAGCCGCAAAATCAGCGTCGTTCGCTGCGGCCACCGACATAACCATTTCTTTGTATGCCTTTTTAGGACTATCCACCGTTCCTTGAACGGTTAGGACGTTACTGTCAATATCCACTTCAACAATTCCAATACCGGAATCACGCTTAACCAGCGTTCTTACTCCATTTAGATACGATAGAATGAGTTCTCCTTCTTTGAAAATCTCATACGAAAAAATATTTCTTGTCACGCCTTCCACGTAGTTGTGGTGGAGTCCAGTTCAAAGTCGAACACTGAAGTGTCCGGAACTGAACCACCATCGCGCCCATCCGACCAACTAACGGAGGGGGTACTCCGCGAACCTTCGCCTGGGTGACCGATCGGCATTACAGGACGCCGAGTCTGATTTGTCTCGTTTCTTACCTTGTGTACCCATTGGTATGGGTGGCTACACACTCGGTGGACCGTTGCTTAGTGAAGACTTCAGTAGGTGTTGATACGGGTGTACCAGTTCTGGGGTACTGATCCAAAATTCCGACGAAAAGATAATCCAATATAGACGATCGGCAAACGAAGCGGAAATCGTCACTGCGAATGCGGTAAAATCTGGTACTTGACTGCACGTAGCAGTGATTAATCCATCCAATGGGGTTTCTGACACTTGACTGCTAAGCAGTGAGTAATCCAGACAATAACAGTTTGTGGCAGTTTATCGAAGATCGCGATGAGTAACCCATCCAAACAACACGTCTCCTTAATGTGCTCGAACTTGAGGGTGAGTGAACGTAATGGGTGCTCCCCGTCGTAGGACTTCCGGTGGAGCTCAGTCCTGACCGGGATTAATGAGCAAGAGGGGACCCTGTTAGCCCTCTTCTCCCAATGACTCCGATGCAGCGGCAACTTATGCAACCCAATGTAATACGAGCACTATATTTAATAAACCAATTAAAATCCAATATGTAATATATGTAAACCGTGTGCCTTACCTCAAATCTGCGTACAAAACACTCCAAGCACACGATTGGCCCAAAACACCTCGTCCTTTTATCGAACCCGATCGATCCGACTTGAAAACTGGTACACTGGTACAAAATGGTCAATAATTTTCACTGGCACTTCACCACATAGTACGCATTCTTCACCTTCACTCGCGTACTCTTTTTGTAGCCGGTGCGTACACGCACGGTGCGGATAGCGCACAGAGGAAGACTTTCCTAAAGCGGCGATGTGCCGCTACTTAGCCGATACGCCCTTATAAAAGGGATTAGTAAGAGAGAACTCTCTTACTCGGGGCCAAGATTCCACTTTGGTTTACCAGTTAGCACAAGCTAACGCCTTAACACAAGGCTCCCTTAATAAGGGGGTAGCTAAGGGAAGAACTTCCCTTACGCTACTACACTCACTGCGCGCGCGACCGGTCGAGGTCGTGCGTCCTGCAGTCTTTTGAGTCAAATGTAAACTGAATGTATATTTAATATGTAATTAGCCTAAATCAATTTAAACTAATGTAAACTATATGTAATACTAAGTACAACTTACTAAATTCGTACCTAGCTAAAATGTAGTGTACACCACCTGTGTACTAACACGTGGCTGGCTGCCACGCCTCCCCCAAGGGCTCCTGCCCTGATTGGTTAAAATAAACAATAGTTCCAAACCTTTCGGAACGGTCAATACTGACCCCAACTGTAGTGTACTCACGTACACCACCTACTAAATGTGACCCGAATGTAACCTGTTACATACTCCCCCATCAAGACTATTGCTTACGCAATAAACCAATTTTAGTTGGAGAGCTCCAAATGCCAGATCCTCTGGCTAACCATGAGCACCATTAGTAGTGCTGAGGATGGAAACTATTCCGGTAACTCGGAGGTGGATGCCCTTGGGGATATCTCCCCAAAGGCTGACCACTCCGACAGCGCCGAACGGCGTTGTCGGTCATCCAATCCATTCCCCACACATGGGGAAAACGCGCTAACTCGTGAGCCACCTCTACCAACTACGGATGATGCATCCGGGTCGCCGAAGGCGACCATCACCAATGAACCGGCCTCGGTTCATGAAGCCCGACGTGCCGTACCGGCACGGAAGGGACCTCGTGACCCTCAAAAGAAGGCTAAGAACGAGGTCAAGAGAGGTTTAGCCTCATATACCCCTGGTCCAGCGGCTATACTGCCGCGTGAAATTGCGCGCCGGAAACAACTCCGGGCCAGACTGCTAACGCCTAAGCAGTTTACTGTTAAGTCCTACCGGACGCGCCTCGGGAAACAGGCACGCGGTGCCCTCGTGGATATCCTCCACGAGATTCCCTTTGTTCTCTTACGGGACGAAAGCGTCGAGGACGCAGAACAGGCATTCCGCGCTTGGGCGGAAGGGGAGAAGCGCCTCCCCAACTTTGATGCGCTGTACAACAGCTTTTCCGAACCCGACGTTCGGTTAGAGAGGGCGTTACGCTTGGCCTATGCCCAGGCCAAAGCGCAAGGGCAATTACCTCCTCTTACTGCGCGCGCCCTGCTCTCGATGTGGTGCCGGAGAGTAATGCAAACTATGCATCTGCCTCCGGAAAACTCCCAGCTACTGGGAGTGAAGGGGCTTTTTCCGCCCCTTTGGTCGTTGACTCTCAGCGGGGTTCTCCCGCTCGAAAGCGTCAACGACGTCACGGCAATCCTGCAGGAGGGGAGTATCGGACTCCCACAAACTCTGGGAATGTGGAAACCTTTCCACTTCACCAGGTACTGTGTCTCACCCCGGTGATGGCGTCGTGAAATCAGACGCCCCACATGTGTGGTGGAGTTAAGTTCGAAATCGAATACATTTGTATCGACAACCTGACCACCGCCATCGTGCCCAGCCTTCCAACTTACGGGGGGGGGTACCCCGCGGACCTCCACTCGAAATCTGGTCCGATCGTCCGCTGCTGGCAGACGACCGGTCATCATCCAAAGACACTTGGTCCGATTCACTTAAGTTCATCTCACCTTGTGTACCCGATGGAATGGGCTAGTTACACACTCGGTGGATTGGGATCGCAGATCGATCTGATTCAGTATTGAATATGAGACCGTGCTGGCTAGGTGTACCTAGGGCGGAACTCTTCACCCCAGGTACGTACAGACGAGAAACACTTCCAAAAGATAAATTCCAATAGGTCGATCGTCCAAACGATCTAGACCTGACCAATACGAAATGATAGAGGGTAGTAGACCAATCAACCGGTCTAGCCCCTGACCAATATGAGAGAAGACCAAAACCGGTCTAAACTCCAACCAATGTTACAATAAGCCAATATGTCCACGTAAAGACCCAATATGTCCGTGAAACTCCACAAACGATATCTACACGTAAAGACCAATCCAGTGAATAGCACGTTCCAAACGTACTTGAGTTAAAGTGTCGAGGTCGCCAAATCGTACTCCCGTCGAGGGACTTCCGGTGGCCAAAGTGCGTGCGGCGCGTCCAGACCGGGTATAATAGGCGAGAGGGGATAATTCAACCCTCTGCCCCCAAACACTCCGCGGCGGGCGGAGGCGAATAGTTTACGTGAAAAGAAGAACGGCGACCCCTTGCTGCGGTGTAGACCAAGACCAGAAGAGGTCTTTGCCACTTATTCCTAGACCAAAAACATTTACAGTCATCCCTCCGAAACTTTATCCCCCGGTACTTTATAGCTTCTGTTACTTTATGGATTTTGGCTTCCACCGCTGTCGTTCCTATCAGTAAACCTTATACCTAATACTTTATAACATTTCTAACAAAACATAAAGTAGCAGAGGGAAATTTTTTCATAAACAAAAAAAAGGGGAAGAGGGGAAATAGAGAGAAAATATTAAAAAATATCTCAAGAAATCCAGGAATCAAGGGTACGTTGGACAGTGCTACTGTGGCGGAGATCAAGTTGCATCTGACGAGCTACTTTAAAGGCATTGCGGTGTTCAGGAAGGGAAGGATCAAGCAAAGAAGCAAAGATTCCAATACCCTGAAGCTTTTCAGCCTTTGTCAGCTTTACCGTATGCTCTTCCTCCACAGTCTCTTCCTCCTCCTCCTCCTCAGTATCCTGCACATAAGCCAGGATCTCACTGTCATCCAACTCAGGTTGAGCTGCCTCCCGCTCCACGATAGGATTAACGAGGTTTCCAACACACATTGGATTACGAAGGGGTAGTTGGTTGATGGCGTCTTGAAGTTCCTGTCCAACCGCTTGCTCGTCTAGATCCACCGCAGGTGACTGTGGTATTTCCTGTGCTGCCTGCCGCTCGACTTGGCTTAAGAGCCCAGAATGACGGAAGCAGTTGGCAATTGTCTGGGAGGTGATCTCCTCCCAAGCTGCCACTGACCAACGCATAGCTGTGAGCTGATCCACCTTATACAATTCCGTCTCTCCCCGCTCGTCGCGATCAAGTGCGTTCTGAAGATGATGGCGGCGGTAGTGACGCTTGAATGCAGAAATAATGCCGGAATACATCGGCTGAATTTTTGAGGTTGTGTTTGGAGGAAGAAAAACCACGTTGACGTGATCAAGCTGAAGTTCCGCGGTAGTGTGCGATGGAGCGTTGTCAAGAAGTAGAAGGATTTCGCGTTTCTGCCTCTGTACACGAACAGATACAGTAATGAGTGGAAAAATGTCACAGACAATTCAGCATAGCATGCATCAAAACAAACCTTCATGTCAGCTTCCAGCTTCAGCAACCACTCCTGAAAAAATACGCCAGTCATCCAGGCCTTTTTGTTATGGCGGTAATAAAAGCCCAACTGGGCACCGGTCTTGCGTTGAAAAACACGCGGTTTGGCGGCATGACCGATGAAGAAAGTCGGAAGCTTTTCGGAACCATCCGCATTTGCCGTGAAGACAAGAGTGAAACGGGTCTGAACACAGGAATGTTAGACAGGGAGTAAAGACTCCAAATCAGCAAAGATTTTTTGTACCTTTATCTTTTTGAGACCCTCAACTTGATGCTGTGCGATTGTTTTCTTCGGGCACATGCTGTAAAACAGGCCTTCAGGACATGAAAGTGAGCATTATTTTGCCATAATCAAAGAATTTGATATTGAGAGAACTTCCACACCTGTTTTTCATCCATGTTAAAAACATTACGGAGGCTGTACCTAGCGATGGTGGTCCGCAAACCAGGCATAGCTTCCACTATGGCATCATTGTCTGCAGATGCACTTTCGCCGTGGATGCGGACCGAACGCAGCCTGTGTCGCTGCTGAAACTTGTGGAGCCATCCGGCAGAAAATTCGATGACACTCTCAGGGATGTTGAGGCTTTGGGCAAAGGTCTTTGCTTTCAGCCGGATGAGCTCACCGGTCAGCGCCACTCCACGGCTCTGGCACTGAAGGACCCAATATGCCACAGCTTCCTCGACGACAGGATGCTGGACGATCCGGGTACGCTTGGCGCTGAGCTCGGCTGGATCCATAGCCTCAAGTTCAGCTCGCTTCTTGAGAATATTGCTGATTGTCGCCTGAGTGATGGCTTTGGGAAGGTTGAACTTGTCCTTTGCCCAAGCAGCTAGCGCCGTCTGGATCATATCCGGGTTTGCTGCCTTGTGACGACAGATGTCGCGTTTCTGGTCCTACGTGAGACGAATCAGAGTCATTTTACCGAAAACAAGTGGAAGGCACTAGAAAGACAATTGTGGTTAAAAACGCTTGCTGTTCTTAAGGCGAAAAAGGCAAAAAAAAACTGTTTCCAATTGTCGCTTACCACACAGGCGGCTGAGATGATTGGACTTTGATCGTGTTGCCTGGCCAGATTTTTGCTTCCTGGGGTATGTGGGGGGAGGGGTGCTTGCTTTGCTACAGTCGATGGGGAAAGCGAAAATGTTGGTGGCCTGGGGGGGGGGGGGAAGGCGCCTTTTATACCTCTCCCTTGGTGGCCAGCTCGCCGTTATGCACTCAAAAATGTAAAATAAGCATTTTAAAAAGGTAAACAAAGCATTTATTCAAAAAACGATGGGCACCGCGTTTTTCTTATTAAATTTAAGCGATTTTCTACAACTTAATACCCCCCGGTACTTTATAGGGTATGCTGTCCACCGAGGTGATAAAGTAACAGAGGGATGACTGTACTTGGAAAATCCGTAACCAAAAGAGTCTTACTTGGAAAAACCACAACTAACCAATAATACTACCTCCCTATGGTCCCTAATGTACCCACACAAAATTATGTAAAATACCCAATGTCAGGTGACTCACCCAAGACCTGCTTTCTTGATACTCCTTGAATATGATAGGCTAAAATGCCCCCCTTGTTTAGACCAATCGGAAACTCGACCAACTGCCTTGACCAAAAGTGACCAAATTTGTGGTACACTTCACCACACATGATAATGTGGAGTACCCTCCGTATCGAGAACTGGAGGAGGAGGTCGCGCTATTGCGACGTGAGTTCCACGAGCGCTGTGATCGACACAGCCGTCGCATCCAGGATGCCCAGGAGGTACTCCGAGACGAGGGGGGTGCAATGAACGCATCGACGGGCGGCTTGCCTCCCTCGAGTCTCTCGTTGCGGAGCTTCAGGGTCGTATTTCGATCCTGTAGGAGATGTTCCGACCTGTCGTGCCTTTCGGCTATCCGACTTCCCACCCTCCTCCAAGAGGGGACCCGCCTCCGGGTTCTGGTATGGCTTAAGCATACCCACATAAAAGTTTGGATGCGTACGCATCGCCTTCGGGATGTCCAAGGTATACGACAAGCCCTTTCGGGATAGTACCTTAAAGGGCCCCACAAACCTGGGGCGCAGTTTATTGCGCAACATATTTGAAACTGCATGTGTAGGAAGATTTTTGGCGTTTAATAAAACACTTTCTCCTACTTTGTACACTTTTTCGTTACGCCGCCCCTTGCGGTCAGCTTGCTCCTTCTGCTTGTCTTGGCTTTCCGCCATGGCATCGCAGACGTGTCGTAAGACACTAAGGCACGTCGATAAAAACTTATCGATGTGCTTTCGCACAGATACAGGGCTGAAATCGGGGAATCCTCCCCCCTCAAGCCGTGGGACAAACACACGTGGCGTCAACGGAACCCTCGGATTCACCGATCCGTTCACGTAAAACGGGGTAAACCCCGTAGATGCATGTACCGAATTGTTGATAGCAAATTCAACCATCGGAAGCATCTCACTCCAACTCTTTGGAGAATCCGTACATAAACTCCGGAGAATATCTTCCATAACGCTATTAACGCGTTCCGTCTGACCGTCCGTCTGCGGGTGATCCACAGTGGAGATGGGGAGCTTGGTGCCTAGCACCTTAAACAACGCTCCCCAGAATTGTCCCGTAAAACGGGAATCCCGATCCGACACAACGGAATCGGGTAGACCATGCTGTCGAAAGACACGGTCTAGGAACACTTTCGCTGTTCCTTGTCCATCTATGGACTCTGGCACCGCCGCCAGGTGAGCCATCTTGCCCATTACACATGGTTTGACGTCACAACCTTGTTGCTTTAGCAAAAGGCCCCGACTAGGGGCACACCCCACTTTTGCTAGGGGCTATAGAGAAACGTAGTAACATTCGTATCTATATCCAAGTAAGATTTTTATAACCAGTGCCACAAGTAAAACGAGAAGATTGTCAATTGCATAGACAACGCTCGTATTGGAACGATTTGGTCTATAGCTTCAGCGAAAATGTATACCTCTCCAACTTCTGCCTTATCGTTTTGCTGGCTGCTTGAGCGATATCACCACGCGGTTCATGGACGTAGTCGAAAACATAAAGTATTTGATTACATCCAGCAAACGGCAGGAAATCGATTTGACCTAACAGATGCTTCTCCCGGAGATATTTGATAAGCGTCTCGTACGTGACGACAGGTGTACCATCCCAGCATCGACGATCTGGAAATACTCGACTCATCACGCAAAAAGGCACAATGGCAAATGGTTTTCTTAGCGTCAGGGCAGCGTCAACAATCGCCTCGGTGGCCTCATCTGGATGCATTCCAACAAGAACAGAGCAGTTTGCAAACAACTCCTTGTACAGCTTCAGTGTTTCGTCATCCAGCCTATGCAACAACTGAGGGTTCATTGTCCGACCTTTAGCAGAAGAAGCTTTCGCAAAGAGTTTACGGTTGTATTCGCCAAGTTTCATGGGTCTCTGCGGTACATTCAAGAATCAAAGTAAGCTACGACGCATTAAGTGTCACATGAGGAAGGTAACCTGAACGCACCGGGTCAATTAAAATCGTTTGAATACCTCATTGAATCCAGAGATTTACAGGGATATCACCTTTCCCACCAGCGACATCGACGACACCAGTCCCGCTAGCTAAGAACTCTTCCTGTAGCCGTGTGCGTACACGCACCGTGCGGCTATCGCACAGAGGAAGACTTTCCTTTAAGCGGCGTTCGCCGCTACTTAGCCGATACGCCCTTATAAAAGGGCTTAGTAGGAGAGAGCTCTCCTACTCGGGGCCAAGATTCCCGGGGTGGTTTACAGATAGCTTTCGCTAACCCCTTTGTAACAAGGCTTCCCTTATAAAGGGAGGTAGCATAAGGTAGAACTCCCTTAGGCTACAATACTCACTGCGCGCGCGACCGGGCGTGGTCGCGCGCCTAGCTCCGCTAATGCCTTAACGGCAAGGCTCCTTTACTAAGGGTGTAGCTAAAGGGAGGGCTCCCTTTACGCTACTGTACTTACTGCGCGCGCGACCGGGCGTGGTCGCGCGCCTGGAAGTCTTAAGTATTTTTGTAAACTGAATGTATATTTAATATATAATTAGCCTAAATTAATTTAAACTAATGTAAACTATATGTAATACTAAGTAGAACTTACCAAATTCGTACCTAGCTAAAATGTAGTGTACACCACATGTGTACCAACACGTGGATGGCTGACACGCCACCCCCAAGGGCTCCTGCCCTGATTGTTAAAATAACCAATGGTTCAAAACCTTTCGAACCGGTCAATACTGACCCCAACCGTAGTGTACTCACGTACACCACCTACTAAATGTGACTCGAATGTAACCCTGTTACACTCCTTCCTTGCACAAATAGCGCTCTCTCATACATATACCTCTACCTTCCTGCTTTAACCTCTCAGTAAGCAGTCAAAAAATAACTATGCCAAGACAGTCGGCCAGTTGGCCCTCGCATCAACACTCACAGTGCTTTGCGTATTTGAGGTGAAATAAACACTTTTTGAATTGAAATAAACGGGTCACTCAGATCGGCAGGGGTGTATATCAAATTTGATATAAACCTGATATTTGATTGATATAAACGTTTATTTCGTTTGGGCTAAACTTTAAGTTTGACGCCCCCTAATAGGGGGCTTCCATAATATATTTCCAAAACTCTCATTCGGATGCGAGTGCCGACACTTTCTCATAACCCCTGCCTAGACTCGTTAAAGCCTGTTTCTTCGTCCCGGGTGGAACTCTTTTGCATAGTCTATCCTTGCTCTCGTCCTGCATCCAAACTTAACCACGCGTGCTGCTTCCAAAGATACAGTCGGTGCCTCTGATAGATTTGATCTCAGAAGTGCTTGCACTAAGCCTAAGTCTGGCGGTATCCTGTTGCCGTGGTACATGCTGCTTTTATTTCCATCTTGATGACCGCCTGTGCGGTATCTGTTTCTTCAGTTTCTTTTCTACTGCCAACATCATGCCACCATGACCCCTAAACAATCAGAGGGTTCCCTCTCTCTCCTTCGTCAGACGCATAATCTCCTTGATCCGATTTTTACTGATTGACTCAGTATACATGGAGGAATTCGCGGTGCTCCTTTTACTAATCGAAAATGTAATCAAGGTACCGGTACACTTTGTGGTTGCGATTAATTTCGATTCCCGAAAAATCGAAAGTGCATTCATGTCAAACGCTTTAAGCAGCTCCGGAATTCGTAAAAACACGCCGTGTTCATTCTTCGTGGCTGGCAAGTGCCGTAACGGCACTAGCTGCAAATTCTTCCATTCTTCACGAGAGGACCAAGCCATTAATCCACTTCCCTGCAAGTTTTTCCTTCAAGGCACATGTACTGCGGGCCGTGAGTGCAAGTTTTCACATGAGGCTAAAGCACAAGTCAGAGCCACACTCGTGAGCTCCAGCACGGGTGAGAAGACAATCGCTCCGGGCTCGTATGGTATTTTGTGCAAGTTTTTCAAATTTGGCAATTGCTCCAGTGGGAACAAATGCCCATACTTGCATACACAGAAGACGGATTCTGAGAAGAGACAACGCGAGGTGAAGGTAGACGTTAAGCCGAAAGCAAAGCACCTAATCAACAACATAGTAGACGAAGAAAAAGAAATGGCGAATTTAAAGCTGGAAGCGGTAGGTGAGAAAGAACAGAAAGAAATGAAAGAAGATATAATGGACTTCATCTCGAAGGAGGAAGGTAATATTAGGATTTTGCTGCTGTATTTTGTTATCCTTGGGTAACATTATGCGTTGAGGCTGAGTACAGAATTATATTATTACGGAGCGCCCGGAGAGTTTGAAGATACGGCAGCTGAGGCTGTGCTGCCCATGCCAAAAAAATCATATGCAGAAATTACAAGAAAAAATATGCCGGATAGGCCGCTTTCATTTGATGAAGAGCTCCCAGCACCACCGTAAGTGTGCAGTCGCTGTTGTAGGGTAACCTGCTGCTAACAAGCTGACTGATCGATCTTTCTTCTTGCTGACAGCAAAATCTGCACATTCTTCTTGCAAGGATCGTGTCGATACGGTAAAACTTGCTTCTACGCACATTCCCTGCCGGAGAATGTTGGAAGTGAAGAAGAAATGCGTGCGAAGGATGAAGAACTCCGTCTTTCACAAGACCTAGAATGTGGTATTTGCTATGAAAAAGTGATTGGCAAGGGCGAGCGATTTGGATTGTTATCTGGATGTAACCACTCGTTTTGCCTCACGTGTTTACGCAATTGGAGAGGTAACGCTGATCAGCCGAAGCAAACAGTGCGCCAGTGTCCAATTTGTCGTCTGGAAACCAGTTTCATAATTCCGTCCAGTCGAATGATTACCAACCCTGAGCGCAAGAAAGCGCTCAGTGACGTATACCTAGTATGTGCACATTTTTCATGTGTTGGTGGGCCAATTTTCATAATTTTCTTCTTCTTTTCTGTTACAGAAAAATCTCTCGGTGATTCCATGCCGTCACTTTGACGAAGGAAGGTACTATAAAAACGGTCGTCTGGGGTTTTTACTTGTATATATGTATGGTAACAAGGTTGCGTTGTTGACAGAGGAACATGTCCATTTGGCACCAGTTGCTTCTACGCTCACCGTTTCCCGGATGGCAAAGAAGAACCACGCCATGTGCGTACCGCAGTCGACGCTGATGGCCAGTGTGATGTTCTTCGCCAAGTCCGTCTTCAGCACTACTTCCAACAAAGTGGGAGCTCTGATGAACTGCGCTAGTGAGATTTGGCTCGGAAAAGCTAAGTGCATAGAATATTGACCTCGATAAGTTTATGCCCTGCCGACGTGAACACCTACTTAACTTAAATCATTTGGCTTCACGGTTAGCAGTGCTTATTGAGTTAGCTTCTTCGTTTCCCGTGTCGTAAAAGAGCCGTCTGTGTGTCCAAAAAATGCCTTTTCGGCCATACCGCAAAAAAGCCCAACCTCTACCACTCCAGGAAGAAGCTTGATGCGATTGCAAAGCGTTTTTGGGTCACTGATCACTCCAAAGTTGACATCAAGCACAAAGTTACCGTTGTCTGTGACAACAGGGCCAGCTTTGCACCTGGCCATGCGCAGCACCGGCTTGCCACCAAAATCTTGCTCTATCTTTAAAATTAGCGGTACATATGCCGTGGGAATGACCTCTACAGGCACACCTTGGGTCCACTGCTCACCAAGCTTTTTCGATTCCTTGCGGTGGTCGGCAATGATCACGAGCTTCTTCGCGGCAAAAGCCACAATCTTTTCCTGCACCAGACAGCCACCACCGCCTTTGATACAATTCAATTGAAGGTCTACCTCATCTGCTCCATCGATTGTCACGTCAATTATGGGATTTTCGTCTAGACTAGTGAGCGTGAGTTTGTGCAGAGCGATGAGCTAAGAAGAAAAGGGTTAGTTGGAGACAGTATCAACATTTGCTGCTAGCATCGCACCTGCTTGGACTGAAAGGATGTCGGTACGCACTTAATATTCATGAGTTTCCGTTCTTTCACGAGCTCTCCGAGTAGCTCGGCGGCATAGACGACCGTGGAGCCGCTGCCGACGCCTACGACGAATCCACTTTGAACATATTCGTTCACAGCATGGCGCGCAGCCTGTACGGTGGGATCACGTAGCAAATATTAGTTTGAAAAGTCGTAATCACAGCGTGATGTGTTGCTAACCGTTCGCTTAGACTGTTCGATCGGACTCAGCATAAGGTTTAATGGCAATCGAGCCACCCCCTAATTAGTAATTGCGAGACTAATTATGGGGTTTTGGTCAGTATTCATAAATTTGCACTATTAACGTGGAGAACACCAAGACCGTCAAGGCTACCATTTCCATTGGCAACCGATCCCGTGGTAGAGTGGTGCGCTGCTACAGCGGGACCGTCCCGGCTTAGATCCCGGGGCCAACCCTGTTGGAATTCGGTGATGTCACGGATTTGGCATCATGGCACAAATCGAGGAAATAGGTACACTCAAATTTGTATTTTGTGGCTGACTATAATTAGGTTAAGTCTAATATATTAGCTTTTACACTTTCTTGGTTTTTGACTGGACTTTTCTCTCGTTTGTTTCTCTGACCCCTACGCTTGCGCTGCGTGTATCAGGTGACGACTATTACGGAACATACTGTGCACTTTACATTTATTTGGTTTACCGTGGAGATTTACGATTTATTTACCTATGTTAAAATAGTCCGTCTATTTCTGGTTTTTATTCAAACTGAGTAGGACTTTTTTTGGTAGCAATTTGCATTTCGTTGCATAATTAGTGCATTAGTACTCGGTTTTGAGTACACACATTCTTTTGCTTTGCATGAGAAATGTATACCACACAATAGAATGAAGTTTACCATAACTTCAACATCTGGTACATATTTCATGTTAGGCTAGCTAAACAGTTCTCAAAATACATTGTTGATTTATTACCTGGTTTGGATATTTTCTTCTTCTCGTTACGAACTGTCTTCTGGTATATTTTTCGCTGTTAACGTGTGATTGACTGTGGAGATAGGGACTTTTCGTTATATCGGATAAATTATCGAGCACCTATGACTATGTTTTCGTCTACAAGCGCAATTATGGATTCGAACAACTTTCAACAAGACGAGTTCAACCATTTCCATTAATTAGTGACATCTGTGTCATGTACTTAAGTAGAGTACATGCATGACACAGATGACACTAATTTTACTAATAAGTAGGAAATACAAATTGCTACCTAAAATAGTCCTGCTTAGTTTTAATTTTTAAAATTAAAATATAGAGTATTTTAATGGGTCGCCCTACCCGCACCCCCCTCCACCCTACCTCACGTGACTTAGGGCGACCCATTTTAATAGGATCAAAAAGTAAGGGCAAAAGCAAATGTAAAAATGATCTGTAGGGTGCTCGCAAACTGTAAAAAAAGCAATTTCAAGCGCAGTCAATCCGTGGGGGTGTATCTAGGATCTCCGTGTTTGCGCAAAGACAGCTTTGTCTCAATTCGTATCAAGGAGATTGACGTGCATCACCCAGTAAGCCATGGAAATAATACCAACATTGTCTACCGCATGATCTTCCATTTGCAAACGACTACAAATTGAAACACGCTCTAACTTTTTACAGTTTTACGTCTCGAATGCAACCACAATTGGCTTAGTCTGCTACGAATCCCCAAAGCACTCGTAGCGGGTACAGACCGCGTTCACCACTGCGCAGTGTACGCTATCAATAGCTCTTTGTTAACACTTGGGCAGGAGATCCCAGCGGTTTGTAGCAGCTCCGATGAAAGCGTTGAGTCAAACACCTTGTCGCTCTGCAAATAAGTTTCGAACGAGTCAATACCTGCCGCCAGTTTTTTTAACTCCAAGGGAGCAGTCTCCATGGTTGCATCTTGATGCAGACTGCGCTTCCATTCCGTAAAAGCCGTCGTTGCCAACTTCTTGCTGGCGATTGCAGCAGTAAAGTACGCGAAAAAGTCGTCGCTCTTCACTGGTAGCGAGGGGTTTTGGATGTGCAGCGTCTGGCCGAGTGCCTCCACTGGTCGACTAGCAGCAAAGTACACGATGGCTCGCGCTGCGTAGTCTACTGGAGTCATGTCAAAGAACCAGTCGGAACGATCTGGTACGGAGCCGAGATTCACGCAGGTCTTAAGCAACAAATAGTAGAAGTCACTAGTGTTCCACCGGCCCGTGAGAGAAGACGGAGACATGTTACCCGGACGTAAAATTGACACTGGGAGGCCACGTTGGGCGGCTTCGTGGCACATTTGCTCGGACACCCACTTGCTTTGTGCATAGCCGTTGTCGAGTTGATCGGATACCTTGCTCAAGTCAGCAACCTCCATGAATTTAGGTGCAGGAAACGTTGATGGGAAAACCCCATTGGTCGATATGTAGTGGACAGGCTTCACACGCGTCTTTGCCAATCCATTGGTCACCGCGAGACGCAACACTTCCTGCGTTCCCAACACGTTCACGCTCTTTAGAGCAGCGTAAGGCTTAACCAAGTTAACATCCGCGCCGTTGTGGACGATTGCATCGATCTCAGTCGCCAACACCTTAAACGTATCGGAAGGAAGACCTAAAAGCGGTTGCGCCAGGTTGCCTGGGATAGGGACAGTTCGATCCTCTAAATGCAACTTTTGCGCTTCGTCGAGAAGTGCAAAATCCTTCAGTGCTTTCTTAATGCGATCCATCGCCGCGTCTTCATCGGCAGCTCGAACCAAACAGTAGACAATGCATCTGGTATACTTCAGCAGAGCGTGTACCAGATGAGCACCAAGGAATCCCGTTGCTCCAGTCAGAAAAAGATTGCGTGGTGGCGACCCCACCATTTCCACGCGGTAACGACTGTAACCAGCTTCACGGGTGGCAGCAGGGTAAATGGATGCATCCAAGACAGCTTCAAGCGGAAGGACCACTTTCTTCTTTGTCTTGCTGTGTACCAAATTGTTAGCTTCACCAGAAGACTGGTCGATCAGCGACGCAATAGCACATAGTTCAGGCGAAGACAAAATGTCTGCCAGGGTCAGCTGAACGCCAAAAGTTTCCTGAATGCTACGGACTAAGCGTGTTGAAAGTAAGCTGTGACCACCGACATCAAAAAAGCTTGCTTTCCGATGTATAGTACTGTCGCTTTGGAGACGAAGAAGCTCTGTCCAGATGGAAGCAAGCTTTTTCTCAGTATCAGTCTGCGGCAGATTTTCCGGATCCACCGCTAGATCGACCGATTCGTTGCACAATTTCTTAGCTTCTTCAATCGATGGCATTTTCTTGCGGTCCAACTTGCCACTTGCAGTGTTTATTGGGAGCGCATCGAGCTGGACAAACACAGATGGGATTGCGTAGTGTGGAAGCTTCTCCTTTAGAAAGTTACGGAGACTGGACGCGGTTGGTATCTTTTCCCAGTTTTCAGGTATAAGGTAGGCAACTAACCGCTTATCGTCACCTTCGTTACCTTCTGTGAGCACCACCGATGTGGACACGAGAGGGTGTTCAGCTAATGCTGACTCGACAGCACCTAGCACTATACTATACCCACGAATCTTCACCATAAAATCGCAACGTCCGATCAATTCGAGATGACCATTCGGTAAAAAGCGTGCACGATCACCTGTCCTGTATACAGTCTCTCCTGGCACGACATGCTTAAGGAAACGCGCTGCTGTCTGCTCCGGACGATTGAGGTACCCGATGGCCAAACATGGTCCGCCGATATACAGCTCTCCCGGTACTCCTACAGATAAAGGCTTGTAATCATCATCCAGCACATAAGCCTTAACGTTAGGCATGACTTTCCCACAAGAGGCATATTTCGTCGACAGTGTGTTGTCAAAATCAGTCATCCCAGCAATATCGACTGCGCTCACATCATGACACTCAGAAACGCTGTAAAGGTTTTGCAGCTCACATTTAGGGAAAAGACGAACAAAGCGGTCACGCAGCTCCAGCGTAACAACTTCACCACATAGCCACACTAGCCTTAGCTTTGAAAGTTTCTGCAGTAGAACATTTTTCGGACAGGTATCAAGAATTAACATCAGAAGCGATGGCGTGAAGAGGATTCGCGTGATATCGTGTGTGTCAAGATAGTCTACCAGCATGATAGGATCGTAAATTGTAGTGTCCGGGATCACGTACATCGGCCGGTTTCCAAGCATTGGCCGCAGTAGTTCCCAAACGAAGAAGACATGACATGCTACTTTGTCGTCTTCTTTGAACGGGAAATGTGTGAGACGCCAATGGTAAGAATGTACAGCACCACGATGAGGACAGCAAATACCTTTAGGTACGCCAGTCGTTCCCGAAGACATTACCACATATGCCAGATCATTCGGATGAGTACGCGGGCGATCAGCAGGCATCACCGGAATTCTTTTTTCAGCGAGCGCATCAAGCCAACCACTGTCCAGCTCAAGTACTTGCTGCCAGGCAGGAAGGCGGTTGCGGAATTTCCCTTTAGTCAGAACGATGATTGGCTTGGACTCTTCCATGACTCGCTCGAGAAGATCGGGCGGATATACGATTTCTAGCGGCATGTACGCTCCACCAGCCTTGAGTGCAGCGATATAAGCGATCACAAACTCAATACAGTGTTCCATGAATATACCCGAAATGCAGTTAGGACGCACTCCAGCGTAAAACAGGTACTCAGCTAGTCGTTCACTCTGTTCGTCTAATTCACTAAACGTCAGCGTCTTGCCATCGTAGTACACAGCAATTTCATTGGGGGTTCGCTTGACTGCCTCGGCAAACAGGTCATGCAGACACTTCTCAGACGGATATGGTTCGGCTCTCGAATTTAGCGTGTTAATTAAAGTGTGTGACTCGATCGCAACAACTTTTGTCACAGCCTCCAATTTGGCAATAAGTGCCTCAGTAAACATCCCTTGAGTCTCTGAATTCGTTAGGAAAAAGTGTCCACCGTCAAACAGCTCGACATTGAACTCTACGCTTTCACCACACACTTTCTTCCACGAGGGTAACGAGTTCGCTGGAGTGTTGGTGTCTTCCAATCCACCAAATACCGTTACATCAGAAAAAATCTTCACTTCCTTCTGCTGTTGAAACCAGCGCACGATACTATTGCGTAACTTCATATCAGTACGGTAAGCACTCAGCAACTTTTGCTTTTGATGTGGTATTTCCAGCAGCTCCTTGTCTGTGCCTCCCAATAACTCGATCAACTTGCAAATTTCCGCATCGTCCTTCAGCATAATCGACTCGTCATACATGTCCCATGTGTCAGGTCCTGCAGCACCTGAAAAGAAAACGTAACGAGGCGTGGAGAATTTGCGCTGCTCCAAGAAATGCGTCAAGGCAAGCGCCACTATCGCGCCGAGACTGTGTCCCAGTACCACGAACGGTTTACCAAAGAAATTGCCGCTCAACTTCGTACAGATTCTTGTTACAAGTTCCAAGGAAAGATCTTCCTCCCCCATGTCGTTTGTAGTCGACCATGTCCAGTCTACCCCCCAAAGTTCCACAGCGAGACCAGCATTACGAAAACTCTTGCCCCACTCGAGCGCCAGTGAGCGCGATTTGCCACCTGCCCAGGGAAGGACCAAGACACGCAATGGAGCCATTTCCAATTCATCGAAGCAAGTCACCGTCACTAGAGGGACCATCGTGGCTACTTATGAGGTTCTGAGTACTTTGTAAAATGAATTGAGATTTCTTTTCGTTAACGTTTCCTAGTTCAGGAACATGATATACAATTAAAAAGTCGTGTGGGTCGTGAACATTGCTTGTTTATGTACAGATACAGTTCGTTTAGAACCCATTTTATCTGACAGAGTTGCAACGGGTTTTATTTGAGGTTGAAAGTATCTTTATCTATATATTGAAAGTACCCCAACTACTCGTAGAATTATTATTTTTCTAATACCGGTAGGATAAACATGATGAATGTAGTACACGAAAGATTATTGGTGACGACATTATCAGTAACATAATGAGGCGAAAGGAATCCATGGTGCAACTGCCGTAATCTGGTTCTTGAACACGGACAGGTCTAAAACGCCATACGGCTAGAAGTTTCTGATGGAGCAGTTGTAGCTTTATTACAGTCTTTCCTCAGATAAGTTATAGCCTTGGTTACCGAAAATTTTATGACTTATCTGAGGATATAACTTACCTGAAATGATGCATTACAGTATACTGTTTGGGGCTTGCTGCATGTAAAGTGAAAACGTAAATACACTAAAACAAAGCCAACTTTTTGCTGTAAAAACCAAAGCGAACAAAATAACAAAAAAGCACTGTCGTGCCAAACAGATTTTGACGCGCCGCATACAGCCCTCACCAGGTCAGTAGGTGATTTCTTTGCTTGAGAAAGAACATAAGGAAAGCTTGTCAGGCTGTTCTGGGACTGTGATCTGGGGTTAAATATGTGAGGTTTTCCCAAACAGAAAGTAAAAATGCAGTCAGCCTCACCAATGCTCAGCGACTTGAGATCTGTCAGTACAAGGCCGCATTGGGTGTGTGGGCGCAGGAGAAATTTGGGCTGGCGAAGCGTCCACGTGTGGCCCAGCATCCAGAGCTTGAGGAGGCACTTTTTACTTGGGTTTTTAAGCGACAGGCACGAAACACTGCCGTTAACGGAAACTTCATCAAGGCCAAGGCAGCTGACTTTATGGACCAGTTGAACATTCCCAAAAGCTCAATTGAATTCTCCAACGGCTGGATCACTCGTTTCCAACAGCGAAACACACTGCGATGCTTCAAGACCAATGGTTAGAGCGGCTCGGCTGACCATCACGCACTGGAAGATGCTCTGCCCCGCTTGCGCAACCTCATCTTGTGGTATGACCGTTGTTGTATCCGGTCCGTATACGCACGGTGCGACTAGCGCACAGAGCAAGACTCTTCCTTAAAGCGGTAGCTACCGCTACTTAGCCGATACGCCCTTGTAAAGGGCTTAGTAGGAGAGCTCTCCTACTCGGGGCCAAGATTCCCGGGTTCGTTTACTACTTAGCCTTAACGGCTGTATTCCCTTTACGGGATGTAAGTAAAGGGAGGGCTCCCTCTTACCTACGACACTCACTGCGCGCGCGACCGGTCAAGGTCGCACGTCCGCAAGATAGAGTGAAATGTAAACTGAATATATTTAATATGTAATTAGCCTAAATTAATTTAAACTAATATAAACTATATGTAATACTAAGTAGAATATTCCTAATTCGTACCTAGCTAGAATGTAGTGTACACACCTGTGTACTGACACGTGGATGGCTGACACACCACCACCCCAAGGGCCCCTTCCCTGATTGGTTAAAATAACCAATGGCTCAAAACCTTTCGAACCGGTCAATACTGACCTCAACCGTAGTGTACTCATGTACACCAACACTAAATGTAACTCGAATGTAACCCCGTTACATCCTACCCCATCAAGACTATTGCTTACGCAATAATCAAAATCTTGTTGGAGAAGTCCAACGCCAGTGCATCTGGCTGTCCATTGTACACCTTCAGTGGTGCTATGGACGAAAACTATTTCGACAACTCGGAAGTGGATGCCCTTGGGGAGATCTCCCCAACGGCTGGCCATGCTGACAGCGCCGAACGGCGCTGTCGGTCATCCAACCCATTCCCCACACGCGGGGAAAACGCACTAACTCGTGCGCCACCGTTACCCGCTAGGGGTGATACCTCCAGGTTGCCACAGGCAACCACCACCAATGAACCGTCCTTGGTTCAAGAGGCCCGACGTGCCGTACGGGCACGAAAGGGACCTCGCGACCCTCAAAATAGGGCTAAGGACGCGGTCAAGAGGGGTTTAGCCTCCTATACCCCTAGTACAGCGGCTATACTGCCGCGTGAATTTGCGCATCGGAACCAACTCCGGGCCCGACTACTAACGCCCAAACATTATTCCGTTAAGTCCTACCGGACGCGCCTCGGGAAGCAGGCACGCGGTGTCCTCGTGGGTATTATCCGCGAGATTCCCATTGTTCTCCTGAGGTACGAAAGCGTCGAAGACTCAGAACAGGCGTTCCGCGCCTGGGCGGAAAGGGAGAAACGCCTCCCCAGTTTCGATGCACTGTACAACAGCTTTTCCGAACACTACGTTCGGGTAGAGAGGGCGCTACGCTTGTCCTATGCTCAGGCCAAAGCGAAAGGGCAATTGCCTGCCTCCTATTATACGCGCTCTGCTCTCGATGTGGTGCCGGAGAGCAATGCAAACTCTGCATCTGCCTCCGGCGAACTCCCAGCTACTGGGAGTGAAGGGATTCTTCAGCCCTTTGGTCGTTGACTCTCAGTGGGATTCTCCCTATTGAAAGCGTCAACGACGTCACGGAAATCATGCCGCAGGGGAGTCTCGTACTCCCACGAGCTCTGGGAATGTGGATACCCTTTCCACTTCACCAGGTACTGGGTCTCACCCCGGTGATGGCGTCGTGCCATCAGGCGTTCCACATGATAATGTGGAGTACCCTCCGTATCGAGCACTGGAGGAGAGGGTCGCGCTATTGCGGCGTGACTTCCACGAGCGCTGTGATCGGCACAGCCGTCGCATCCAAGATGCTCAGGAGGGACTCCGCAACGAAGGGAGTGCGAATGAACGCATCGACGGGCGTCTTGCCTCCCTCGAATCTCTCGTTGCGGAGCTTCAGGGTCGTATTTCGATCCTGTCGGAGATGTTCCGACCTGTCGTGCCTTTCGGCTATCCGACTTCCCACCCTCCTCCAATAGGGGACCCGCCTCCGGGTTCTGGTATGGCTTAAGCATACCCACATAAAAGTTTGGATGCGTACGCATCGCCTTCGGGATGTCCAAGGTATACGACAAGCCCTTTCGGGATAGTACCTTAAAGGGCCCCACAAACCTGGGGCGCAGTTTATTGCGCAACATATTTGAAACTGCATGTGTAGGAAGATTTTTGGCGTTTAATAAAACACTTTCTCCTACTTTGTACACCTTTTTGTTACGTCGCCCCTTGCGGTCAGCTTGCTCCTTCTGATTGTCTTGGCTTTCCGCCATGGCATCGCAGACGTGGCGTAAGACACTAAGGCACGTCGATAAAAACTTATCGATGTGCTTTCGCACAGATACAGGGCTGAAATCGGGGAATCCTCCCCCCTCAAGCCGTGGGACAAACACACGTGGCGTCAACGGAACCCTCGGATTCACCAATCCGTTCACGTAAAACGGGGTAAACCCCGTAGATGCATGTACCGAATTGTTGATAGCAAATTCAACCATCGGAAGCATCTCACTCCAACTCTTTGGAGAATCCGTACATAAACTCCGGAGAATATCTTCCATAACGCTATTAACGCGTTCCGTCTGACCGTCCGTCTGCGGGTGATCCACAGTGGAGATGAGGAGCTTGGTGCCTAGCACCTTAAACAACGCTCCCCAGAATTGTCCCGTAAAACGGGAATCCCGATCCGACACAACGGAATCGGGTAGACCATGCTGTCGAAAGACACGGTCTAGGAACACTTTCGCTGTTCCTTGTCCATCTATGGACTCTGGCACCGCCGCCAGGTGAGCCATCTTGCCCATTACACATGGTTTGACGTCACAACCTTGTTGCTTTAGCAAAAGGCCCCGACTAGGGGCACACCCCACTTTTGCTAGGGGCTATAGAGAAACGTAGTAACATTCGTATCTATATCCAAGTAAGATTTTTATAACCAGTGCCACAAGTAAAACGAGAAGATTGTCAATTGCATAGACAACGCTCGTATTGGAACGATTTGGTCTATAGCTTCAGCGAAAATGTATACCTCTCCAACTTCTGCCTTATCGTTTTGCTGGCTGCTTGAGCGATATCACCACGCGGTTCATGGACGTAGTCGAAAACATAAAGTATTTGATTACATCCAGCAAACGGCAGGAAATCGATTTGACCTAACAGATGCTTCTCCCGGAGATATTTGATAAGCGTCTCGTACGTGACGACAGGTGTACCATCCCAGCATCGACGATCTGGAAAGACTCGACTCATCACGCAAAAAGGCACAATGGCAAATGGTTTTCTTAGCGTCAGGGCAGCGTCAACAATCGCCTCGGTGGCCTCATCTGGATGCATTCCAACAAGAACAGAGCAGTTTGCAAACAACTCCTTGTACAGCTTCAGTGTTTCGTCATCCAGCCTATGCAACAACTGAGGGTTCATTGTCCGACCTTTAGCAGAAGAAGCTTTCGCAAAGAGTTTACGGTTGTATTCGCCAAGTTTCATGGGTCTCTGCGGTACATTCAAGAATCAAAGTAAGCTACGACGCATTAAGTGTCACATGAGGAAGGTAACCTGAACGCACCGGGTCAATTAAAATCGTTTGAATACCTCATTGAATCCAGAGATTTACAGGGATATCACCTTTCCCACCAGCGACATCGACGACACCAGTCCCGCTAGCTAAGAACTCTTCCTGTAGCCGTGTGCGTACACGCACCGTGCGGCTATCGCACAGAGGAAGACTTTCCTTTAAGCGGCGTTCGCCGCTACTTAGCCGATACGCCCTTATAAAAGGGCTTAGTAGGAGAGAGCTATCCTACTCGGGGCCAAGATTCCCGGGGTGGTTTACAGATAGCTTTCGCTAACCCCTTTGTAACAAGGCTTCCCTTATAAAGGGAGGTAGCATAAGGGAGAACTCCCTTAGGCTACAATACTCACTGCGCGCGCGACCGGGCGTGATCGCGCGCCTAGCTCCGCTAATGCCTTAACGGCAAGGCTCCTTTACTAAGGGTGTAGCTAAAGGGAGGGATCCCTTTACGCTACTGTACTTACTGCGCGCGCGACCGGGCGTGGTCGCGCGCCTGGCAGTCTTAAGTATTTTTGTAA
>CM047587.1:13383831-13432925 GCA_026184515.1 Peronosclerospora sorghi | reverse complement strand
GTAGTGTACTCCCGTACACCACCTACTAAATGTGACTCGAATGTAACACTGGTACACTTCCCCTAGCGACTCGACAAGCCAGTCGCAGAAGATGCGACCCGCTGCGTCTTGTCAATTTTGGAATGAGGATTGCCGCTATCACCGGCAAGATGTGCAGCATTTGCGCGTTTTTCGAGGCGTTTTTGGATCCAGCGACGTTGATTCGCTTTAAAACCCTCTGGCTGTCCATGCCAAAAGTGGCATTGCTCTCCTCGCAAAAATTACGATGAAAAATAGTACTTGCATGCGTTAAACCCATCCAATAGCACCATATTCGTATACTTGGTGGCCACTTTCGAACATGGTGGTAACAACCATGATCCTTTTACCACAGCAGTGTCGTGGGTGGTGCTACATCAGACACTGTGTAGTTAAATATGGTCCCTGTGTGATGCCAGCACCAAGGTTCATCTACGCGTATGGAAACGATATCGACAAGCCATCCGTTAGAGTATCCTGCTTCGGAATGTTTACGTTGCAATACGCCACGCACCGTGACTGTGGCGAAGCGGACCCAAGAATTTTGGTCGTTTCCGGTCAGCAGCATACCGATCGGCCTATCGACGATCGGATTGGTGGAAATCCAGGAGGCTTTTAAACCGGTCATGCTCAAGGGGTGTCAAGAACACGGATTTGGGTAAGTCACATGAGATTGCGTGTACTATATATTTCATGTTTGGTACATATTGGGGACTATAGGGGGTAGGTAGTTTGGTTTTTGGTTTTGCCTGTTGGAAAAAAAGGTTTTGTTTTGGCTTCGTCTAAGAAGAGCGTTTTTGGCTTTACGACTTAATTGTCGGACCTCTAACTCAACCGGGGTCGTTTTGATTTGCACATCGGTCGCCTCTGCACGCCGCAGAGTGTTTTGGGAGCGGAGGGTCGAATAATCCCCTCCAGCTCATTATACCCGGCCGGGACGCGTTACAGACGCACTTGGCCCGCCGGAAGTGTAACGGGGTTACATTCGGGTTGCATTTAGTGTTGGTGTACATGAGTACACCACGGTTGAGGTCAGTATTGGCCGGTTTGAAAGGTTCTGAACCTTTGGTTATTCTATCCAATCAGGACAGGGGCCCTTGGTGTGGTGGTGTGTCAGCCATCCACGTGTCAGTACACAGGTGTGTACACTACATTTTAGCTAGGTACGAATTTGGAATATTCTACTTAGTATTACATATAGTTTATATTAGTTTAAATTAATTTAGGCCAATTACATATTAAATATATTCAGTTTACATTTCACTCTATTTTGCGGACGTGCGACCTCGATCGGTCGCGCGCGCAGTGAGTGTCGTAGGTAAGAGGGAGCCCTCCCTTTACTTACATCCCGTAAAGGGAATACAGCCTTTAAGGCTAAGTAGTAAACCAACCCGGGAATCTTGGCCCCGAGTAGGAGAGCTCTCCTACCTAGCCGTTTACAAGGGCGTATCGGCTAAGTAGATGTAGCTACCGCTTTAAGGAAGAGTCTTCCTCTGTGCGCTAGTCGCACCGTGCGTATACGCACCGGCTACATCTGGTAGCACTTGTAGTCAATCCAACACCTGTGTTGGTAGACTAGGAATCCTCTGCAAAGGATGAATCAGGACGATTGGGATAGTTTGACCCTCTTCCAGCAGGAAGCCCTTAAAAGGCTGTTACCCTTAACGGGGGAAGAAGGCATGAAGCTCCTAGTGGAACAGGGCCTTGAGACCGTAAAGGCAAGGGTAAATGCCCTCATCGCTAATGAGGCGAGTTGTAGTGGAGGTCATTCCACGGGGGTGCGCCCTCCATTATCGCTCAAAATAAAGGAGTTCACCGGGAGAAGGGTGACAACCTTTACGTGGGGTTGCGAGAGGTCGAAACGGCCTTCGCCACAGCGAATATGACCGCTGATCACTTTCAAGTGGGACTTGCATTGACCCATCTTACGGGTAAAGCCCGTACATGGGCGTTTACGTGTTCGGAGTCAGTCACGGACGTGTTCCCAACACGGAAGGTCCTTAAGCAGAAGCTCAAGGACATGTACGCAACGCCTGATCTGGTTTTCCAGAATCAACTGGCGTTCCTGAGGTGCCGTCAAGGCACTAAGGACCTGGAGATTTATATCCAGGAGCTTAAGACCCTGTTGGCAGGGATGTACGCGAAATCGTATTCGGACGATGTGCCCATCCCCGTCTTCATGGGAGGCCTGGGAGAAGGGCCAGCACGTTCGGAATTGTTCCGATGCCGACCCGAATCCCTGGAGGAGGCATTCAAGATGGCGTTCAACGCCGAGAGGAACTTCCGTTCCTATAAGGTGGGTCCTGAACCCATGGACCTGAGTCAGGTCGAAGCAGAGGAGAAACCTCCCGATAAGAGTCACACTGACTCTTTTTCGCAGAGCTTCGAGGCGGAGCTCTTAGCTATGCTGCAGCGACATGGGTCGCTGAGATGCTTCCTGTGCGGGAGCATGGATCATCTGAGGAACAAATGTCCGAAATATCCCCAGTGAGACACTCGCTACTAGGGACCAAGGGTGGGGAAAAAGCCCTTGTCCAAGCAGTCGGGAAACAACGGCTCCCAGTAGGCGCGGGGCGCCCTACTGGGAGACCCCTCAGTGTTCTTAAGCCCCAGGGTAGGGGACGACAGCACAAAGCCCCGAAGGAAGCGGTGCTTTCTAGCACCGAGTTGGTGTACCAGCCAGGTTTGCTGGTAGTCCTTGCGGACGTGAAAGGCTTTGATAAGCCTTGGAGAGTCTTAATAGACTCAGGAGAGGCTGACAATTATGTCATACGGGCTTCTGTTGAGAAGAGTCGGCTGTATGCCGAGGCCCTAGAGGCACGTTCTCGTGACGTTGTCACGGTCCGTCTTGCGACGGGCGTACAGGTTTCTGTACCCAATGTCTCGATTGACCTTAAGCTGAAGTTTGCAGACTTCGACAGATTAGAACGTTGCCTAGTCCTGGATTTGGACTCGAGGTATGACCTCATTCTGGGCATGAAGTGGCTGGAACGCCACGAGCCATGGATAGACTGTAAGTCTAAGTCCATTGGCTTAACGCACCCGCGGTCGGGTGAAGCATTGGCGAGTCATGAACCCACCTTTGCTCGATCGCAAAAGCGATTCTGGCGTGAGATGCCAGAGATTGGGATGTCTTAAATGATCATTCCCAATGGCGTTAAGGAAGAGTTCCTTAACGAGGGGGATTCGGCGGTTAATCCCCACGCCGTTAACGACGAGACTGGTGAGTTTCCAGTGGCAGAGGTGGATTCCTCTGAGGTAACTCCAGTGGTAGGGGTAGAGACCCCTGTGGTTAAGCGCGAGGCGCTTCCAAGCAAAGAGACCCGTAGTTCGTCTCTTTTGCACGTAGGAAATGATTCCGACTACGCCGTTATAGGTGAGACCGGCGAGTCACCGGTGGTAGAGGTAGAGACCTCTGTGGATAGGCGCGTGGCGCTTCCAATAGATGATGCAATTGACTCCCCCCATTTGGGTGTCGGGATGAGTCCCGAGGCCAGTAGTCAGCAGTCCTACAGGATGCTGAATAGTGTGACAGGTGTTGTCACAGAAGGCGTAAGCCTGGAACGGTTGCCTGGGGTAGGCGAACTGTTGTCGTTGGAGGAGATGTCCTTCAACGAGTTTGAAACTTCTTTGAAAGCAGATGAAATCGACGAGGTTGTCGTGTTGCGTCCGGAAGAGGAGTTGAGCTCCTCATCCACGATGGACGAGTCAGTTTTGGTGCAAACCAAACAGGCATTAAATGCCCGAAGCGGCCTCAAGATCCTTGCGGATCCTGAGGACCCTTACCATTCCTTGTTAAAGGAATTCGGAGATGTCATTAGTGACAACCCGCCGATGGGGTTACCACCGGATCAGGGAGTCCGACATGAAATTGATTTGGTTCCTGGAACCAAATACTGCGTCACTAGGCAGTGGCCTCTCCCCAAGGAGCAATGCGACGTCATAGACGCATTCTTCAAGGGGAAAGAAGAGGCAGGGATGGTACGGGAGATCAATTCTCCCCACTCATCTCCCACCTTTTGTGTTCGTAAACAGAACGGAAAGTGGCGCATTGTGCATGCGTACAACAAGCTGAATGCAGCTACTGTGCCCATGCAGACTCCGATTCCTCGGAAGGATGTCCTCCAGAACAATATGGCGGGCTGTACTGTGTACAGTGCCTTAGGTCTGGTGGACAGGTATTATCAGGTGCTCATGCGAGCGTCCGATATTCCGCTGACAGCGGTTATCACGCCTAGTGGCATGCTGTGGTAGTGGTTTGTTATGCCACAAGGGCTTTCAAATGCACCAGTGACTTTCAATCGCTTGGTGACTCAACTCTTCCGCCCTCATAGCAAGTAAGCTCAGACGTACTTCGACGATATATTCGTTCATAGTCGTGCGGAAGGCGACTCGTCTGATGTTCAGATGCATCTGATACACCTTCGAGCTGTGCTCGAATGTATGCGAGAGCATAAGTCATATGCGAACGCATCCAAATGTATCTTGGGTGCTGAGGAAATTCCTTTCCTCGGATGCTTCATCGGTAAGGATGGAGTGCGGGCGGATCCCGCGAAGGTGAAAGCCATTGTGGAGTGGCCTTTGCCTGTAAATCTTAGAGATTTACGGAAGTGGCTAGGATTAGCCAACTATCTCCACAAGTACAGTGAGAACTACGCTGAAATGGCGAAGACATTAACCGACCTTCTTAAGAAGGACGTGAATTGGTGTTGGGAAACCAAACACCAGAGATCTGGAGTCACTGAGCAACCTCCCGTTTCCCAGATCTCTGAAGTCAGTGCAGTCCTTCCTAGGGAGCCTGAATTAATACAGCCGCTTCATTGAAGACTTCGCGGTATACGCGCCCGTGCTGTACGAGCTCCGGGAAGTCGACTTCCATATGTTGCGCGAAGGAGATCGGGAAACTTTACGAGAAGGCTGCGACTCCGATCCGCCTGCAGATTTTCCGCCGGTGGAGACAGATGACCACATGAAGCGTGCACAGGTTGCTTTCGGTATTCTGAAGGCCAAGATGGCGACGGCACCGATTCTCAGGCACTTCGATCCAGAAAAAATGCTGATCGTCATTGTGTATGCTAGTAAGTGGGCCATTTCGGCCACTCTAGCACAAGAACATGATGGAGTGTACCCCCCGGTCACTTTGACGAGCCGGACGTTGAAGACGAACGAAGTCAACTATGGGATGTCAAAAAGGAAGTTCTGGATTTACTACGGATTTTGGATGTGTGCTATAACCTTCTGGTCGGCCGACCTGTAAAGGTCCTATCAAGAAAGTCGACATTGGCCTGGTTATTATCAGCCAATGGGATGAACGGTCGGCTCGGCAGATGGTCAGCGATCCTGTCACAGTGGTTCCTCGAGGTCGTCAAGTGCACCAAGGGAGAGAAGAGATATTGTACACATTGGCTGCCAGTATCACCCCTCGGTCTGAAGTGGATGAAGCTCTGATGGCGATTGCCCCAAGGAAGCAACCCCGACAATCAATCTCACGGCCGCCGCCGATCGTCGATCAGGATGAGGAACTCCTGGTTGAGTTTTGACGGATCGGCTAGCGTGAAGAAGAAGGACGGCTCCTATAGTGCCATTCTGTGGAAGTTACCACAATGGTCTATAGTAGCAGACGCCGCCGATTTCACACCTGGCATAACGGTCAACGAGGCGGAATATCGGGGGCTCCTTCTATGTCTAGCCCTGCTGTCATCACAGAAGAAAGGTCGGATCATCATATGTGGTGACTCCAATCTGGTGAGAAGGCAGATCACTGGGGAGATCGACTGCAAGGCACCACGGCTGAAGTTGTTAAACGACCGGGTGATGAAGGCGTTAAAAGACTACCCCAACAACGAGCTATTGCACGTGAAACTGGATTGGAACAGAAGCGCCGACCACCTCGCGACCCAAGCCATGCGGGACCAGATCGGGGTGACGATCACCGAGGAGGCCGTTCTACATGAACTTATGAACATAAACAGGCTTCCGGAGTTGATCAATCCCAAGGACAGCCCCGATCAGGTGCATGTGATGGCGGCGACTAGATCGCGAACTCAGAAGTCTCGTCGATCGTTCCCGAAGGAAAGCCTGAGTGAGCACGTTGTGCAACAGCTAAGGGCGGAACGGATCCTCAAGGCGCAGGACGAAGAAGAGTGGATCGTCAACTTGAAGGCTTATCTGCGGGGTGAACTGTCCAAGTTAACGAATGATCAAGCGAAAGAGTGTACCATGATCGCGGACATTTACGATGTGGATGACAATGTATTGTTGTATTACTGCCGTGACATTGATCAAGACAGTGCCGATCGAGATCGACTAGCGAAACTGGTGATCCCTGAGTTGCTACAGCCGGATGTCCTTCATCACTACCATGTGAGTCTAGAAGGGGGACATCAAGGCATAGGCAGGGCATACCACAAGATCAGGGCCCCATTTCACTGGAGAGGACTTTTTCGGAGCGTGCAGAAATATGTGGGTTGTTGCGCAGATTGCGAGACCGGGAAGGGCAGACCGATAATCAAGGGTAGATCACCCGGAAATATCGAGGCTACTTACCCTTTCCAGGTGATAGCAATGGATCACATACCGTCGCTGTCCAAATCGACACGCGGCAACACTGAGCTGCTGATCTGGATTGACCTGTTCACTGGTCTGGTGATCGCAAAAGCTAGTGCATCCCGATCGGAGAAGATCGCCCAGAGCTACGAGGAATGCGTGTTCAGAAGGTTCGGCGCCAACGAAGTTATCAGACACGATCGGGAACCAGGTTTTATGGCCGAGGTGCTCCGATCGTTCAATAAAATGCTAGGCCAGAAGCAGAGCGCGACGATGGCATATCGCCCGAAAGCGAACGGATCGGTTGAACGCATGGTGCAGACAATCACAAGCGCGACCAAGATGTATGTGGCCGATCCGGACCAACGTGACTGGGACTAGTATTCAGAGAGACTGGTATTTGCACTCAACTCTCCAACCGATCGGGTACGAGGAGAAACGCCTTTTTATCTGGCGTATGGATGGGACCCTCGATTGACACTTGAAGCGGCGATACCGATTGGCTGCACTCGGACACGCGATCGCGATGCCCGTCGTTGGCGTATGCAGGTCCAGAAGCATTACCAGCATGCGAAAGAAGTCGTCAATGAAAAGTTGCGTTAGTCCACACAAGATTGGGCAGACCGGAATAACGATCAGGTCCGACCTCATGGTATTGAACCAGGGGCGAGGGTATGGTTATACCTAGATCGGGTCAAGAAAGGCTATGCGAAGAAGTTAGCTCACATGTGGCACGGTCCTTTCCGTGTAGCAGAGCTGATCGGTGAGCATGCTGCCCTTATGATCACGATCGGCACGGATTACAAGGTTTTTCCGATCGTGCACGTGTCCAAGCTGAAGCTGGTCAGAGAATTCCCCGATCCGCCTAAAATGCCCTGTATGGTGGACGAAGCGGAGAGATTCGATTTCGATGAGGCTCTGCTGCCGGAGGACAGTTGGGAACGGCCATTGGAAGAGGACGAATTCGAGGTGGAAAAGGTGCTGGATATCCGATCGGTCAAGAAGACCCGTTTCGGTCACACCCACCGAGAATATCTGGTCCGCTGGAAGGGTCATGACGAAGAAACTTGGATCGACGAACTTGATCTAAATTGTGGAGCACTGCTACGAGAGTTCGAGCGAGAACGAGTCAGTCGTAATCGCTTCGCAGTGATGCAGACCCACGAAGACCAAGACACACAGTAGCACCGATCAGTATATCGATCGGTGTGAATATGTGTAAGGTCGGAATTTTGTGAATCTGTGATGAACTGTGATGAACTGGAGTAGTGGAATGACGAACGTGGTGATGATTTTCGCGATGTGGATGGAAACTGTATATGATAACGTGTTGTTGCAAGTTTGGAGAAAGTGATGAATTTGATTAAGGGATTGGATGATCAGGAATCTGAAAAGAATGATGGCATGTATTACGAATTATCTGGTCAGCTAACTGCTGCATCAAGAATCACTATCGCCCCACAGACGGCCGATAGTCATCGCCGGATGGTCTTCGATATGGTTCTGGTACGGATTTCGTCAGGGCTCCTTCCGATCGATCTGGGCCAAAGCGTCCTTGATGTCTGTGACCGGCTCGTCGCAATGAATACCGGGATACCAGGCGCCGTCATCATCTAGCATTCCGGCTTTCTCAACCCGACGCTTGGCCATATGGAGAAACAACGGATACAAAAAGATGTCGAGGGTCGCATTCGCGGGCCAGCATCCCTCCCAGAACAAACTGGCATAGGGTCTGCCAGGCCTCGCCTGCCCGACTCCGGCGCCTCTTTCGGTTTCTCTGGAACAAGATCAGGCCTTTATCATGTTGCTCTCGACCAGGAAGAACTAGTTAGTGCGTAGACTCCCAGATCGCTTGGCTGTAAGCTTCGTTGAAGGTCTTCACTCGACCTAAGAACGAGTCGATCCACGCAGTCGACGCAAACATGGACCCAGCTTGGGGCGAACGAACACCTTCCATGGCTCTGCGTACAGACGGGCGATTTGTGGTGCTGTGACCAGGTCCGCCCTCCATGCAGAAGCGTCAGGAGACTTGGGAGCTGGAGGAAAAAGCCAGGAGTCCGGGAGCGACAGAGATCGGGCTAATATCTGCTTGGTCAGGGCAGACTGGTACAAGCTACCGATCTGCCACGATGACCATGGCAAAGTGGCATCCGAAGTCAAAGAGGGGAGAGGACGACCTCCGGCCAACAACCCTTTCAATCGGGCGTGCTTGTGCAGCCCAGAAGTGCCGGGATGGAACGAAGGTACCGATCCGGTCGACCCGCGCGTCAGTGGAGCACCATCACCCTGGGAGCTGATCGGCTTATTAGCCCCCGATGTGGGCTTCGCAGGAACGGAACCTCGGCGTTTGTCGGACCGGGACTTGGATAACGCAGTGATCAGGAACTCGGAATCGCCCGATCCCCCCCCCCCCCCCCCCGAGTCCTCTCCGGAGGAGACCTATATACATTTGGTATGAGCGGCGCGGGGGATCGAGGGCGCACGAGATTTGGTGGGGATAGACTCGTCATCTGCGACCGATCTGGGGCTAGGGAGATGTGCCAGCGTCTTAGCTTTCTTCTAGGGCACCGCTCTATTCTCCTCGAGTTCGGAGTCGCGCGCTATGCCCCGCGCCCTTGAACTCTTCGGCACGTCCTTACGCTTTTTAGACTTGGAGGTTTTCGAAATTTCGGGGTGGTCACTTTTGGCCAATGAGTGGCGTACGGCCGATGCAGACCGGTCGGCGCTAGAATATGCAGCCGGACGCCGGTGTAACAAGTCATTCAGCTGTTGATAGCACCGGTTTACGGCCGCCCAGCGACGATCTGATTCCTGGGTCCAGGCGTCCGATCGGGCCTGGAAGGACTCGACCCTCCCGATCTGCTCCCGGACCACGACCTGTAACTCGCTGATCTGCCTCTCCAGGTCACCATGTTGGGTGCGGAGTAAGGTCCGATCAGACTGGTCCTCCAACCTCTGCCGGTGGACCACCTCGAGCTTCGAGGAGGTGGGACCTATAGTCCTCCAAGCGAGACAGATCGTGTCGTGCGACGATCAGCCCGTCCAAGATCGGTCGGAGCTGATCGCAATGATTATGAGACTGCCGATCAGCCATGAATAAGGCGTCGAACGTCTTGGCGATATTGGCTATCAATTGATCTATATGCAAAGGAAGTTCAGAGCAGACCCAAGATGGAAACAGACCGATTGACCTACCTTGTGTTCCTTGTGGACGATCTGGGACCGGAGACGTGCGTTTTTCAGTGGTTACCTCCTGCAACTTCGTGGACATGGGGATCAACGTATCCACCTCCTTCCGAAGTTGCAGGAGTGATGAATCCCTGATGTATAACTGGGACTGGAGCTCACGGACCGTTTTCCGGAGCTGATCGGCCTCGATCTGATGCTTGCCCGGTGTGTCGGACTCTGAATTGCTAAGGAAGCTGTCAGATCGGGCCGATATGGTCGGCGAATCAATATGGGGCGATGAAGAACGCAGGACACCTGAAGCAAAGAAGGTCAAGAGAGGTCACAAGGCGATCGGGTGTGCAAGGCAAGTACCTGGCGAAGGTGGATTCAGAGATCCGTCCATTGGTGCAGTCCGCTTCTGTGAAGATCTGGACATGATGATATCGGGCCGCTACCGTTGCGCGGCTGCGACACGACTCAGGGGAGGCTGTGGCAAAGCGGACCCAAGAATTTTGGTCGTTTCCGGTCAGCAGCATACCGATCGGCCAATCGGCGATCGGATTGGTGGAAATCCAGGAGGCTTTTAAACCGGTCATGTTCAAGGGGTGTCAAGAACACGGATTTGGGTAAGTCACACGAGATTGCGTGTACTATATATTTCATGTTTGGTACATATTGGGGACTATAGGGGGTAGGTAGTTTGGTTTTTGGTTTTGCCTGTTGAAAAAAAGGTTTTGTTTTGGCTTCGTCTAAGAAGAGCGTTTTTGGCTTTACGACTTAATTGTCGGACCTCTAACTCAACCGGGGTCGTTTTGATTTGCACATCGGTCGCCTCTGCACGCCGCAGAGTGTTTTGAGAGAGGAGGGTCGAATAATCCCCTCCAGCTCATTATACCCGGCCGGGACGCGTCACAGACGCACTTGGCCCGCCGGAAGTCCCTCGACGGGAGTGCACTTTGGTCGACCTCTCAAGTTTAAGTTGCGCACGTTTGGAACGTGCTATTACGTCTTTTGGATTATTACGTGGATATATCGTTCGTGGAGTATATCACGTTCTCATTTGGATCTCCCTACTGGACTATTGGATTATTGGAGTTTGGGATCGTATTGGTTGGGATCTACGATCGTTTGAGCGATCTGCCCTTTGGAGCATACTAAATTCGAATATAACTGGTCTGCCCGTACCCAGGGTGAAGAGTTCCGCCCGGGGTACACTACCCAGAACGGTCTACCACGTTTAGACCAGAAGTCAATTCCCAGCACCGATCCACCGAGTGTGTTACCAGCCCAATCCATCGGGTACACAAGGTGAGATGAAGAATAAATCGAACCGGGCGTCCTGTGTTGATGATCGGTCGTCTGCCAGCAGTGGACGATCCGATCGGATCGAAGACGAAGGTTCGCGGGGTACCCCCCCGTAAGTTGGAAGGCCGGGCACGATGGTGGTAAGATTCTCGACACTACGGTGTTCGATTTTGAACTTGACTCCACCACATGACCATGTCACCAAGATGTACATACCAGTTGATTTGACGGATCGCGGCAATATCCAGTATGCCCTCCTGCGCACGCATCAGGACCTCTAGCAGCTATAGCACCTGCGCATTCAGTATATCCCGTTGCATTGTTAGATACAAAAGTGGCTCCTAGATTTTTAAGTTGTTGGAAGGTACCTCCATCTTGGAGCTGGATATCGCCAAAAACGAGGGATTTACTACACTAGCGAACGAAGAGAAGCGTGAGCGATGGATGATTTGCGACAGGAGATACTCTTTCACGTACGGTAAGCTGCGTTTACGGACGAAGCGACCATGCACTGAAATGTCACATACTTCGTGAGTGCCATCAAAATGCCGTAGGCCTTGGATCGTCTTGATGGTCATTTTATTGACATTACCAACGCCAATTTCAGCCAATGCAAATCCTTATCGTTAAAGTAGGGTGTGCCCCTAGAAAAAGTGGGGTGTGCTTCTAGTCGGGGCCTTTTGCTAAAGCAACAAGGTTGTAACGTCACAACCATGTGTAATCGGCAAAAGGAGCAGGAGAGCCTGTACAACGCTCGCATAAAAGGGTAGGTGTGTGCCAACCATTTGTAATTAGCAAAACAACCATGTGGATTTAGCATCTCCCTTTAGAAAGGTAAATGATGACGTCGATAGACTTTTGGGAGCGAAAATGCAGCCAATCACAGTCGAGTTTAAGTCCATTTAGCAAGCTAAATGATGACGTCGATAGACTTTTGGGAGCGAAAATACAGCCAACCACAGTCGATTTTAAGGTCATTTAGCAAGCTAAATGATGACGTCGATAGACTTTCAATTAACTGAAAAAATGGCTATCCAATATTGATCCCTAGATGCGATTTTTAGGACAGACCAAAAAAGGCAACGCGAACAAATCCAGCCAATCCCGTTTTTTTGGGAGCGAAAATGCAGCCAATAACAGTGTTGTTAGGTAAAAAAAATCCAGCTAATCGCTAATTTTCGAACTGACAGACAGGATTTGTATGGGAAAAAGTCGCAATTTTTATATGAGTTAGATATAATAACAGCAATGTTGAACTTCAAGCCATGATCGATAGGGGGGGAGACAGGGTTCTTTTTAACCGTCTCAACGTGAATGGATGGCCGCCGTATCCAATGGCTCTGAAGGTAGGCTCACCAATTATCCTCGTGCGGAATTTGGATGGATCCAGATTCCGCAGGAGGATAATTGGTGAGCCTACTTTAAATGCTTTTCAACGACACGAGCCTCATTGTCCGCCGGTATTTCGCACGTTAGATTGAGTCTGAAGTCTTGGTCTGTAGCCGGTGCGTAAGCGCACGGTGCGGCTAGCGCACAGAGAAAGGCTTTCCTTAAGCGGCGATACGCCGCTTCTTAGCCGAAACGCCCTAATAAAAGGGCTTAACGTGAGATTACTCTCTCGCTTGGGGCCAAGATTTCCTGTAGCCGGGTGCGTACACGCACGGTGCGGCTAGCGCACAGAGGAAGACTTTCCTTTAAGCGTCGTTCGCCGGTACTTAGCCGATACGCCCTTATAAAAGGGCTTAGTAGGAGAGAGCTCTCCTACTCGGGGCCAAGATTCCTAGGTTGGTTTACAGATATCTTTCGCTAACCCCTTTGTAACAAGGCTTCCCTTGTAAAGGGAGGTAGCGTAAGGGAGAAGTCTCTTAGGCTATAATACTAACTGCGCGCGCGACCGGGCGTGGTCGCGCGCCTAGCTCAACTAATGCCTTAACGGCAAGGCTCCCTTACTAAGGGTGTAGCTAAAGGGAGGGCTCCCTTTACGCTACTGTACTTACTGCGCGCGCGACTGGGCGTGGTCGCGCCTGGCAGTCTTAAGTATTTTTGTAAACTGAATGTATATTTAATATATAATTAGCCTAAATTAATTTAAACTAATGTAAACTATATGTAATACTAAGTAGAACTTACTAAATTCGTACCTAGCTAAAATGTAGTGTACACCACCTGTGTACCAACACGTGGCTGGCTGCCACGCCACCACCAAGGGCTCCTGCCCTGATTGGTTAAATTAACCAATGGTCCAAAACCTTTCGGACCGGTCAATACTGACCCCAACCGTAGTGTACTCCCGTACACCACCTACTAAATGTGACTCGAATGTAACCCTGTTACATCCTCCCCCATCAAGACTATTTCTTACGCAATAAACAAATTTTGTTGGAGAACTCCAACTGCCATTACCTCTTGCTGACCATGAGCACCTTTAGTGGTGCTATAGACGAAAACTATTCCGATAACTCGGAAGTGTATGCCCTTGGGGAGATCTCCCCAACGGCTGACCACTCCTAATGCGCCAAACGGGGTTGTCGGTCATCCAAACAATTCCCCACACGTGGGGAAAACGCACTAACTCGTGCGCAACTATTACCAACCTCGGATGACATATCCGAATCGCCGAAGGCGATCACCACTACTGAGCTGGACGCAGCTCAAGAGGCTCAAAATGCCGCACAGGCATTACAAGCTTCCTTGCACGCCCCCCATGCGCCCTCCACGGGCGGCATATCGTTTTGGAGGTCCTCGTGACCTCCCAAAGTGGGCCAGGAAGGAGGGGCCAGGAATGAGGTACAGAAGGGTTTAGTCTTCTATAACCCTGGCCTCGCGACTGTACAGCCGCAACACATCACACGCCAGAATCAACTCCGGGAAAACTGCTCACGCAGAAGCAGTTCACTGCTACCTCATATCGACAGCCCTCGAGAAACAGGCACAGGGTGCCGTTGTTGGGAACCTCCGCGAGGTTCCCTTCATTCTACTGCAAGGAGGATATGCCAAAGAGGCAGAGCAGAAGTTCCGCGCTAGGGCGGAGGGGAGAAACGTCTCCCCGAGTTTTTTTTAAAGCTGTACAACAGCTATTCCGAACGTGAAGTTCGGATAGAGAGGGCATTGTGTTTGGCGTTTACCAGAGCCAAAGCCATGGGGCAGTTACGTGCCCCTTATCTCATGCGCTATTCTAGCGCCCGTGCCATCACTACGATGCCGGAGCACAGTGCGGGTTCCGCATCTGCCTCCGGAGGGCTCCCAACTACTGGGAGTGAAGGGGCTAACCCCGCCCCTTTGGTCGTTGACTCACATCGGGATTCTCCCGCTCGAAAGAGTCAACGACGTCACGGCAATCCTGCCGCAGGGGAGTCTCGAACTCCCACGAACTCTGCGAATGTGGATAACCCTTCCACTTCACCAAATACTGGGTTTGACCCCGATGATGGAGTCGCGCCATCAGACGCTGCTCCGCCCCGTCTTGCCGTCGGGGAGCCTTCCGGCAGCCCTTCCGGGTAGTCCCAACAAACAAACAATATATTCTTCTAGGTCGCTGGGGCCGTGGGAGGCACCCAGTGCTCGAGCCGTGGCGGATACAAGATGAGACCCGAGCTGCACCCGGTCGGGCAGCCTGCCGTCCGCCCTGCCGGGTAGGCCAAACAAACGTACAGGAACATACAGGGCTGACATCGGGGACTCCTCCCCACTCAAGCCCTGGGCCACACACACGTGGCGTCAACGTAAACCGCGGATTTACTAATCCGTTCACATTAAACGGGTTAAACCGCGTAGATGCATGCACCGAATTGTTTATGGCAAATTCGGTCCTAGGAAGCATCTCACTCCAACTCTTGGATCATCCGGACATAATCTCCGGAGAATATCCTCAACAACGTGATTAACGCGTTCCGTCTTGTCCATCACTGGACTCTGGCACCGCTGCCAGGTGAGAATCTTGATCAAGGTCTACAAAGACCGAGATGCCGGTGAAACCGGCCTTTCTCTTCGGAAAACCCGAATATAAATCCATACTAATGGATTTCACGCGATTAACTCGTTCCGTCTTGTCCATAACTGGACTCTGGCACCGCTGCCAGGTGAGCATCTTGCTCGAACGGTCTACAAAGACCGAAACGCCGGTGGAACAGGCCTTCGGAAAAACCGAAGATAAAATCCAAATGGATTTTCAACACGTCGTTGGAACGGCTACTCCGCCAAAGGCTCACCTTCATATTTATAAATGGACTTGGCCCACACGAACAATTGGCAATTCCCAATTGTATGCTATAGGCTGACTTGGTCCACACGAACAGTTGGCAAGTTCCAACTGTTTCCTATAGCCGCTGACTCTGTAGAGGGTTTGACCCTCTGACACGTCTCACAGTTGCGTATATACGCACCGACCCATTTGTACATTTTGGGTCACCAATACAAAGCGCTTAAAGCGCTGTAGGTCTTATCCCGACCTAAATGACCCCCGGCAGGGGCGTCATGTGCCTCAAAGAGGACTCTATATTTCAGTTCCTCATCATGAGGAACAATCACCCGCGGATTGTCCTCCGCGCTCGTGCTATAATATAGCAAACCGTCACAGTACCTGTAACGGTGTAAACGAGCTATAGCTCGACTCGACAGGGTTGGCTCAGACGAGCCAAGTCCCTTTCCACCCAACGCGCTGATAAACGCCGTACACTGTGGTTCTTTCTCATACGCCAAGCGTATGAGATCCACCAGAGACGAGGTGATGAATGTCACGTGAGCGAGCTCGTAATCGAGACGACGCGACAACGCGTCTGCAAGCACATTCTGTTTGCCAGGTTTATACTTAACCTCGAAGTTATACTCCGCAAAGAAGGAGAGCCAACGGGCCATCCGTTGCGAGAGATGAGGAGACTTCGTCGCTGTCCGTAAGGACGCGTGGTCAGTATAAACCACGAACGTTTTTGAGCCGAGTAGGTGAACCCTAAATTTGACAAGAGCATACTTCATTGCAAGTATCTCCTTGTCATGAACGGGATAATTCCGTTCCGCAGCTTTAAGCTGCCTCAACTCAAACGCAATCACGCGTTCTCGTCCCGCATCGGCTGCTTGTAACAAAGCACATCCGATTGCGAAATTGGAGGCGTCGCCGACGACACTAAATGTTTTCCCAGAATCTGGGAGAGCAAGAACGGGAGATTTCAACAAGCTCCCCTTAACCGCTTCGAAAGCGTTTTGGTGTTAGGTTTTCCAACACCAATCTTCGTCCTTCTTAAGAAGGTCTGTTAATGGCTTCGCCATTTCAGCGTAGTTATCGCTGTATTTGTGGAGATAACTGGCTAATCCGAGCCACTTCCGTAAATCTCTAAGGTTTACAGGCGAAGGCCACTCCACAATGGCTTTCGCCTTCGCGGGATCCGCCCGCACTCCATCCTTACCGATGAAGCATCCGAGGAAAAGAATTTCCTCAGCACCAAAGATACATTTGGATGCGTTTGCATATAACGGATGCTCTCGCATACATTTAGCACCGCTCGAAGATGTATCAGGTGCATCTGAATATCAGACAAGTCGCCTTACGCACGACTATGAACGAATATATCGTCGAAGTACGTCTGAGCATACTTTATATGAGGGCGGAAGAGTTGGTTCACCAAGCGATTAAAATCGCTGGTTCATTGTTTGGTTTTCACCAAAACTGACTCATCCATCGTAAATGAGGAGTTTGACTCCTCTTCCGGACGCAATACGACAACCTTGTCGAAATCATCTGCTTTCAAAGCAGTTTAAAACTCGTTGAAGGACATCTCCTCCAACGACAACAGTTCGCCTACCCCAGGCAACCGTTCCAGGCTTACGCCTTCTGTGACAACACCTGTCACACTATTCAGCATCCTGTAGGACTGCTGACTACTGGCCTCGGGACTCATCCCGACACCCAAATGGGGGGAGTCAATTGCATCATCTATTGGAAGCGCCACGCGCCTATCCACAGAGGTCTCTACCTCTACCACCGGTGACTCGCCGGTCTCACCTAAAACGGCGTAGTCGGAAGCATTTCCGACGTGCGAAAGAGACGAACAACGGGTCTCTTCGCTTGGAAGCGCCTCGCGCTTAACCACATGGGTCTCTACCCCTCCCACTGGAGTCGCCTCAGAGGAATCCACCTCTGCCAATAGCGTCCCACCCGTCTCGCCTATAACGGCGTGGTCGGAATCATTTCCGACGTGCGAAATAGACGAATTACGGGTCTCTTTGCTTGGAAGCGCCTCGGGCTTAACCATAGGGGTCTCTACCCTTACCACTGGAGTTAACTCAGAGGAAACCACCTCTGCCACTGGCAGCTCACCAGTTTCTCCGTTAACGGCGTGAGGATTAACCGCCGAATCTCCCTCGTTAAGGAACTATTCCTTAACGTCATTGGGAATGATCATCTCATACATCCCAATCTCTGGCATCTCACGCCAAAATCGCTTGTGCAATTGAGCAAAGATGGGTTCATGACTCGCCAATGCTTCACCCGATCGCAGGTGCGTTGAGCCAATGGACTTAGACTTACAGTCTATCCATGGCTCGTGCCGTTCCAGCCACTTCATGCCCAGAATGAGGTCATACCTTGATTCCTAATCCAGGACTAGGCAACGTTCTAATCTGTAGAAGTCTGCAAACTTCAGCTTAAGGTCAATAGAGACCTTGGGTACAGAAACCTATACGCCCGTCGCAAGACGGACCGTGACAACGTCACGAGAACGTGCCTCTAGCTACTCGGCATACATCCGACTTTTAGAAGCAGCTTCTGGTATATCATTACTAGCTTTTCTTATGAGCTTACTTTTATGTTTTGGGTCAATATCTAAAGAATTTATAGCTATTAATGCGCTTTCTTTATTCTCACTCTTCTCTACAGAAGCCCGTCTGACATAATTGTCAGACGCGCCAGAGTCTATCAAGACTCTCCAAGGCCTATCAAAGTCTTTCACGTCCGCAAGGACTACCAACAAACCTGGCTAGTACACCAACTCGGTGCTAGAAAGCACCGTTTCCCTCGGGGCTTTGTGCTGTCGTCCCCTACCCGGGGAATTACAGCACTGAGAGATCCCCCAGTAGGGCGCCCCGCGCCTACTGGGAGCCGTCGTTTCCCGACGGCTTGGGCGAGGGCCTTTTTGCCTCCTTCGGCCTCTTCCAGCGACTATCTCGCTGGGGATTTTGTGGACATCTGTTCCGCAGATGATCCACGCTTCCACATAGGAAGCACCTTAGCGGCCCACACCGCTGCAACATTGCTTAGAGCTCTGCCCCGGAGCTCTGCGAAAAAGAGTCAGAGTGACTCTTAGCGGAAGGTTTCCCCTACACTTCGACCTGACTCAGGTCCATGGGTTCAGGAACCACCTTAGAGGAACTAAAGTTCCTCTTCGGGGTTAAACGCCATCTTGAACGCCTCCTCCAGGGATTGGGGTCGGCATCGGAACAGTTCCGAACGTGCTGGCCCTTCTTTCAGGCCTCCCATGAAGCCGGGGATGGACACATCGTCTGAATACGCTTTCGCGTACATCCCTGCCAACAGGGCCTTCAGTCCTTGAACATATGTCTCCAAGTCACTATTACCCTGACGGCACCTCAAAAACGCCAGCTGATTCTGGAAAACCAGATCAGGCGTTGCATACCTGTCCATAAGCTTTCGCTTAAGGACTCCCCAGTTCGAGAACACGGTCGTGACCGAATCCTGACACGTAAACTCCCATGTACGGGCTTTGCCCGTAAGATGGGTCAGTGCAAGTCCCACATGCAGGTGATCCTCGATCACGTTCGCGGTGGCGAATGCGGTTTCAACCTCGCGAATCCACACATAAAGGTTTTCACCTTTCTCTCCGGTAAATTCCTTTATCTTAAAGGACATCGGAGGGCGCACCCCCGTAGACGCGGGATAACTCCGGCGAAAATTCTCCCCATGGGCGATAATGGCTTTCTCCCTTTCACGAACGGCATCGAGGCCCTGCTCCACTAGATGGCGCATGCCATCCTCACCCAATATGGGTAACAGCCTTTTAAAGGCTTCCTGTTGGACGGGGGTTAGCTTACCCCAATCGTCCTGATCCATCCCTTGCAGAGGATGTTGATCCCCAACACAGGTGTTGGATTGACTACAAGTGCTACCAGATGTAGCTGGGTGCGTACACGCACGGTGCGGCTAGCGCACAGAGGAAGACTTTCATTTAAGCGGCGTTCGCCGCTACTTAGCCGATACGCCCTTATAAAAGGGCTTAGTAGGAGAGAGCTATCCTACTCGTGGCCAAGTTTCCTGCGGTGGTTTACAGATATCTTTCTCTAACCCCTTTGTAACAAGGCTTCCCTTATATAGGGAGGTAGCGTAAGGGAGAACTCCCTTAGGCTACAATACTCACTGAGCGTGCGACCGGGCGTGGTCGCGCGCCTGGCAGTCTTAAGTATTTTTGTAAACTGAATGTATATTTAATATATAATTAGCCTAAATTAATTTAAACTAATGTAAACTATATGTAATACTAAGTAGAACTTACTAAATTCGTACCTAGCTAAAATGTAGTGTACACCACCTGTGTACCAACACGTGGCTGGCTGCCACGCCACCACCAAGGGCTCCTGCCCTGATTGGTTAAAATAACCAATGGTCCAAAACCTTTCGGACCGGTCAATACTGAACCCAACCGTAGTGTACTCCCGTACACCACCTACTAAATGTGACTCGAATGTAACCCTGTTACATTTCTCCAGTTTCCGGTTAGCGTATACTAACTCTAAAGCTTAACGCTTTCCCTTAGTAGGGACTAGATAGGGGAGGTACTCCCCTGCTACAACACTCACAGCACGCTCGACCTTGCACGGTCCAACGTCTAGCTGTACTTTAGAGTGAAATGGAAACTGATTTATATTTAATATGTAATTTGACTAAATTAGTAAACTAATGTTAACTATATGTAATACTAGATAGAACTTACTTAATTTGTACCTATACGAAATGTAATGTAAACTACCTGTGTACCAACACGTGGCAGGCTGCCACGCCTTCACCAAGGGCTTTCTCCCTGATTGGTTAAAACAACCAATAGGTCCGAACCTTTCGGACCGGTCAATACTTGACCTCAACCGTTGTGTATTTACGTACACCAACGTAACTAAATGTAACCCCGTTATATCCTCCCCCATCAAGACTATTGCCACGCAATAATCAATTATAGTTGGAGACCCCAACTGCAAGAACTCTGGCCTCAAATAAGCACCGATAGTGGTGCGGATGATTCTCCCCGAGAAGGGGATGACAGCTACTCCGACTCCGGTTTCTCGAAGGAGGGGGCCCTTGGGGATTGCTCCCCTAAGAATAACCTCTCCGACAACGCCTAACGGCGATGTCGGCAGCCTGATCCGTTCCACACACGTGGGGAAAATGCACTAACTCGTTCGCCACCCTTACCAACTTCGGATGACATATCCGGGTCGCCGAAGGCAATCATTAACAATGAATTGGATGCGGCTCAGGAAGCTCAAATTGCCGCACAGGCATGAGAGGCAGCATTACGCGCCCCCAAACGCCCGTCACTGGCGGCATATAATTTTTCGGGTCCTCGTGACCCCCAAAAGTGGGCTAAGAATGAGGTAAAGAGGGGTTTAGACTTCTATACCCCTGGCCCTGCGGCTGGACAGCCGCATCAATTCGAACACCGGAAACAACTCCGGGAAAAACTGCTCATGCAAAAGCGGTTCACTGCCGCATCGACCTGAAATCGAATCAGTAAACAGGCGCAGGGCGCCCATGTTGAGAACCTCCGCAAGGTTCCATTCGTTCTCCTGCAAAGAGAGTATGCCGAAGAGGCAGATCGTATGTACCGCGCTTGGGAGGAAGGGGAGAAGCGTCTCCCTCAGTTTTTAAAGCTGTAAAATATCTATTCCGAACGTGACGTTCGGATGGAGAGGGCAGTGCGCTTGGCGTTTGACAAAGCCAAAGCGATGGGGCAATTGCGTGCCCCTTATTGCATGCGCTACGCTAGCGCCCCTGCCCTCAACGCGGTGCCGGAGAACAATGCAAGCTCCGCATCTGCCTCCGGCGACTCCCAACTAATGGGAGAGAAGGGACTTCTTCCGCCCCTTTGGTTGTCGACTCCCAGCGGGATTCTACCGCTCGAAAGCGTCAACGACGTCTCGGCAATCCTGCCGCAGGGGAGGCTCGGACTCCCACGAACTCTGTGAGTGTGGATAACCACTCCAATTCACGAGATACTGGGTTTCACCCCGATGATAGCGTCGCGCCATCAGACGCTCCACATGGTAATGTGGAATACCCTCCAAATCGAGAACTTGAGGAGGAGGTCGCGCAATTGCGACGTGAGGTCCGCGAGCGCTGTGATAGACACAGCCGTCGCATCCTGGAAGTACACGAGGGACTCCGCGACGAGGGGAGTGCGAATGAACGCCTCGAGGGGCGGCTTGCCTCCCTCGAGACTCTCGTTGCGGAGATTCAGGGTCGTATTTCGATCCTGTCGGAGATGTTCCGACCTGTCGTGCCTTTCGTCTATCCGACTTCCCAACCTCCTCCAAGAGGGGACCCGCCTCCGGGTTCTGGTATGGCTTAAGCATAACCACATAGAAGGTGGGATGCGTACGCATCGCCTTCGGGATATCCAAGGTAAACGCCAAGCCCTTTCGGGATAGTACCTTAAAAGGCCCCACAACCCGGGGCGCAGTTTGTTCCGCAACACGTTGGAAACTGCATGTGTAGGAAGATTCTTAGCGTTTAATAAAACACTTTCTCCTACTTTGTACGCTATTTCGTTACGCCGACCCTTGCGGTCGGCCTGTTCCTTTTGCCTGTCTTGGCTTTCCGCCATGGCATCGCAAACGTGTCGTAAGACACTAAGGCGCGAGGATAAAAACTTATCGATGTGATTTCGCACAGATACAGGGCTGATATCGGGGAATCCTCCCCCCTCAAGCCCTGGGCCACAAACAGTGGCATCAACGGAAACATCAGATTCACTAATCCGTTTACGTAAAACGGGGTAAGCTCCGTAGATGCATGAACCGAATTGTTTATGGCAAATTCGGCCATAGGAAGCATCTCACTCCAACTCTTTGGAGAATCCGGACATAAACTACGGAGAATATCTTCTACAACGCGATTAACGCGTTCCGTTTGTCCGTCCGTCTGCGGATGATCCGCAGTGGATGAGGAGCTTGGTGACCAACACCTTAAACAGCGCCCCCCAAAGCTGTCCCGTAAAACTGGGATCCCTATCCGATATAAGGGAATCAGTTAGACCATGCTGTCGAAAGACACGGTCTAGGAGCACTTTCGCTGTTCCTTGTCCATCAATGGACTCTGGCACCGCCGCCAGGTGAGCCATCTTGCTTAAAAGGTATACAAAGACCAAAATGCCGGTGTTTCCGGCTTTATCTTTCGGAAAACCGAAGATAAAATCCATACTAATGGATTTCACACTCCCTAGGAACGCATAAGCTCGCCAAAGGCGCTGCTGAATCTGCAGAGGGTTTGACCCCTGACATGTCTCACAGGTGCTAATATACGCACCGACCCACCTTTACATATTGGGCCACCAATACAAAGCGCTTAAAGCGCTGTAGGTCTTATCCCGACCTAAATGACCCCCGGTAGGGGCGTCATGTGCCTCAAAGAGTACTGTATACTTCAGTTCGTCATCATGAGGAACTACCACCCGCGGATTGTCCTCCGCGCTCGTGCTATAATATAGCAAACCGTCACAGTACCTGTAACGGTGTAAACGAGCTATAGCTCGACTCGACAGGGTTGGCTCAGACGAGCCAAGTCCCTTTCCACCCAACGCGCTGATAAACGCCGTACACTGTGGTTCTTTCTCATACGCTTGGCGTATGAGATCCACCAGAGACGAGGTGATGAATGTCACGTGAGCGAGCTCGTAATCGAGACGACGCGACAACGCGTCTGCAAGCACATTCTGTTTGCCAGGTTTATACTTAACCTCGAAGTTATACTCCGCAAAGAAGGAGAGCCAACGGGCCATCCGTTGCGAGAGATGAGGCGACTTCGTCGCTGTCCGTAAGGACGCGTGGTCAGTATAAACCACGAACGGTTTTGAGCCGAGTAGGTGAACCCTAAATTTGACAAGAGCATACTTCATTGCAAGTATCTCCTTGTCATTAACGGGATAATTCCGTTCCGCAGCCTTAATCTGCCTCGACTCAAACGAGATCACGCGTTCCCTTCCTGCATCATCTGCTTGTAACAAAGCACATCCGATTTCGAAATCGAAGGCGTCGCCGACGACACTAAATGTTTTCCCAGAATCTGGGAGAGCAAGAACGGGAGATTTCAACAAGCTCCCCTTAACCGCTTCAAAAGCGTTTTGGTGTTCGGTTTTCCAACACCAATCAACATCCTTCTTAAGAAGGTCGGTCAATGGCTTCGCCATTTCAGCGTAGTTCTCGCTGTACTTGTGGAGATAGTTGGCTAATCCAAGCCACTTCCGTAAATCTCTAAGATTTACAGGCGAAGGCCACTCCACAACAGCTTTCACCTTCGCGGGATCCTCCCGCACTCCATCCTTACCGATGAAGCATCCGAGGAAAGGGATTTCCTCGTCACCAAACATACATTTAGATGCGTTTTCATATAACTTATGCTCCCGCATACATTCGAGCACCGCTCGAAGATGTATCAGGTGCGTCTGAATATCAGACGAGTTGCCTTCCGCGCGACTATGAACGAATATATCGTCGAAGTACGTCTGGGCGTACTTCCTATGAGGGCGGAAGTGTTGTGTCACCAAGCGATTAAAAGTCGCTGGTGAATTTGAAAGCCCCTGTGGCATAACGAGCCCCTCCCACAGCATGCCACTAGTCATGCTAGCCGCTGTAAGCGGAATATCGGATGCTGGCATGAGCACCTGATAGTACCCGTCCACCAGATTTAAGGCGCTGTAAACAGCACAGCCTGCCATATTATTCTGGAGGACATCCTTTCGAGGAATCGGAGTCTGCATGGGTACAGTCGCTGCATTCAGCTTATTGTACGCATGCACAATGCGCCACTTTCCGTTCGGTTTACGAACACAAAAATGTGAGATGAGTGGGGAGACTTGCTCTCCCGTACCATCCCTGCCTCTTCTTTACCCTTGAAGAATGCGTCGATGACGTCGCATTGCTCCTTGGGGAGAGGAAGCTGCCTAGTGACGCAGTATTTGGTTCCAGAAACCAAATCGATTTCATGTCGGACTTCCCGATCCGGTGGTAACCCATCGGCGGGTTGTCACTTATGACATCTCCGAATCCTTTAACAAGGAATGGTAAAGGTCCTCAGGATCCGCAAGGATCTTGAGACCGCTTCGGGCATTCAATGCCTGTTTGGTTTGCACCAAAACTGACTCGTCCATCGCGGATGAGGAGCTCAACTCCTCTTCCGGACGCAACACGACAACCTCGTCGATTTCATCTGCTTTCAAAGCAGTTTCAAACTCGTTGAAGGACATCTCCTCCAACGACAACAGTTCGCCTACCCCAGGCAACCGTTCCAGGCTTACGCCTTCTGTGACAACACCTGTCACACTATTCAGCATCCTGTAGGACTGCTGACTACTGGCCTCGGGAATCATCCCGGGACCCAGATGGGGGGAGTCAATTGCCCCATCTATTGGAAGCGTATCGCGCCTATCCACAGAGTTCTTTACCTCTACCACCGGTGACTCACCGGTCTCACCTAATACGGCGTGGTCGGAATCAATTCCGACGTGCAAAAGAGACGAACTAAGAATCTCTTTGCTTGGAAGCGCCTCGCGCTTAACCGCAGGGGTCTCTACCCCTACCACTGGAGTCGCAACTTTCGCCAAAAACAGCGTGTTCGGGAACCCCAACCTGCAGAAAAGACAAACCTCGTGTCTCTTCTCTAGGAAGCGCCTCGCGCTTATCCTCAGAGGAATCCACCTCTACCACTGGCGACTCACCAGTATCGCCTATATCGGCTCGGGGATTAACCGCCGAATCCCCCTCGTCAAGGAACAATCCCTTGACCTCATTGGGACTGATAATCTCAGACATCCCAATCTCTGGCATCTCACGCCAAAATCGCTTTTGCGATCGAGCAAAGGTGGGTTCATGACTCGCCAATGCTTCACCCGATCGCAGGTGCGTTGAGCAGAATTCCAGTATATCCATGGATCGTGGCGTTCCAGCCACTTCATGCCTAGAATGAGGTCATACCTCGATTCCAAATCCAGGACTATGCAACGTTCTAAGCTGTCGAAGTCTGCAAAGTTCAGATTAAGGTCAATCGAGACCTTGGGTACAGAAACCTGTACGCCGCGTCGCTAGACGGACCGTGACAACGTCACGAGAACGTGCCTCTAGGGCCTCGGCATACAGCCGACTCTTCTCCACAGAAGCCCGTCTGACATAATTTTCAGACACTCCAAAGTCTATCGACTCTCCAAGGCTTATCAAAGCCTTTCACGTCCGCAAGTACTACCAGCAACCCTAGCTGGTACACCAACTTGGTGCTAGAAAGCACCGTTACCCTCGGGGCTTTGTGCTGTCGTCCCCTACCCTGGAGCTTAACAGCACTGAGGGATCCCCCAGTAGAGCGCCCCGCGCCTACTGGGAGCCGTCGTTTCCCCACAGTTTGGGCAAGGGCTTTTCCCAGCCCTTGGCCCCTTCCAGCGACTATCTCGCTGGGGATTTTTCGGACATCTGTTCCGCAGATGATCCGCACTTCCACACAGGTGGCATCTTAGCGTCACCTGCCGCTGCAACATTGCAATAATCTCCTCTTCGAAGCTCTGCGAGAAGGCGTCAGAGTGACGCTTAGCGGAAGATTTTTCCTCCGCTTTGACCTGACTAAGGTCCAATGGGTTCAGGACTCACCTTAGAGGAACGAAAGTTCCTCTTCGGGGTTAAACGCCATCTTAAGAGCCTCCCCCAGGGATTGGGGTCGGCATCGGAAGAGCTCCGAACGTGCTGGCCCTTCTTTCAGGCCTCCCATGAACACGGGAATGGACACATCGTCCGAATACGCTTCGCGTACATCCCTGCCAACAGGGTCTTTAGTTCTTGGACGTATTTTTCCAAGTCCCTAGTGCCCTGACGGCACCTCAGAAACGCATGATGATTCTGGAAAACCAGATCAGGCGTAGCTTACATGTCCATAAGCTTTCGCTGAAGGACTTCCCAGTCCGGGAACACTCCCGTGATCAAAGCCTGACACGTAAACGCCCATGTACGGGATTATACCGTAAGATGGGTTAGTGCAAGTCCCACTTGCAAGTGATCCTCGATCACATTCGCTGTGGCGAAGGCCGTTTCAACCTCGCGAAGCCACACATAAAGGTTTTCACCTTTCTCGCCGGTAAATTCCTTTATCTTAAAGTACATCGGAGGGCGCACCCCCGTAGACGCAGGATAACTCCCGCGAAAATTCGCCTCATGGGCGGTGAGGGCGTTCACACTCTCACGCACGGTATCAAGACCCTGCTCCACTAGGAGGCGCATTCCATCCGAACCCAATATGGGCATCAGCCTGTTAAAGGCTTCTTTTTGGACGGGGGGTTAGCTTACCCCAATCGTCCTGGTTCATCCTTTGCAGAGGATGCCGTCTACCAACACAGGTGTTGGATTGACTACGAGTGCTACCAGATGTAGCCGGTGCGTAAACGCACGGTGCGGCTAGCGCACAGAGGAAGACTTTCCTTAAGCGGCGATACGCCGCTACTTAGCCGATACTCCCTAATGAAAGGGCTTAGCGTGAGATTGCTCTCTCGCTCGGGGCCAAGATTTCCTCAGTTTCCGGTTAGCGTATGCTAACTCTAAAGCTTAACGCTTTCCCTTAGTAGGGACTAGCTAGGGGAGGTACTCCCCTGCTACAACACTCACAGCACGCTCGACCTTGCACGGTCCAACGTCTAGCTGTACTTTAGAGTGAAATGGAAACTGATTTATATATAATATGTAATTAGCCTAAATTAATAAACTAATGTAAACTATATGTAATACTAGATAGAACTTACTTAATTCGTACCTAGCCGAAATGTAATGTACACCACCCGTGTACCAACACGTGGCAGGCTGCCACGCCTTCACCAAGGGCTCGCTCCCTGATTGGTTAAAACAACCAATAGGTTCGAACCTTTCGGACCGGTCAATACTTGACCTCAACCGTTGTGTATTTACGTACACCAACGTAACTGAATGTAACCCCGTTACAGGGTTAGTGAGCATGAAAAGTACACTTGCTTTATCCCGCGCATTGCATTACAACTGAGCAATCAGGTCTGCATTACACGGTCGTCGAATGCATTTTACTGTGCGCTTGGCCTATGAGATAAAGATAAACAAATCACAGTGACAGACGCTACACAAGGTTGGAATATGTCTCACAAGGGAAGTGTTCTCGCATGGCCGGTTGTACGTCGCCTTTTCGAGGTCGACATCACCGGAAAACATCTCGTTCTTTTTTGAAGATGAGTATGCAGAACGACGACTAATGAGCACCGTTGTTTGCGACGAAGCACTATATTGAATGAGATTACAAATTGTCGAAATGATGAGAGCTATAAATGTCCAAAATTGCACACGTAGACGTTGACACCAAAAAATAAACCCTTTTCATTTTTTCAAAAGTAAATGTAGATATACTGCGGTTTCAATGGAATTTCAATGAGACTGTTCGTCGGAACGACTGTTACCGTCCCCTAGTCTATACAATAACAGAGATCATGTCGCGCTTACTATCCCGTTCCTAAGCGAATATCTCGATCTATGTATACAACAGAATGATGATCGCGATCCTGTACCTAATCAAATTCGAACTATACTATAAGTCGGACCTAATTGAATTGGACTTTATCATCGGTTATTACCAGGACTCTTCCAATATGGAATTTGCCAAATTTGTCATGTTTAACATATATGTGGCCAAATACAAGCCTTAAATATGGCAAATATGGCACCTCGATTGGCAATCCTATTTATCATACGATATTATATTTCCTACAACTGTGAGGGAATTGCCCTGGACCTCTTTAAATTGTTTCGCGTGCATAATTCCCTCCAACGATATGTCCATCAAACTGGAACTGTAAATATCCTTCTCCCACCCCATCAAAGAAAACTCCGACTCTACGCGGCTGGTGACTGGAAACACAGACGCAAGCCCACCGCCGAAGTCGCACAGGCGCGGGATTGGCTTCTGCACAACAGCACCCCAAGCATCCGAAAAGCTCGTTCCAAGATTCTGAGCATTTCAGATGCCTTAGAGTTCAGTCTGCGAGAGATATGCAGCACGCAGACTCTTGTGATCCTCCTCTAGGGCGTCGATCTCTTGTTGGCTAAACGTAGTGTCCAATCGCTCACGCATATAGATGACCAGCTCAACAAATTTTCTATCTGCCATTTTTGCAAATTTAAAAGGTGTAAGCACGGAGGCATCGTAATTCATGGGTCCATTGCTATCGTTGCGCTCGGGTTCGATGGACGCAACTACAGAGGCCAGGCCGACAATCAGCTGGCCGAAGGTCGCTTCCAGCATGTTGACATCTTCATTAGTCAGTTGCTCCATAGATTGATAGACAAATGAACATCTACCACGTAAGAAAGAAATGACTTCATCCTTTGAGATTACCCAAACTCCCGACGTGTAATAGTGAGCAGTCTCCTGTTTCTGTATTTGTGAAATTTGAGCTGCATTTAGAGGTCCTTGCTTGACTGTTAGATCACAAAGCGCAGATATGAACGCCTTGAAGGCAGCCAGTTGTTGTTGAACAAGGAGAGCAGAGGTCTGCAGTGTTTCGAATAGGAGGTCCACATCAACAACAATGGCGGTCATTGACAAAACAGCAATCCACCAAACCAGCGAAGGCTTACAACTGGGATTCTTAGTTTCTAGTTCAGCGAAAACAGCGACGCGGTTCGAAACGAACCACCTTAAAACTCTTCCGAGAGAGAGCCAGCGCGTCGTCGCTACTTTTGGGCACTTTTATTTCAATTCGTTGATGAAATTAAACTGGCGGCGTAAAAAAGAAATGGTGGCGGTCAGTGTTTCATAGAGCTTCCCGCCATACGCCATATAGATTCACAATCTCTCTTTGGAAAACTCGATCGAGTTGGCGCGCACCACACCAGATGCGAATTAAGCGACTTCCGGCCAAAACATTGTAGAGCTTTTGAAGGTTAGCGGCCAACACAGCCCGATCAAACTGTAATAATTTCGCTTCGGTGCAGCCCTCGAGAAACCAAGCTGTAGCTCTTCCCGAGCGCATAAGATTTGGCGAGCAACCAACCTGAACGAAGAGCCAAGAGACAGGTATCCAACAACGAGGTTAAACAACTTCGGCTGCTTGATACGAATTCGGTAGCAGTCACGCGCTTCTGAGTTGTCACCACCGACAACTTGGACACGTTCGAAAATGGCTGTAGCCCTTTGCGCTGTCTCAATATCAACCATAGGCTCAAAGAGCAAGTCGGAAATAAAGACGTCTACGATATCAGGCTTTATGTGGAAGAAAAGTTTGCCGTCGACGCCTTCGAAATGAGAGTGAATGTGATTGACCTTCGATGCCTGGCTTTAAAAATAGGTCGCTTTGCGTTCGTCCGCCGCGATAGCGTACTCCGCCCATTGTGCGGGATGCTGACTTGTCAAATGCAGCCTGTAGAGTTCAGAGAGAAAAAGGTCTCTGTACTTGGTGGCCGTGGTTGACTTCCGTTCCTGGCCAACGTTCTCTTCACGGCCAAGCTTTGCGCAAAAACGGCAATAGACAGAGGTTACAGCACCCGAGCTTGCATCGCAAGACGCGACCATCAAGTCATATTCCAACTGATGTGCGTGGTTGTATGGAGTCGTTCGCTTGGGTGGCATGGTAGGCCTGCAATGGGGTGCGCTTCTTCTCAAAACTACGTTTTGTGCGCACTGCAATGCAATATGCTCATTTATGGTAATTTTTCGAACTTAATATGACAAATATGGCATCATGGGTACCAAATGCCATATTTTAAGAGGCCTGGTTATTACTAATCTTACAAATAGCGCTGATTGAAATAACCATCTGTTAGTACGGTCTTATAGCGCTATTAGAAATAAAACCCGCACTGCCTGCTCTCGCATTAGTTCCCTGCTCCCCCCAATGCTACCGCAGCCATAGAGTCTGCCTTCACAATGAAACCGACTGGCATTGTACCACCGAATGGGATCGCTGTTGCCGGAGCCTTGTCAGCCAAGGAAGTTATCGCAGTTATATATCACCGACAACAGCATGGCTGTATGAATGTCTTTCCGCATCAGGATGTGCGCATCATGGGGGAACTTCAATACTATTAGCTTCTCGATATTGGCACACCGTCAAATTAGCCAGTGCAGCAGAGGCATACGGGTCGGGTAGCACATCTATAAGCTCAACGAGAAATTTTATAGAATAAGACACGTTTTGGCAGTATTTTACAAATTGGACGCTTTTTAAATTCACAGAATAGGACACTTTTTAAAACAATGACTGTCCATCTCCCTGAAAATAGTCATGCGCTTCAAATAAAAATGCATTGAGTACGATAGTTATCTGAGTACAAGTTTGATGGTGAAGTCTGTTCAGGAGAAAATTCGATAGAGTTTTATGTTGATTCAGGAATGCTATGGTCTGAACAGTGTCGTAAGATGTTTTGCAATTTGTGGACTACGATGCTTAAGAAGATGAAAGCTCCCGAAGTGGTAAAGAAGGACACACTCTGGTCTACTTTGACTAGCGAGCTCGCTATTACCTTCGAGCACGATGAGAAGCTCAAGACTTCGTACAAGTAAGCTCTGGGTCTAAAGCTTTGATCAAGCATGACGCTGATGTGCTCGTAAATGCGAGAGGAGTAGCAAATCGGAACGTCGACGAGTGGCAATAGCTATGGTGCGTGTTTATTTAACGTCTTACGGCTTCTTTTGTGTTTTCTTTTGCTTGATGTGTGATTTTTATATTATTTATAGACTTATATAAACATGCTGAAGAAAAGCCTTGAGCAGCGCTCAGAGGCGGTCCATCAAAAAACAGAAGTGTTACACTCTATTTTGACACCGGAGCAATCGCTTACATAGTTACGGTGGGTCAATGACAATTAAGACCGACTTCCGGATCTCGTTGACAAAACTCTGTCGAAATCAGGTACTTCCAATGCAGTGCGTGATGCAGTGCGTGACATTTTGAAAAAGGACAATCGCGATCTTACGGTGGAGGATGTGACTGCGCTGCTTGGTGAGCTGTACACAGTGGCAAATTAAACTTTTCTTTTCCTAAATCTCGCATCAATAGCCACTTCCACTTAAGTTAAACTGCCTGCACGTAGAAATCGACAAGACTTTGTCATACTTTTCAAGCTGAAATGATTAGAGAAGTAATTATAAAGGGACAACTATTACGCCTATACATCAAATTTTTGGTTTTTCCTACGCTGTCCATCACGATACTGCGTTTTGTTTTGTCAAGAGTTGAAACACATAAAAGTGTGGCAGCAAATATCCAAAGTTTGGCGGCGAATGTCATTTCCCAAAATTTTTCAAGGAGTTGGACAATCTTTGTTTTAGAAAGTGTCCTATTCTGTGAAATTAAAAAAAGCGCCGTATTCTGTGAAATACTGCCAAAACGTGTCCCATTCTATTAAATCTCTCATAATTAAAAGCGTATCTCCCTTGGGTGCCCTCTCTGCCATCTCGGCCAATCAAATGCCGCGACCCCCCCTCACTAGCCGATGAGAGCACAGGAAAGTGATAAAAGGTAGAGTGGATCGTCCTGAAAGACAAGAAGCGGGCAACCGTAAACCATTGAGTACACTGTAGTAAATTGCCACGATTTGGGGGCAAGGCCAATATTCCGTAGAGAATATACCGGCGGTTAGTGCTGAAAGTCTGGGAGTAAATTTCTTGGAAATAAGCGCGCCCTATGTGATCACCATAGGTGCGCACGGGAAGCATGTAAGTGTTCTCTGAGTTGTAGAGTAAAAATATACTAGTATAAAATCATACTTAAGAACCTAACCTAAAACTCCTAATAGAAGCAAATATACAGTTAAAATTCTAAAGCAGCTAAAATGTATAAATGTGTAAGTGACCACTGTGGTCGCACTTCCCTTTAAGTTTGTATATAGTCTCATGGTAGACTATATACATCACTTGAAAACTTCAACACTCCTTCCGCAAGCATCGTGACATCACTTGAGCCCATCCTCACTACGCAGGCGCAAAACCTTGGCTGCAAAAAGTGGTTTCGTCAATAGGTCTGCGAACATTTCATCAATGGACACGTGCAGTGGTTTTACTGCCTCCTTCTTCCCGTAGTCCTTGAGAAACTTGAGCTTGATTTCTACATACATGCTTCGAAGCATCACCACTAGCTTTTATCCTCCTAGAGTCGTATAGCGGCTTGATTATCCATTCATAAAATGATCGGTCTCTCCACACTTCCAATCTCTTCTTATAACTCCTTCAAACCGAGAGATTCCTTACTACCGACTGCGGCGGCAACGAGTTCCGCTTCGGCAGTCGACAACGCAACAGTACCTTGCTTCTTACAAGCTCTTCAAACCACCATGCATTTTAGGAACACAATGCATCCACTAACACTCTTCCTGTCTTCCTTGTCTCCAGCAAAATGAACATCAGTGTACCCAACCAGTTGTAACGTTCCATCTCTCTTAGTTACACAATCCGGGTGTAGCTTGATCTCCTTCGAACCTTTCAAATACCTGATAATTTTCTTCGCCAACATGAAATCACTCTGTTTCAGCGCATGCATACTGTAACAAGACTGATCCTGTTACAGGCTTACACTGTATTTTGCGAGGAAGAGCCCAATACAATTAGGTCAGGATTAGTTGGTAACAACTAATACTATAATAAAAGTAATATATCAATATTCACTTATCTGTTAGAACGCAAAATTAAGAGTGTTTATCTAATGGGTGGTTTAGAGGCTAATAGTATAGTAACGAACTAATTAATATAATAATATCAAGTCTTTAACTAACTGTCTATTAGTTAACCTGCAAGATTCGGTATTTATACCGAATCGACTTTTCCTTCTTAGATTATAATAACTTATAATCTCTTATTTAAATTTCAGACAACGCGTCTGAATTAAACTATGATATTCTAACTTGAATATCAACTATGTAATGGCACCCCATTACATCACCTCCCACTTAAGGTGGTTAGCCAATAATAACTCTTATTTTGGCCAATCATGGGTGGCACTTGTTGGTCAGAATTTCTCATTCACCAACTGATTGACCATCGACTCGATGGTCAAGACACACGGCGGCGCTCTAAAGAGCGCTGCTGAAAACAATGAAGGAGCTTCTTCCTCCGCCTCAGCACTAGGTGCTGAGGTGCTGAGTGACAACGGTGACGCTGCATTAGCAGCGTCAAATACGCAAAGGTCCGAAGACGTACCGTCTTCGACCACAGATGCTGCTAAGGTGGCATCTGACAAGAAACAGGGAGATGTTGCTAATGCGACATCTCGCACAATGGCAACTTCCGAATGGCGTGTTGCCAAGAGGGCTTTGGACCCCTGGCTGGGCTATTGCCCCCAACAGTCGCGGTCACCGTAAACGGGACTGCCAGTATGCGTTGTTCGATATCAACGTGCTGGATGATTGCGAAGACATCCAGTCACGTCGATTAGATCGAAGTACAGACGATAGACATCTGTACTTTATTGACCTCTTTTTCCAGGTTCAATATATTCGAGCCGAAAAGGGTCAAGGAAGAACAGGGACGATAAAGACGTCCTGACTCAGAATTGGAATGCTTTTGTTGACAACTACAACAAAAGCCCAGATGATTACGTGAATAAAGTTCACGTAATGCACGAGCGCTTTTTAAAGCACTCACGAGCAGGCAAAATGGAATACATCCATTTTGCTTGCCTGAAAGAAGGGTTAAAGTGTGGTGTCCCTTCTCACCTCGTTTGCACGCGGTGTCCGCAGGGCGCTCCTCGTCTGTCAGAGGAGGAGTTGGGGGGGGGTACGGTGGCTTTTCCGTACCCGCCGAAATTCAGGGTTTAATTGATACCCTGAATGCATCAACACCTACTGTTGATGCTACTTCGCATTATGAGTTTGAGACTTCTTCTCAAACTCAGTCAAAAGGTCTGGAGCGTCGGCCCTCAGAACCTCAATCGGCTCCCAAGAGTCGAACTCTTGGAGATTTCCCATCCAGCGTACCAAGTACTCGGTACGCTGCCCCTTCTTCAAAGGCACCGAGCGCTCGAGATCAAGCGCGAGCGCTTCGAGATCAAGCGCTCGAGGATATATCGCTTGTTCCCCTGATTATCAATCTGGGGCGGCGGAGGTTGAGAATTCCATCGCCGTTGTTGTTGCGGAGCATGGTTCTTTGCTCCGCAAGCTCGAGGAGGGTTATTCCTCCTTGAGCAGCGATATGTCTCACTGTGTGAAGACATATCGGTCTCTTCGCGTGGATTTCCACGACATCCTCGGGGCGCACACTGCCCTCCAGCAGAAGAATGATCTTCTGTAGATTGAGCTTTCCCGCTATAAGGGAGAGCTCGATCGGCGCACGGATGATCTTGAGCAGTCGAAGTCGGAGGTAATGACTCTCCGCTCTGGTCATCAACGGCTGGAGGCCGATTACAAGTCTCTCTTGGGAGACTTGGAGAAGCACGGCATCTCCCGTGGTTCTGCGCCTCGTCGTAAGACGAAGACGAGTCATACGTCTTGAGCCGCCCAACATATAATGTTGGGTGGAGCCGCATTTCTGTGGGAATGTCTAAGGTATAGGCATTCCCCCGAATCTCTTGGACCTTGAAGGGTCCAATCTACTTAGGAAGCAACTTCCGTGTAGGGAAGTTGCTTATTGCATGTGTAGGCAAATTAGTAGTACTTAGTAGTACTAATTCACCTTTAAGAAAGGATTTTTTGTTCTTCCTTCCTTGTTTATCTGCATTTTGCTTCTGTTTATCAAAAAGCAGAGGAAAGTGCATCCTTTACATAGCGTATTACAGCTTAGCGCTGTAATACGAATTCATCTACTGCTTTATCAGCAGTAGGTGCATTATCCTCGTTGTCTGCAGCCATTGCTGCAGACACATATTCATCGTATGCAGCTTCAGTTTTAATTGAAGCTGCTTCCGCTTCTACTGTACTTTCAGTATAAGGGCCATCGTTTTGTTCACAAGTTGCAGTCGCAACTTGTACATTGACTCGCTCAAAATTTGAGCGGGTCCCTCCCCCACTTAAATCTGGCGTACCGCCAAGTAAAGCTGGGGTTCGTGGATGCCTTAAGGCATTCACGTAGAACGGTGTATGCTTAGTTGAAGCATGCACCGAATTGTTAATCGCAAATTCAGTGAGTGACAGGTAGTCATTACACTGTTCAAAGACATGTGCGTATGATCGCAACATGTCTCCGAGAACGCGGTTAACCCGTTCCGTCTGCCCATCCGTTTCCGGATGGTCCGCAGTTGACATCTTCAACTGGGTTCCCAACAATGAGAACGTTTCTTGCCATAAACGTCCTGTAAATCTCGGATCTCTATCCGAGACAATGTTTTCCGGCATTCCGTGCAAACGGAATACCGTATCAACGAATATCCGCGCTGTTTGAGCGGCGGTTGCGTTCGCTGATACTGCAGTAAGATGTACCATCTTACTGAAACGGTCTACAAAGACCACTATTCCAGTCTTCCGACTATTGTCGGGTGGAAGACCGAATACGAAGTCCATTGAAATGGACTTCCAACACTCTGTCGGAACCAGCAGAGATTGCAGCGGAGCCTGTGCAGACTGCGCAGGCTTAACGCGCTGGCAAATCTCGCAAGCGCGTACTTATTTTCGTACCCACTTGTACTGGTTTCGCCAGTAAAAGTCACGTGCGAGAGAAGCGTATGTCTTCTCTCGACCTTGATGCCCCGAAATCGGTGCATCATGATACTCAAACATAATTTGATGTTCGAGCTCATCGTCGTTTGTAACGACGATGCGACTTTCAGCTTTTTGGTCTGTGCTGTAAAGCAGCAGACTATCGTGCAGTCGATATCGATGCACGCAAGCGCGGAGGAACTCTGGGAGTTCGTCGCGTTTCTCACTTGATTGATTACGTAAGTAATCAATCAACAGACGTGTCTCCTCGTCTGTTTTGTACGCCTCGCGTACTTGTCGTATAATTGACGACGACAAAGCAGTGCAACGGATTGCGTTTGCACTGGCCCCTTCGGTTACGGACGGTTTCGTCTCGTAATCGGGCCTTCGTGATAGCGCATCCGCTATCACGTTCAACTTTCCGGGTTTGTATTCAACCGTAAAGTTGTACTCAGCAAAGAATGACAGCCATCGAGCCATTATTTGAGAAATGTGTGGTGAATTCACGGCCGTGCGTAGTGACGCATGGTCCGTGTAAACCACAAACGGTCTATCTCCCAATAGATAGATCCGAAACTTAGCCAGTGCGTACTTCATGGCAAGGAGTTCCTTGTCATGCACTGGATAGTTGCGCTCGGCTGGGCGCAACTGACGCGATTGATAGCAGATTACGCAAGCAAGATCATCGTGATCACGCTGCATCAAATCACAGCCGATAGCGAAATCGCTCGTGTCGCAAACGACGTGGAACAGACGCTCGTTATCGGCTATAGCCAAGACAGGCGCTTCAGTCAAGCTTTGCTTGACTGCATCAAAAGCATCTTGACATTGGGTATCCCAATGCCATTCGACATCTTTCTTAAGTAATTGAGAAAGAAGTCGTATCAACCCAGCATAGTTGCACGAATACTTGTGCAAATATGTTGCCAACCCAAAGAACTTTCGAAGTTCCTTAACGTTGTTTGGCGTAGGCCATTCAACGATCACCCTAATATTTTCTGGATCAGGACGCACCCCGTTCTTTCCCACAAAGCATCCAAGAACAGGTATCTCAGGTGCACCAAAGGTGCACTTCTTCAGATTTGCATAGAGCTTATGTTTACGAATAAGCTCCAACACTCGACGTAGATTCTCCCTATGGACATCTACATCGCTTTTATCGTCTTCACCCTTACTATGGATGAACACGGCATCGAAATAACTCGGTGCGAATTCTCGCACCGGGCGTAATAGATGCGTTACGCATCTGTTAAACGTAGCAGGGGCATTTCGAATCCCCTGTGGCATAACAAGCCACTCCCAAAGCATGCCGCTTGGGGTGCTTACTGCCGTGAGAGGGATATCCTTCTCACGCATTAGGATTTGATAAAATCCATCTCTTGGATCGAGAGCACTAAAGATGGTGCTCCCGCACATGCCTCTATGATGACATCCTTCCGCGGTATCGGTGTCTGTGCCGGTACCGTCGCTGCGTTCAGCTTGTTGTAAGCGTGAACGATTCTCCACCCACCTGTGGAATTCTTCACACAAAAGGTGGGGGTAGAGTGCGGTGAGGTAGACTCCCGCACTTGGCCTGATTTACGACGAGCTTCGAAGAACTCGTCGATCGCTTTTACCTGATCACGCGGCAACGGCCATTGCCGCGTAACACAATACTTCGTGCCTGGCACGAGATCAATCTCATGACGAGTTCCCTTATCCTTAGGGAGCTCGCTAGGTACTTCTTCTGGGAATACGTCAGCGTATTCTCGAAGTACCTCATAAAAAGGGGAGGTCGCTTTAAGCGACTCCCAGCTCTGCGCTTCAAAGCGTTGAACTCTCGTTTGATCATTGTGAACCTCTTTCCCAATGTTTTCCACTTGTAATGTGGATATTCGTTCACGAATATCCACGTGTACGAATACTCATCATCATGGTGGCCACTGCCTACCATGGAATTTTGGCGATCAGATGTGCTCGTCTGACCGGCCACCTTTTCTGCGACACGGTGGTCTTTATCACCCGTGCGCATGGCTAACGCAACGTGGTGGGCACTGGCCACCACGGAGTTTTGCTCACGATTGCACTCGATCGTGAGTTCACTCTCATCAACACGGAATTCATTCGTCGTGTTGGGACCTTCGGTCGCACAGTGGGTGTTTCCCACTGTGGATATAACTTCATTCTCACGGTGGTCTTTATCATCCGTGGAATGTTTCTCTCCAACACGCAACGACTCTTCTGTTGCGTGTGGTAGTACCTGTGGACTCTCACCAGCGGAGGTACCTTCCGCTGATCGTGTCAGAACAGACCTGGTGGCTCCATCGCTATCCACCAGACTGTCTGACGCTGCGGTTATATCCTCTGATACAGCCGGATTACACATAGGGTGATCAGATCCTGTGCGTCCGCCGCAGTCGATCGATAGGTTAACCCAGTCGATCGAAGGTTTAAACTTGGACATCCATGGGATTCCAAGTATCACATCGAACTTGTCATCTAAATCGAGGACGATGAATTCATCCTCGAATGACAGTTCATTCAACTCGAATCGTGTTTTAATCACACGCTTTGGAATAGTCACGGTTGCACCTGTTGCTAACCGGACTGACAACATACTTTGTGGGGTCTCTACCTCCACGAAGCTCAACAGCGCTAGACTCTGAGTTCTAACGAAATTGTTTGACGCTCCTGTGTCAAACAAAGCTCGCATGGGGACATCGCTCCCGTGCGGCTTAACCTCCAGGGTGATAAGAGGCTTACCATCACCCTGCACCTTTTGACAGGACATAGTCCCGTCTGGGGCTATTACCCTCACATTCCCTATGTCGGCATGTGGGATAACATTCCCAGTAGGGCGCCCCGCCCCTACTGGCGATTCTCGTTTTTTGCACCATCAGGGTGATGTCCCTGCTGGTGTCGCCGTGCAGCGGACGGCTCCTTCTGCTGACTGCGTGGCACCGGACGCGGTGCCATACACTCATGGGCAAAATGCCCCATTTTCGCGCATCTATTGCAGCGAATATTCTTCTTAAATTTCGGTTGCTTCGTGTTCGAAGCAACCGCAACCGATAGGTCCATCGGCTCTGGACCTTCACCGCCCATGCTCTGGCGCGGGTGGCTGTTTCTTGAGACGAAGTGTGAGCTTCGTCTGCCTGACTGCTGATTGTTGACATGCCGTTGCGGCATGTCAAAAGCGAAGGGCTGTTGAGCCCTTCGGCTGTACCCAGCATGCGATGACGCTGATCGCATGCTGAATTCCTCACGGATGCTCATATCAATGGCATCCCTCAGAGTATCTGGAGGGTGCCGATAGAGACTCTGTTTAACGGGACCACCATTGAGTCCCTTCATGAAGCCAGTGACCTGAATATCAGGGGGCACCGGCTCATACACAATATTTGACAGCAAATATTGCGTCTTCTGAGCGTAAGCTTAAAGTTCAAGCTTACCTTGCCGGAGTTCCATAAACTCCTGCTGAATACCTAGCTCCATTTCTGGAGCTTCAAAGTTGAGCTTTAGCTCAGCTTTAAATTCCTTATAAGTAAGGAACGCAGAGTCATCAGTGGCTCTGCGACTCATCGCCCATGCCCTGGCTCTTCCGCCTAGACATGTTGTGGCGAAGTACGCCTGTTGACGTTCGTCAACAATATTTTGCGCAGAGATGGCATCTTCCACCTCTGCGAACCATCTACGAAGGGGCTCGCCCCCTTCTCCGGTAAAGGGCGGTACTCGTGCCTTTACTACTTCAACGCTATGCGTTGCAGGTGCAGTTGCGGTCCGCGCTGCCTCTGGCGCGGGCCGTTCTGACTTTTCTAGGTGGTATCGCCTAAAGCGATTCACCACCTGTACCACTTCCTCCGGGGACTTATTCTTGAGGAAGGTAATGATGTCGGTCACCATAGACCGAATCATTTCCACCGTCGCGTCTTTACTACGCGACGAGAAGTGAGGGAAGTGTTTATTCACCTCTTCCAGCGTTCTTTCTCGCTCGGCAGCCGACATGTCTCGCGACATGATGCCGAGCTTCGCTCCGCTAGTTAACTAGCAGAACGGAACTGTGGTCGTTAAGACGGACCACAAAGTGCTACCAGGTGTAACAGGACTGATCCTGTTACAGGCTTACACTGTATTTTGCGAGGAAGCGCCCAATACAATTAGGTCAGGATTAGTTGGTAACAACTAATCCTATAATAAAAGTAAATATATCAATATTCACTTATCTGTTAGAACGCAAAATTAAGAGTGTTTATTTAATGGGTGGTTAAGAGGCTAATAGTATAGTAACTAACTAATTAATATAATAATATCAAGTCTTTAACTAACTGTCTATTAGTTAACCTGCAAGATTCGGTATTTATACCGAATCTACTTTTCCTTCTTAGGTTATAGTAACTTATAATCTCTTATTTAAATTTCAGACAACGCTTCTGAAATTAAACTATGATATTCTAACTTAAATATCAACTATGTAATGGCACCCCATTGCACATACGCCTCGTCACGCGATGGTCACCAAAAGAAATGTCTGGTCGGGTACATCTCTAAATCCATAACAAACTTCCCACAATAGACTGAAACGTCTTCTGGGTTGGTGCTCCTCTCGTTGCATTTTTCGGGAAAATTTTTCATCTTCACCGTCGTCGAAAACGTCATTGATCGGTATCTGCACTTCGACTTTTCCATGTTGTATTTTTCCAGTTACTTGATAATAAAAAATATTGCTCTCTTGATCCATGGTATATTCACATTATTGATCTCCACATATTCTAATACCGATAATTTTTTCCACTGGTCCTAGGTCCTTTAATTCCAGTACCTTCATCTCAATAAAGAAATTATTCAACATATTATCCCTTGTACCTTTTACAAGTAGATCATCCACGTACACTCCAACTATAACAATTCCACTGTGGTTATTCATTGAAAAGATGCATGTATCCGTCATTCACTGCGTAAAGTCCACGTCTAGAAGCGTCCTACGTAATAGTTAATACCACATGTTCCCAGATTGTTTCAATCCGTATATTTTTTTCTTCAAACGTAAAGCCAAATGTTTGGGCAAAGTCACTCCATAATTCCTTAATTATTCCTTCGTTATCACCAGGAGCTGCGGTATCTTCAAATAGATCTCTAAACTATTGTCCGTATGTGCCTTTGGATACGCGCTTTGTACGTCTCCATGCCTCGCTGGTACATTCCACACTTGTGCTATAGCAAGAACCACCTTGAAGTTACTTAGATCGATGACAGTAGAGAACGTAAAAAAGAAATATCTTCCATACACCTTCTTATCTCCACGTGCCACTAGTCGCGCCTTGTAGCGTTCAATCGTACAATCTTCCTTCAACTTCGTCTTGTATACCCATTTCGTAGGTATCGCACGGTTACCCTCGCACTTGACTACTTCCCATGTGTCGCGATCTTGCAAAGCCTTCAACTCGGCCTCTTCTTACGTTTTCCATATATGTGCGTCCTCGCGCTTTTGTGCTTCCTTAACACTCTGTGGGGCCTTCGTATATTTGACCTCCGTTCAAACAACACTGGGGCTCAGCACTGCGTATACCTCCAACGCATGTTTCTTTTCCGTCGTAGAAATTGCATTTACGTCTTTACCTGTGTGTGTATCTCCTTCTACGCCTTTTTTCTCTATGGTCTTCTTATACTCACTGAATCTTGGCGTCTCGCGTACATTTCTCTTCGTGTTTTCAGTGACTTTCGTTGATTTGTGCTTGGTTTGATCGATTGTGCCCTCTGATCGTCCAATTACACTTCCGTCTTGCGATTCTACATGATTTTACAAATCTTCTTCCACAGACACATCTGGAAATTTTATCCAGCCAATGCTTTCATAACCTGTTCACTTGCCTTGTTATTCCCCGTCTCAATCTGACTTATTTGTCGCGTCGTAGTTACTACTCGATTGTGGTGAGGTAGATTCTTTATTTATGACACGAAGAAGATGATCTGCGGCTTTTATTACTCCATGGTATATTCTTCACGCCAAGACCCTTAATACTAGCGCGATCTTGTGGTTTAAAGCTGAAAGCATCGGTGGCCATCTTCTTCTCCCATAGTTAATGATCCTTAGCGACAAAGATCGTGTTGTACCATCATCATGAGTGCCAAGCAGCACAACTCGCGCTTAAACAGCGTCTCATCAAAGTCTTGAACCTTCATCATGCGAATAACGTGAAAATTATGGCTTGAGTGACCCGAACGAAGAGAATATTGAGCCGGATAGTGTGGGGAGCCGAGGGCGCACGACTTATCGTTGCCTTTATCATCGTGATTGGACCCGCCGTTGGGATTAGAAGCTGCGCCTGTGTATTGGCTTTCTTTGGCGGTTCTGCCGGTTTCATTTCATGGTCTGGTTCACTTGTTACGTCCCGCTCACTAGCGCCCCTCGTCGCGACTGACGTTTCCGATTGAGTGTGTTGTTAAATATTTGAATTGGGGAAGAACATTTTCGGCCAATCAGAAGCGACCCGCGACGGTCATCTCGCATCTAATTTAATTATGATTGGTGTGGGTTTGAAGTTTTGGATTGATATTTTCAACCAAACAGAAGCGACCCGCGACGGCCATCTCGCGATCGATCGGATTTTTTATGAAGGGTTTGAGTGAAATTTGTGTGTGATATTGTAGCTTTTAAAAAAAAAATTTTCGACCAATCAGAAGTAAACCACGACGGCCATCTCGCGATGGCCAATCCGATTGATCAGATTACAGAGGGTCTCAGCAGTAACTGTCAAGTATTGAAGTCAGAGCTGAAGTAACTAAGAAGTAGCGGGTTGAGAGAAGTAATTGACTTTGATGTAAGAATTAGTAACACTTAATAGATTCGAATTTCCCCTGAACGACATAGATCTCTGGCGGACCTCCAAAAAACCTTCTTCATTTTTCTCATACAAAAACCAAGTGTAATACAAAGAAATCGTTGAGTGAACGCCTAAGCAAGTGGAGCAGCAGCCTTTTGGGGCTATCAAGAGTGAGTTGGGGGCAGCCTGGAACTGCTTTTGGAAGTGTGTAACTAGTGTGTTTGATTGATTTGTTCGTTCGGGTGGTAGGATTAAGTTCCGGGAAGTTAAGCAAGAAGGACTAGATTATTACCTTTGTGTGCTGTTAATTAAGTGGGAACATCAAAATGTTCAACTCCTTCACGACACGATCATTCGATAACAGCACTTTAAACCCCTTTGTTTCATCACTCTTTCCGATAATTAATCCCCTTTTATCCTTTTTATTCATTTTCTTCTTCCCATATCCCTCCAGTCCATGAAGGGTGACCCGAATACCAGAATATCATTCACTTTCGGCTTGATCTTCGTCAACATTTAAGGCGATCTTTTACTAGGTTTGATCGGGTAGAGCACGGTTGAGTATGAAGCGGCATACTCAGCCTCTTCCAACCAATACGTTAAGGAGACTCCGGAGCCGAAAACCATGCAACGAACCATATTGAATATAGTCCTGTTTAATCGCTCTGCCTTTCCATTTGACGCGGGATATCCTGCTTCGGTCACTTGGCGCCTAGTTCCTTTTCTTTTGCAAAATAAGTCCACATTTTTATACTCTAAGCCGCCGTATGGCCTCAGAACATGTATGCGACTGTAGAACTCTCTTTCTCAAACCACGCTAAAATGTTCAAACTTCTTCCCAGATTGATCCTTCTTTTTTGCAGGAAATACACGGACATAAGACGAAAAATGGTTCACAAATACTGCCAGTTACCTGTTCCCACACCGGTCTCGAAGTGCAATGATACCCTTCGGGTCGCTGCATATAACTCCCCCTACTCGATCTATGGGCGAATTTTCACTAGAATCTTTCTTGGATTTGGCCTTTCGTACCCCCTTTCCTTCTGCACATGTTAAACAGTTCGTACCCGCTGTTCTTGTAACTTTAATGCCGGACCGCGGGTATTCTGTCATCCGTTCAATCGTGTCGTAGGCAAGATGTCCCAGAGGCAGGTGAAAATGGTACAAGGTACCTTCTTGAGTGCCATCTTCGTCCGTCTCCATAGTCGTGGTCATTATGACTTCAGAAAAACTTGCTAGTAGACCTTTATTGGTCTTCGGAACTAAATTTGCGATTAGGATTTATCCACTCAACTTCACATTAAACAGTAGATCCCCTCTTAGTCCGACCTCCATCCTTTTACTTCGGTGCACAAAGTTGCAACCTTTCTGCATTAATTTTCCAAGTGAAATCAAATTCATTACTAAATTCGGGGAAAATATACTTCTTGAAGAACTATAATCGCGTCAGTGTCATCGATGCCTCTCAAACAAACTTTTCCGACCTTGATGACCTGCAAACATTTCCATCGGGTAACGTCAGCCTCATATCTCCCGTGCAGGGAACCACATCTTCTAAAAGATCTTCATCACCAACAAGGTCACGACTGGCTCCAATATCGAGAATCCAAACGTCATCGTCTTCAATCGAACTAAGGTCTTCAGACCAGTCTTGACTTTATTCTATCGAGATAGACCGTATTCTTTCTTGATCCACCTTTCATCCTCCGATGAACCTGTTTTTCACGCTTGTCAAACTTCTTCGGTCATTCCCTTCCAATATGACCCTTTCCACCGCAATTATGACATATAACCGTCCTTTTGTGATAATGTACAGCGTTCACAACCGGACTTGGTGTCCTCCTGCTCTTCACGTGGTCTTCCTCCACGTCTTGAGCCCATGCCACTAATTCTTGAGCATGCAAAATAAAATATGTACTCATCGAGTCGTACCGCGTCATCATGGCGTACTTCAACGCTGGCACCGCGTACATCACAAGATTTTTCAACTATTAGCTTCTCGCTAGATCCACTTTCGCGTGCTAATGACGTAAAATATAAAAAAATATCGTTCCATGACCTTCTTGTGTCCTTTTCTGCTGCAAATAACTGCGCAGCTTGCTGATGCGAAATTGTACCTCGATTCGAGCGCCACATATGGTCCAATACGTAATGTAATGTCTGCGAAACTTGCCACCAAATCCCCATATTCGAACGAAAATACCGGGAAGCCGCTCCCATCAAGGTATTCACCTAATTTGTTGACTTTAAGTCTCTCAGACCAGGAAAAACCGGACGAAATCTCCGCTATCTCGGGCGTTACCATGAATATGTATGCCCAGTTACGAAAAAACAGGACCAAGTCTAGGGTAAATTTCCACCCCTGAGAACATCTGGATCATAATCTTTGGTATCTTGTACGGGCGCGGCTGTAGGACCGGATTTCCAAAATTTCCAGCCGCTAGGTTTCCTTCCGCAATACCTGCGCGCATGCCTGCGGATTCTCGTGGTACCCCCATGTGAGGTATACCGCCCCTCTTTACTCCTTCATGACAGATCGTTTAGCGTAATCTGCTGTCCAAATGGTGCAAAATTCTTGATACTTTCTTGAAACAGGATATTATGACCTCTAACCGGCAAATACCTTGCCGTAACCGGAGCCACACTCCGTCTCGAACATTGTGATTGTTTTTCTTCCATCTAATCCAATATTTAGTTCATTTTTCCAACTTGAAGGAGGAGTGCCTTCAGTGCGCTATCCTGGTCGACATTTTCCTCTCTGTCCATGAGAATTTTCGTCGGAACAAACCTTAGCGATAGTAACGTAAACCCAACGAAACAATCAACACCTCTCCAGAAATTCCAAGAGACCTTTCCACGTAAACCACACGACAGAACGTGAACTTTCACAAAAAACTTAGATTTAAAACTTACGCGCCCCCGTGTCCCTTGGGCTCATAACCTGTAGGAAATTGACACGAGTTGGGGGCAAGTCCAATATTTCGTAATGACGATACCGGTCGTTAGTCCATGATAGTCTGGGTGTAACTTTCTCGGAAAGAAGCTCGCCCTACGTGATCAGCGTAGGTGCGCACGGGAATCAAGTAAGTGTTCTCTGAGTTGTAGAGTAAAAATATATTAATTACTAGACTATCATACTGCCCCGTTGTACCAGCGGGGTGATTGCCTCAAACAATAAGTCGTTAGTTTGATCTTTCTAAGAGTTAATATTCAAAAACGTACCGCAACAGGAGCCTCCGCAACACCGATTTTCGCCTTCTCTAATCCGCCCATGAAGGTGGGTGTTGGTTTTGATTTGCTACCTCAATGGTTGCAGTTTGCTGTTCAGTTGTTGTTCCGTTATCAGCAGGTCTGTTACTACTGCCATCCGTTTCCATCGTAGCAGGATCTTCCACTTTACCGTTGCCAATATGTTTATGCTCCTGTGGAGAAGCGTGCCCAAAATTTGGCACACTTCTGGTCAAGTTTTGTCAAGGCATTTGATCTAATTTCGGATTGGCTTAAACAAGGGAGCTTTTCAGCCTATCAGACTCGAGAAGTGTCAAGAACGCAAGTTTCGGTGAGTCACCCGACTTTGGGTATTTTACATATTTTTGTGGGGGTACATTTAGGGACTATAGGGTAGTAGTATTTTAGTTGTGTAGTAGTGTGGTTTTACCTTTTAGGACAGAGGTTATACCTTTAAGTAAGGAAATCTTTTAGCTTTCGGATAAGTGGCTGAAACCTCTTCTGGTCTTGGTTCACACCAGAGATAGGGGCGCCGTTCTTCCCTTTTCGTACACTAGTCACCTCCTCCCGCCGCGGAGTGTTTGGGGGCAGAGGGTCAAATTATCCCCTCTCGCCCATTATACCCTGTCTGGACGCGCCGCACGCGCACTTTGGCCCACCGGAAGTCCCTCGACGGGAGTACGATTTGGCGATCTCAACACCTCAACTCAAGTACGTTTGGAACGTGCTATTCACTGGATTGGTCTTGGCGTGGAGATATAGTTTGTGGAGTTTCACGAGCATATTGGGTCTTTACGCGGACATATTGGCTTGTTTTAATATTGGTTGGTAACTAGACCGGTTTTGGTCTTATTTCGTATTGGTCTGGGGCTAGACCGGAACGGTCGGTCTACCCTCTATCATTTCGTATTGGTCAGGTCTTGATCGTTTGGACGATCGACCTATTGGAAGTTATCTCTTGGAGGTGTTTTTGGTCTGTTTGTGTCTGGGGTGAAGAGTTCCGCCCCAGAGATACCTACCCAGATCGGTCTTCTATATTCAAGACCGGTTCGATCCAATCTGCGATCCCGATCCACCGAGTGTGTAACTAGCCCATTCTATCGGGTACACAAGATGAGATGGACACTAAACAATCGTACCAAGTGGGTTCTGATGACGACCGGTCGTCTGCTTGCAGCGGACGATCGGACCAGATCTCGAGTGGTGGTCCGCGGAGTACCCCCTCCGAAAGTTGGAAGCCTGGGCGCGATGGTGGTAGTCAGGTTATCGATGCTAATGTTTTCGAGTTCGAACTTGACTCCACCACACTCCTTGCGCTTGCGGGCAGCGTGGACGCCAGCCTCGCCCATTTCTTTAATGCCCGAGGCCACGTTAATGAACATGGCGCCAGTTCCTGCCACAATCGCAGCAGATCCCATGATCACACCACCTACGATGGCCTTGTCACCGTAGAGAACAACTTTGACAGGCGCATATACAGCTCCACCTGCGGCACGCTTTAACCCTTTTGAGCGAGCGATTAGGGGCTGCTGGGTCCATTGCTTCACCGAAGCGGAAAAATCCCTCAAAAATTACCATGGCTCTCTCCTTGGTCTTTGGCTCGCTCCTTGGTCATTGACTGTGCGCCTTCCCCTAGTCCTTACTTTCCATAAATATCGTCTTCATCAATAATCAACAGTAGCAGATGAGTAAATAATCACTGATAAAAACTTCCCACGCCTAAAGCCCGCAGCCCGCATACTGCAAACAAAAAAAATGTACAAATTTTGTGCGTATCATCATTCGATAGCACGTTATACGCCTCGCGAACAATCTTAAAATTCACCTCAGCCGTGCGTTTGTCCGATGGATTCTTATCGGGGTGATACTTGATGGCAAGTTTTTAATAGCTGCAGTTTATACCCCGCCGTCATTTAATCCTTCCTGACCAATGTACATGAGATCAATATCCGATTCTACGTAAGTCAAGCTGGATGCTATTCTACGTAAGTCAGTCAATTCCAACCAAGCCAAATGAGAGCTACGTACACCAAAAGACGGATCAAATTTTATTATATATATAGACAAGAGGTTGTTGACCCGTTGTACCAACGGGAACACCGGAGTTGCATCTATTATAACAGGCTGATCGAGGGCAGTAAGGGCTCGGTATAGACAAAATTGCGCATAACACCTTTTTAATTAATAAAATTCCATCTTCCCGGTCGAGGTGTTGTCTCGAGTCACAAACTGGGTGATCACCGTGAACGGTCGCGTCGTGTCAATGTCAAAGAATTTTCCGCGACCGATAAATGTCTTGGGACCCAAGAGATACGGCTTAAAGCTACAACCTTCTTTATCACACCATCCCGTATACTGAGTTGCATCCGTTGATCCTCACTATTCACCAGTCGTGCACCTTTGCATACCGTCATTGGAGCACGCGTGAGTAGCAAAAGATGTAGCCATACTATTGGCCTCACAAATGTCCATCTCAGAACAGCCCGCGGCAAAGGTTCAAGTTAGCCTCGCCATAAGAGGTCTGTCACTCGATCACGTCAATGTTGAGAAGAGAAATAGACCGTCAATTCCATTAAATCGATCAACTTTCAGCCCCGATCAACTTACCGGCACGTGTGCCAAGAAAAAGCCGCAGGGTTCTTAAGCTCTTGCATACCCACGGACTCGTCGACATTCTTCCACATCTGTATTTTACATTAAACTTTAACCCGCTTAGTGCCAATTCATTAATTACCGACATCATTAAAGAATGGTTTTTGTAAGGTACAAAGCGTGCAGCACAAATACGCACTAAGGAAATGCACAATATAACTGAAAAAGGTAAAGCTGCGCATAGTAGATATAAACAAAATCTGTAGCCACTTCCCGTGCTTAGCGATGAGGAGCTGCAGCCGCGGCTGCTTCCATTGCGCCGTCCGGGAGTGAAATTTCCAGGACTTCTCCAGTACACGTCCACATCTCGCGATCCAAATGTGAAAATCGAAGTCGCGAAATTACTGACCTTAACCTATCCCGTTACGTTTAGGTCCGTATGTGAATTTCAGCCAAAAAAATTAGAGCTACGTACACCAAACATATAGTCTATTGTATATATCGAGCTACGTACACCAAAAGACGGATCGAATTCTATTATATACTAGGGGATGTTACCCGTCGTTCGGACGAACTGTCATTGAAATTTCACTGAAACTACAGCATATCTACATT
>CM047587.1:13369242-13383821 GCA_026184515.1 Peronosclerospora sorghi | reverse complement strand
AAATTTTATTATATTTTATTATATTATAAATTATATTATACTAGGGGGTGGTACCCGTCGTTCCTACGAACTGTCATTGAAATTTCACTGAAAATACAGTACATCTAATTTTGGGTTTAGTTGTCCATACCGTACCTTAGTATTTTATGGCAAAAATGAAAATTGTATTAGAATATTTTTTTGTGACAGGCCGGGGGTCGTCGTCCTTTAAATAAATAATACCGTACCTTAGTATTTTCTGGCAAAAATGAAAATTGTATTAGAATAATTCTTTGTGACGGGCCGGGGGTCGTCGTCGTTTAATGGTATTCTTTGTGACAGGCCGGGTCGTCGTCGTTTAAATAAATAGATATAGCTAAGAAAATTAGTCTTGATAATTGTAGCCCATGTAGTTTCGTCCTTTATAATTGTACTTCCACCCCAACTTTAACACTCCCCGGGCTGTAATTTTTTTTTCAACAGAAACCATTTTGTTTTCGCAATTGTTGACAGTACAGTTGGAATTCGATTAGGTACGGCCTCAGCAGACGGACAGACAGACGGTTTTATATTATAGAATTAGAGCCTATTTGTAAATATTTTTGCCTCACCAAACACAGTTCGAATTCTATTATATATATAGATTATATTATGTTATATTATACTAGTGTAGTACCCCCGGGGCGGAGAGTATATAAGAATAAACTATAGAAGCAACTACGTGACCGTGAACGTCACAGGGACGGAAACTCTTAAATAGGTAGATGTAAAAGCGCTATTCCTAACCACTTATATACTCGTTAGCACTGATATGCATGTCAATAGTATTACCACGAATTAGTCTTCATCAGAGCGATGATTCTTGAAGACAAAATTGTATTTTATGTTTTTTGTCAGATTGTTTTTCCTTCTGTAAAAGCGCTATTTATATAGTCGAATTAAATTAGGTCCGATTTATAGTACAGTTGGAATTCGATTAGGTATGGCCTCAGCAGACGGACAGATAGACGGTTTTATATTATAGAAGTAGAGCATATTTGTAAATATTATTGTCTCACCAAACACATTTTCGAATTCTATTATATATATAGACTAGTGTAGTACCCCGTCGTACCGACGGGGAGGAGGGTATACATATAAGGTTAAACTGTAGAAGCAACTACGTGACCGGGAACGTCACAGGGATTCCGGATCCATTTTTTAAAACTGCGTTTGATACATCTATTTTCATCATATGATTTAACACCAATTTCAGCTGTAATATTATAGAAGTAGATATAGCTAAGAAAATTAGTCTTAATAATTTTAGCCCATGTAGTTTTGTCCTTTATAATTGTATTTCCACCCCAACTTTAACACTCCCCGGGCTGTACTTTTTTTTCTATAGAAACCAATTTGTTTTAGCAACTGTTGACAGTACAGTTGGAATTCGATTAGGTACGGCCTCAGCAGACGGACAGACAGACGGTTTTATATTATAGAAGTAGAGCATATTTGTAAATATTATTGACTCACCAAACACATTTTCGAATTCTAATATATATATAGATTATATTTTAGGGAGAGCCTGTGGTCACACCCACCCTTTTGCTCGATACTAAAAGTGGGCGCAACTGAAAAGAAGTACATTGTGGAATGCGTCACACTTAACGTGCGTAGGTACGGACGGGATCGCCTGTCGTACCGGAGTTTGTCGCTCGAAACGTCGGTTCATGTGCAGTCCCATGTCAGCGCGTGTGTCCTTAGAAGCGTTCGGCACCGATGTCCTGGGTTACGGTAAGCTCGAAGTGGTTTCCCCTGCGCCTGACGCTCCGAATGCTAGCATCATTCAAGTCGCCGTATCCTGTTGCCCCTCGATCTCGGCGAAAATCTACGGTCGGGCGGTCGAGGAGCTGAATGTCTAGCTGTCTCAGCTCATGACGCGTCTACTGTGTGCGTGTCCTACTTCGGAGCTGGAGACGTATTGCCTCATTCCAGGCAAGAGCTTGTGGCACATTGCCATCGACATCATGGTGTTTGAGTCCAGTGGTAACTTCCTTGAAATCATTTCGATGGCCATTTATGCGGCCCTCAACGACACGATCTTTCCGTCCGTGCATCCCGTTGGCGTCGAGTGCGAGATAAAAACCATCGAGGTGGACGTTGATCCGGCCGCTTGGAAACTTATGATGGCCCACCACTGATCTATTTGCGCAACTCTGAGCAAAGTTGGCGACTACTATATTACAGATCCTCTCCAGGAGGAGGATCTGTGCACCACGGACCAAATTAGTGTCGATGTGACTCCCGACGGGCGTGTATGAAGCGTGCAAAAGAGCGGATCGAGTGCCATTGAGATGCATGCGTGGGGAAGGACGGGATCGCCTGTCGTAACGGAGTCTGTCGCTCGAATAGGAGCTGTAACCTTCAAAGAAGCGGTTTTTCGTGTTCTGGATGAGCGTTCCCCTCGGATAAATCTTTTCAAATTTCTTGGTCGTCGATTTCATGGGCAACACATGCTCATCATCCGAGCGCCAGCCAAGCGCAATACTATACATGTCCTCGTCGACGTAGTATTGCTCGACCGTGGCCATGCCCCACCGGGTTTTCACTCTCTCTCCCAAGACACTCTTGATTTACCGAATAATCGTTTCTTCTCGTATATACGCAATGCTTATGGGCACTAATTGCACCACGTAAAAGCCTTCCTCCAGACGCACGTCAACCACGGTGCCGGTCCCAAACGTTGTGGCGACGCACATGCCTCGTAGTGCGCGGAACTCGGAACTCTGGCTCGGACTGCGGGGACGCAGATCCGCCACTATTACCTGTGAGCGACGTCTTATTCCCCTCCGCAGGTTCCGGTGCCGAATTTTGACGCACGCTCATGCGCCGATAGAGTGACGTGGCAGTCTGGTCAAGGGGCAAACCCCGACTACAAATGGCCGCGGCTGCTGCCAACGCAGCTGACGGGGCGGAGACGACGCTGTTGTGGGAGCGGCGATCATTGTGAAAGTCTGGCAACTCGCCCACTCGATCGGTGCGCGGATGATCGTCCTGAGGCTCCTCCTCTGTTCCCTGTGTCAGCTCTGACTCGCTCGTCGCTCTTTTCCTTGCGGTAGGCTGGGACTTTAAGAAAAATCCCAAAAAAATTGGAGGCAAGTACACTCACATTGTCACCGAGTGCAACACGCAAAGGCGCATGCGCAATGTTTCCGATAGATCGTAATTTAGATGTCGATACGCCCAGTAGATAACTCTGAAAGCAAAAAAACACCAAAATAAGATTTAACCGCGCACAAACAAATTTGTCGAGTGAACAACGCACGTGATGGCATAGACCCAATACAATACAAAATAAGCCAAATGTAGAAAAGCAGCCACGAACTGTACGCAATGAGAGAACGATATTGCGTTTAATCCCATCACACACTAAAATCAGATTGCGAAATTGATAACGTAATGAAAGTTGAGATTTCAGAGGTTACCCGTTTCACTTGCAACGGAGTTACCACGATCCTCGCTTTGACGCATTTGCTTCTGCTTGCTGTCCAGCAGTACCCGAATTCTGACTCGCCTGAAAAGCCCGGAATTGACACCAGAAGAATAGATGTAAGGGGACCTGGGTAAACATTGTGTGAGATTCATTTTTGTCATCTCTCGTTAAGACATAGTTTTACGGGACGGAATTTTATATTCAAACCTCGTCCACCTTCCTCCTTGTATATTTTAATAAGTTACAGGATCATTGATCGATATCTGCGTTACAACAAAACGTAAGCGTAATAATCGTCTATAAAATTAGCAACAAACATACTTTAGCTCCTTTGAATTCAATGGCGCCAGCTGATCGCGCATTCGCGCTCGCATACCGGAGTACAAACCTCGTCCACCTTCCTCCTGGTATATTTTAATAAGTGACTGGGTCATTGATCGATATATGCGTTACAACAAAAATCAAGCGTAAGAATCGTCTATAAAATCAGCAACCGCCGCCTACTGAGCCGCCAATGCCACCACTCTCACCACCAACGACTTCACCACGGATACCACCACCAATTTCTCCTTGAGCTCCTCCAGAATCACCACCGTCTACAGAGCCGCCAACGCCACCGCTTGCACCACCAGAGAGGCCACCCGCAGCTCCACCCGCAGCTCCACCTGAAGCTCCACCACCGATACCGCCACCAATTCCTCCATGAGCGCATGGCACATTTTTAGGCATGAAAAACACACTTCTTACCCTCACATAATCCCTCGCGGACGCATTGATAGCCACACCAACCACACCCACGATATCAACAGCGACACAGATGATGCCACGCGTTAGCCGTCACGTCCTCAGCCAAGCCGTAACTCCTTTGAATCACGCTTCAGTACATGGGATCGCGTACTTAATCGAATTCATACTTAGATCAAGACTATTTTCGCTTAGGTAACGGGATCGCATACTTATTCAAATTCATACATAGATCAAGATAATTCGCTTAGGTACGGGATCATCGACGACATGAATTCTGTTATTATATAGACACAAGTGTAGTTACCCATCGTACCGACGGGGCAGGGCATAAAAACCGTCTGTCCGTCTACAAAACTTGCCCCCCATGTATTTCCAGGGTTAGGGTAGCGAAAACGTAGGGCGAGAACCACCAGGTGGTTCTCGCCCTACGTTTTCGCTATTTTTTCGCCCCAGCTAAGCGCACCCCACTACACCCCCCCCTCACTGCCCCCATGACAGAGCACCGTCCAATCAAAAGGCTGAAAAATGACCATCGTACAGACGGTATTCTTTTATATAGATAGATAAAGCTGCTATTTCTACCAATGATAAAGTCGAATAGTTTTTTTATTAGGAATTTTTAAATCGAGCCCTAAAATTAGTTAAATCGACGCCCTTTTGAAATTATTATTAATTTTTGTTAAATCGACGTCCTTTTTCCGAGGAATGATAAATCCACTGGCAAATAAGAGTAAATCAACTGACTGTTGTCCAAATGTTGCTAAAAGTACCAATCTTCTCTCGTGCTTGATATTTTACTGTATAGATAAGTGATACGATGACTTTATACTTCATATGGATGCCGAGAAAGCGCTCTTCCGTACCTTCAAGACGAAGCAAGATACCCCCAAACTATCGTCTATTGATTTATCACGCTTCGCTCAGTGGACAGACTTCTTTGAACACACAAGGGAAAGATCTCGCGCGTATTCTCTGCGAAGACGTCGTTAGCTGTGCATGTAGATACATTGGGCGAGGCGACCAAGTGGGTTGGTAACCGTGCCAAGGTCGAGACAGTTGGTAAACGGTTATCGGGCGTGCCAAGTACAAGCAAGGGGAAAATGAAGACGGAGACAAGTACGACAAATAACTCCGATGCGGGCATGACGGTGTCGAGCAAGAAGCGTAAGACAGAGGTAGTAGAGGAAGAAGTTGTAACAGGGTTACATTCTAGTCACATTTAGTTGGTGGTGTACGTGAGTACACTACGGTTGGGGTCAGTATTGACCGGTTCGAAGGGTTTTGAACCATTGGTTATTTTAACCAATCAGGGCAGGAGCCCTAGGGTGGTGGCGTGTCAGCCATCCACGTGTCGGTACACAGGTGGTACACTACATTTTAGCTAGGTACGAATTTGGTATGTTCTACTTAGTATTACATATAGTTATATTAGTTTAAATTAATTTAGACTAATTACATATTAAATATATATTCAGTTTACATTTCACTCTATCTTACAAGCGCACGACCTCGACCGGTCGCGCGTGTAGTGAGTGCGGTAGCTTAAAGGGGGCCTCCCTTTAGCTACACCCTTAGTAAGGGAGCCTTGCCGTTAAGGCACTAGCAAAGGCTACAGTAAACCAACCCGGGAATCTTGGCCCCGAGTAGGAGAGCTCTCTCCTACTAAGCCCTTTATAAGGGCGTATCGGCTTAGTAGCGGCGAACGCCGCTTTAAGGAAAAGTCTTTATCTGTGCGCTAGCCGCACCGTGCGTATACGCAACGGCTACATCTGGTAGCACTTGTAGTCAATCCAACACCTGTGTTGGTAGGCTAGACATCCTCTGCAAAGGATGAATCAGGACGATTGGGATAGGTTAACCCTCGTCCAGCAGGAAGCCTTTAACAGGCTGTTATCCTTAATGGGTGACGAGGATATGCAGCTCCTAGTGGAGCAGGGCCTTGAGGCCGTAAAGGCAAGGGTCAATGCTCTCATAGCCCACGAGGCGAGTTTAGGTGGAAGTCGTTCCACGGGGGTGCGCCCCCCATTATCATTTAAGATAAATGAGTTCACCGGGGAGAAGGGTGAAAAACTTTATGTGTGGCTGCGAGAGGTCGAAACGGCCATTGCAACAGCGAACGTGATCGCTGATCACTTGCAAGTGGGACTTGCACTGACCCATCTTACGGGTAAATCCCGTGCATGGGCGTTTACGTGTTCGGACTCGGTCACGAACGTGTTCCATACCTGGGAGGTCCTTAAGCAGAAGCTTATGGACATGTATGCAACGCCTGATCTGGTTTTCCAGAATCGGCTGGCGTTTCTGAGGTGCCGTCAGGGCACTAGGGACTTGGAGACATATGTCCAAGAACTTAAGACCCTGTTGGCAGGGATGTAAGCGAAAGCGTATTCGGACGATGTGTCCATCCCCGTCTTCATGGGAGGCCTAAGAGAAGGGCCAGAACGTTCGGAGCTCTTCCGATGCCGTCCCCAATCCCTGGGGGAGGCGTTCAAGATGGCGTTCAACGCCGAGAGGAACTTTCGTTCCTCTAAGGTGGGTCCGGAACCCATGGACCTGAGTCAGGTCGAAGCGGAAGAGAAACCTTCCGCTAAGAGTCAATCTGACTCTTTTTCGCAGAGCTTCGAGACAGAGATCCTTGCAATGCTGCAGCGGCATGGGCCGCTGAGTTGCTTCCTGTGTGGGAGCACGGATCATCTGCGGAACAGATGTCCGCGGAACCCCCAGCGAGATACTCGCTTTAAGGGGCCAAGGGTGGAGAAAAAGCCCTTGCCCAAGCCGTCGGGAAACGAAGGCTCCCAGTAGGCGTGGGGCGCCCTACTGGGGGATCCCTCAGTGCTGTTAATCCCCAGGTGCTTTCTAGCACCTAGTTGGTGTACCAGCCAGGTTTGCTGGTAGTCCTTGCGGACGTGAAAGGATTTGATAAGCCTTGGAGAGTCTTGATATACTCTGGAGCGTCTGACAATTATGTCAGACGGGATTCTGTAGAGAAGAGTCGGCTGTATGCCGAGGCCCTAGAGGCACGTTCTCGTGACGTTGTCACGGTCCGTCTTGCGACGGGCCTACATGTTTCCGTACCCAAGGTCTCGATTGACCTTAAGCTGAAGTTTGCAGACATCGACAGCTTAGAACGTTGCCTAGTCCTGGATTTGGACTCGAGGTATGATCTCATTCTGGGCATGAAGTGGCTGGAACGCCACGATCCATGGATAGACTGGAAGTCTAAGTCCATTGGCTTAACGCACCCGCGGTCGGGTGAAGGATTGGCGAGTCATGAACCCACCTTTGCTCGATCGCAAAAGCGATTCTGGCGTGAGATGCCAGAGATTGGGATGTCTGAGATGATCATTCCCAATGACGTTAAGGAAGAGTTCCTTAACGAGGGGGATTCGGCGGTTAATCCCCACGCCGTTAATGGTGAGACTGGTGAGTTGCCAGTGGCAGAGGTGGATTCCTCTAAGACGACTCCAGTGGTAGGGGTAGAGACCCCTGTGGTTAAGCGCGAGGCGCTTCCAAGCAAAAAGACCCGTAGTTCGTCTCTTTTGCACGTAGGAAATGATTCCGACTACGCCGTTATAGGTGAGACCTGCGAGTCACCGGTGGTAGAGGTAGAGACCTCTGTGGATAGGCGCGTGGCGCTTCCAATAGATGGGGCAATTGACTCCCCCCATCTGGGTGTCGGGATGAGTCCCGAGGCCAGTAGTCAGCAGTCCTATCGGATGCTGAATAGTGTGACAGGTGTTGTCACAGAAGGCGTAAGCCTGGAACGGTTGCCTGGGGTAGGCGAACTGTTGTCGTTGGAGGAGATGTCCTTCAACGAGTTTGAGACTGCTTTGAGAGCAGGTGAAATCGACGAGGTCGTCATGTTGCGTCCGGAAGAGGAGTTGAACTCCTCATCCACAATGGACGAGTCATTTTTGGTGCAAACCAAAGAGGCATTTAATTCCCGAAGCGGCCTCAAGATCCTTGCATATCCTGAGGAACCTTACCATTCCTTACGGAAGGAATTTGGAGATTTAATTAGTGACAACCCGCCGATGGGGTTACCACCGGATCGGGGAGTCCGACATGAATTTGATTTGGTTCCTGGAACCAAATACTGCGTCACGAGGCAGTGGACTCTCCCCAAGGAGCAATGTGACGTCATTGACGCATTCTTCAAGGGTAAAGAAGAGGCAGGGATGGTACGGGAGAGCAATTCTCCCCACTCATCTCACATTTTTGTGTTCGTAACCGAACGGAAAGTGGCGCATTGTGCATGCGTACAATAAGCTGAATGCAGCGACTGTACCCATGAAGACTCCGATTCCTCGGAAGGATGTCCTCCAGAACAATATGGCGGGCTGTACTGTGTACATTGCCTTAGATCTGGTGGACGGGTATTATCAGGTGCTCATGCGAGCGTCCGATATTCCGCTTACAGCGGTCAGCACGCCTAGTGGCATGCTGTGGGAGTGTCTTGTTATGCCACAGGGGCTTTCAAATTCACTAGCGACTTTCAATCGCTTGGTGACTCAACTCTTCCGCCCTCATAGAAAGTACGCTCAGACGTACTTCGACGATATATTCGTTCATAGTCGTGCGGAAGACGACTCGTCTGATGTTCAGACGCATCTGATACACCTTCGAGCTGTGCTCGAATGTATGCGAGATCATAAGCTATATGCGAACGCATACAAATGTATCTTTGGTGCTGAGGAAATTCCTTTCCTCGGATGCTTCATCGGCAAGGATGGAGTGCGGGCGGATCCCGCGAAGGTGAAAGCCATTGTGGAGTGGCCTTCGCCTGTAAATCTTAGAGATTTACGGAAATGGCTTGGATTATCCAACTATCTCCACAAGTACAGCGAGAACTACGCTGAAATGGCGAAGCCATTGACCGACCTTCTTAAGAAGGATGTTGATTGGTGTTGGAAAACTGAACACCAAAACGCTTTTGAAGCGGTTAAGGGGAGCTTGTTAAAAGCTCCCGTTCTTGCTCTCCCAGATTCTGGGAAACCATTTAGTGTCGTCTGTGACGCCACCTATTTCGCAATCGGATGTGCTTTGTTACAAGCAGACAATGCAGGAAGGGGAACACGTGATTTCGTTTGAGTCGAGGCAGCTTAAAGCTGCGAAACAGAATTATCCCGTTCATGACAAAGAGCTACTTGCAATGAAGTATGCCCTTGTCAAGTTTAGGGTTAACCTACTCGGCTGAAAGCCGTTCGTGGTTTATACTGACCAAGCGTCCTTACGGACAGCGCCGAAGTCGCCTCATCTCTCCCAAAGGATGGCCCGTTGGCTCTCCTTCTTTGCGGAGTACAACTTTGAGGTTAAGTATAAACATGGCAAGCAGAACGTGCTTGCAGACGCGTTGTCGCGTCGTCCCGATTACGAGCTCGCTCACGCGACATTCGTCACCACGTCTGTGGGGGATCTCATACGCTTGGCGTATGAGTAAGACCCACAGTGTACGGCGCTTATCAGCGCGTTGGGTGGAAAGGGACTTGGATCGTCTGAGCCAACCCTGTCGAGTTGAGCTAAAGCTCGTTTACACCGTTACAGGTACTGTGACGGTTTGCTATATTATAGCACGAGCGCGGAGGACACTCCGCGGTTGGTTGTTCCTCATGATGAGGAACTGAAGTATAGAGTACTCTTTGAGGCACATGACGCCCCTACCGGGATCATTTAGGTCGGGATAAGACCTACAGCTCTTTAAGCGCTTTGTATTGGTGGCCCAACATGTTTAAGTGGCTCGGTGGGTATATACGCACCTGTGAGACGTGTCAGAGGATTAAACCTTCTGCAAGTTCAGCTGCGCCTTTGGCGAGCTTATCGGTTCCAACGGAGTGTTGGAAATCCATTAGCATGGATTTTATCTTCGGTTTTCCGAAGGATAAGGCCGGGAACACCGGCATATTGGTCTTTGTAGACCGATTGAGCAAGATGGCTCACCTGGCGGCAGTGCCAGAGTCCATAGATGGACAAGGAACAGCGAAAGTGTTCCTAGACCGTGTCTTTCGACAGCATGGTCTACCCTATTCCGTTGTGTCGGATCGGGATCCCCATTTTACGGGACAGTTCTGGGGAGAGTTGTTTAAGGTGCTAGGCACCAAGCTCCTCATGTCCACTGCGGATCATCCGCAGACGGACGGTCAGACGGAACGCGTTAATCGCGTTGTAGAGGATATTCTCCGGAGTTTATGTTCGGATTCTCCAAAGAGTTGGAGTGAGATGCTTCCGATGGCCGAATTTGCTATAAACAATTCGGTCCATGCATCTACGGGGTTTACCCCGTTTTACGTGAACGGATTTGTAAATCCGAGGGTTCCGTTGACGTCACGTGTTGTGTGGCCCAGGGCTTTAGGGGAGAGGATTCTCTGATGTCAGCCCTGTATCTGTGCGAAAGCACATCGATAAGTTTTTATCGACGCGCCTTAGTGTCTTACGACACGTCTGCGATGCCATGGCGGAAAGCCAAGACAAGCAAAAGGAACAGGCCGACCGCAAGGGGCGGCGAAACGAAAAAAGTGTACAAAGTAGGAGAAAGTGTTTTATTAAACGCTAAAAATCTTCCTACACATGCAGTTTCCAACGTGTTGAGGAATAAACTGCGCCCCAGGTTTGTGGTCCCTTTTAAGGTACTAGCCCGAAAGGGCTTGTCGTATACCTTAGACATCTCGAAGGCGACGCGTACGCATCCAACCTTCTATGTGGGTATGCTTAAGCCATACAAGAACCCTGAGGCGGGTTCCCTCTCGGAGGAGGTTGGGAAGTCGGATAGCCGAAAGGCACGACAGGTCGGAACATCTCCGACAGGGTCGAAATACGACCCTGAATCTCCGCAACGAGAGACTCGAGGGAGGCAAGACGCCCCTCGAGGCGTTCATTTGCACTCCCTTCGTTTCGGAGTCCCTCCTGGGAATCTTGGATGCGACGGCTGTGACGATCACAGCGCTCGTGGAGCTTACGTCACAATAGCGCGACACCCTCCTCCAGTGCTCGATACGGAGGGTACTCCACATTACCATGTGGAGCGCTTGATAGCACGACGCCATCACCGGGGTGAGACCCAGTACCTGGTGAAGTGAAAAGGGTATCCACATTCCCAGAGCTTGTGGGAGTCCGAGACTCCCCTGCGGCAGGATTGCCGTGACGTCGTTGACGCTTTCGAGCGGGAGAATCCCACTGAGAGTCAACAACCAAAGGGACCGAAGAAGCCCCTTCGCTCCCAGTATCTGGGAGTTTTCCGGAAGTAGATGCGGTGCTTGAATTGCTCTCCGGCACCACATCGAGAGCGGGGTGCGTGTAGTAAGAGGCAGGTAATTGCCCTTGCGCTTTGGCCTGAGCATAGGCCAATCGTAGCGCCCTCTCCACCCGAAGGTCGTGTTCGGAAAAGCTGTTATACAGCGCATCAAAGCTGGGGAGGCGCTTCTTCCCTTCCGCCCAAGCGCGGAATGTCTGTTCTGCGTCCTCGACGCTTTCGTCCCGCAAGAGAAGAAAGAGAATCTCGTGGAGGATATCCACGAGGGCACCGCGTGCCTGTTTCCCGAGGCGCGTCCAGTAGGACTTAACAGTAAACTGATTAGGCGTTAGCAGTCTGGCCCGGAGTTGTTTCAGGCGCGCGATTTCACGCGGCAGTATAGCCGCTGGACCAGGGGTATAGGAGGCTAAACCCCTCTTGAGCGCGTTCTTAGCCCTCTTTTGAGGGTCGCGAGGCCCCTTCCTCGCCCGTACGGCACGGCGGGCCTCAGGAACCGAGGGCGGTTCATTGGTGGTGGTCGCCTGCGGCGACCCGGTAGTATCACCCCTAGTGGGTAAATGTGGCGCACGAGTTAGTGCGTTTTCCCCACGCGTGGGGAATGGGTTGGATGACCGACAGCGCTGAACGGCGCTGTCGGAGTGTCCAGCCGTTGGGGAGATCTGCCCAACGGCATCCACTTCCGAGTTATCGGAATAGTTTTCTTCCATAGCACCACTGAAGGTGCCCATGGTCAGCCAGAGGTACTGGCGTTGGACTTCTCCAACAAAAATTTGTTTATTGCGTAAGCAATAGTCTTTATGGGGGAGGATGTAACAGGGTTACATTCTAGTCACATTTAGTTGGTGGTGTACGTGAGTACACTACGGTTGGAGTCAGTATTGACCGGTTCGAAGGGTTTTGAACCATTGGTTATTTTAACCAATCAGGGCAGGAGCCCTAGGGGGTGGAGTGTCAGCCATCCACGTGTCGGTACACAGGTGGTACACTACATTTTAGCTAGGTACGAATTTGGTAAGTTCTACTTAGTATTACATATAGTTATATTAGTTTAAATTAATTTAGACTAATTACATATTAAATATATATTCAGTTTACATTTCACTCTATCTTACAAGCGCACGACCTCGACCGGTCGCGCGTGTAGTGAGTGCGGTAGCGTAAAGGGGGCCTCCCTTTAGCTACACCCTTAGTAAGGGAGCCTTGCCGTTAAGGCACTAGCAAAGGCTACAGTAAACCAACCCGGGAATCTTGGCCCCGAGTAGGAGAGCTCTCTCCTACTAAGCCCTTTATAAGGGCGTATCGGCTGAGTAGAGGCGAACGCCGCTTTAAGGAAAAGTCTTCCTCTGTGCGCTAGCCGCACCGTGCGTATACGCACCGGCTACAGAAGTCCAGAAGGAAAAGAAGGAGAAAAAACACTAGAAGATAAAGATCATTAACGAGTCGACGACTCCATCCGACTCGCACTCTAATCAGACTTGATAGTTGTAGGTGATATGGACCAATCGGTAACTTTACCATTAGTTTGTTTCTATTTTCGTTTCAATGACTCTTGAAGATTTCTAAATTTAAGAAATAAAAACATCGGTGGAACGCTAACTCGAGGTCCGCGGCAAGGTTTCGACTGTCATGTTTCGTCCGACTGTGATCGATCTGTGCAATGCAGAAGCGTGTATGTTGGAAGTGCGCGCTTTTTGAACATCAGCTCGCGTCGCCATTTTGGCTTTCAAGCGACTTTTAGGTGAAAAGATGATGTATTGTACATAACTTTACGTTAGGTACAAAACATTGTGTATTTGCATATTATTAGTTTTAGGTGTAAACTTAATTCTAATAAATCACTTCTGAATTTGTTTATTAACTTACGTGTGGATTATCACGAGTGGTTGACAAGCGCGCAACTGTGCGCATCTTGTTTGGAGTTACTTTACGTGGATACCTAGTACACTGCAGTGGTAGTAGGAGTGGTTGTTACACGTTGGATTCTCGTGTTTTACGTTGGTTGATTTGAGTTGCTGGTCTTTACGCTTAAGTCGCTAAAGGACAGTGGAGAATTGGATTACGTTTGGAGTTTGATTATTCACTGTTACGCTAATTGTTAGCCCTATTCGATTGTATTGGAATATCGCACGGCAGTACGTTGTACCTGGAACCCGTGTGACAAAGTACGACCAGATGGACGACGAGCATTATCAACAGGTTATGATCCCAAATGGGGGCAGTGGCTCGACAAATAGGTCAGTCATCCCGGAGGACATGATGCAATTGTACTCGGATTTGATGAATCTTTTTGATGATTTGGAATCGTCGCTAAATAAGGGCGCGTCGGCACGAACTACGGTGCCGGCGTCAAAGGGAGATACCAAGATAATCTTGGCCTCCCTCGATGGTAGCGACAAGGAAAAGGACGATGCTAACGTCGGAAGCACGGGGAAAATGTGTTTCAAAAGTATTAGCAAGGCGGGAAAGGATGTATTCACTAGGTGCGGGGGTGCGAACCCCGGTAACGCCTATGTGCAGCCGCAGAAGGTGTACACGCAACATCAAGCCGCGAATCAGTTTCAGCAGGCGTATGCTTCACCTTTGAATGTCCAACAGGCGTATAAGCGTCGGGAAATGCGCAGCAGGCATACGCAGCGCAGGGAAATGCCTAGTAGGCATATGAAGCGCCGGGAAATGCCCAACAGGCATACGCAGCGCCCGGAAACGCGCAACAGGCATATGTGACGCCTGGAAATGTGCAGGCGCGACCATACCGGATGCCAAGACCACCGACGGCTAAGGAGAAGAAACTACAACTTCGGCCGTTCGATGGGACTGACGCATACAAGGGTCTTGTGTCTGGTTTTTGGGGCTGGGGAATCAAATATTTCAGGCAGATTACGATCGCCGAAGAATGTTGTGGTTTCAGATGGAGAGAGGACATCAAGGTGGAGTTGCTGGTCCATTAGCTAGTTGGCCCGGCGGAGGCATACTACGACCGGTTTGCGGAAGGCTGGTGGAGTGAAGAGCTAGCGTTGTGGAACATCATGAACAAGATGCATGCCGCTTTCAGCGTGCGCATAACGCACGCGGAGGGGATGAAGTTCCTAGGTGCGCGCAAGGCACCAGGAAGGAGTTGGCCGGATCATTTTT
>CM047587.1:13349104-13369232 GCA_026184515.1 Peronosclerospora sorghi | reverse complement strand
TGATTATTCACTGTTACGCTAATTGTTAGCCCTATTCGATTGTATTGAAATATCGCACGGCAGTACGTTGTACCTGGAACCCGTGTGACAAAGTACGTACGACCAGATGGAAGACGAGCATTATCAACAGTGTACTGGGAGGTGGCGCCACGACTGACTCTCATGAATAATCTGGTTCCGATGTCGCTGCGTCGAGACCCTGAGCACCTACAAGACTCTATATAGTCTAGTGCTGCGTCAAGGAAAGCCCATCAACGACTGGAGATGAGCTTCGAGGATGTCATTTCGGAGCAATGGATGACGATGGAGGCTCAAAAAGTATCAACAGCCAACGTGGACAAGCACAAGTGAAAGAACTACAACGTGAACATATTTAGAGAAGAAGCAAGAAGGCAAATAAAAGCGAGTTAATCTATAGAAGCCTTGCATTCGTCATCTACTCATCATCGCTATCCTCGGCATTTAGTCTCATCATGCCAGCCAAGAGTGACGACAGAATTATCCTCGTCCATTTCCTCTTGGGCCTTGTTAATTTCTTCCGCATCGACACCATCGTCACAAATTGAACGCGTTACCAGTATCCAGAGCTTCGTTTCGTTATCTCTTCCTATCGGCTACACCAATTCCTTCCGTGAGCTTAGGTAATAAAAATATAGCATACGATTGGCACTCCACTCCACGCCGTTAAGTTTGAACGATGGGTTTAAAATCAACCCAAGTAGATTGAGCTTTACACACTAGTCAAACTGTTTTACACTCTCCACCATGCAGTGGTAACTGGCACGGAGGTAGAAGACGCCCCGCTTACTTGAACTCGAGCGCGCGGATAAGACCGTCAGTCCTTACATGCACTTTATAACTTGGATACACCACGTAGCGATCACGTCCACTTCCTCTGCCTTACGCTTCCTGCTCAACACTGTCATGTCAGCATCGGCGTTATCTGTCGTACTTGTCTCCGTCTAGACATACTCCGTATGTGGCTGTCTTCATTCCCTCGTGCGTGTAATTGGCACGCCCGAGAACATATTTATCAACTGCCTCGACCTTGGCACGGTTATCAACCCACTTGGTCGCCTCGCCCAATGTATCTACATGCACAGCTAACGACGTCTTGGCAGCGAATACGCGCGAGATCTTTCCCTTGTATGTTCAGGGCAGTCTGTCCACTGAGCGAAGCGTGATAAATCAAAGACGATATTTTGGGGTATCGTGCTTCGTCTTGAATATACGGAAGAGGGCTTTCTCGGCATCCATATAAAGTATAAAGTCATCGTATCACTTATCTATACAGTAATATATCAAGCACGATAGCAGATTGGTACTTTTAGCAACATTCGGACAACAGTCAGTTGATTTACTCTTATTTGCCAGTAGATTTATCATTCCTCGGAAAAAGGACGTCGATTTAACAAAAATTAATAATAATTTCAAAAGGGCGTCGATTTAACAAATTTTAGGCGTCGATTTAACAATTCCCTTTTTATTTAACTGTAAAAGCGCTATCTGTAACCAATTAAAAGAAATCGATAGTACAGTTCGACTTCGCTTAGGTACGGGATCATGCGGACATGGTATTCTTTTATATATATAGACTAGGGGATGGCACCCGTGGTTCCGACGAATTGTTTCATTAAAATTTCACTGAGACTATAGTATATATACATTTAGTTTGAAACAAAAAGAAAAGGGGATTGGCACTTTTTATTTTATGTGGAAGACATTTTTAGGATCATATAGTAAATATAGTATCACAATGTAGTTACTGCTAGTAATTAAATTCATTAATCGAAAAGATCTAGGCACCGTAGAAAATGTTGACTCAACTTGTAGCAGACGTGTGTCCGTCCTCGGACTCGTTCTTTGGCTTCATGGGAGTATCCACCGCCCTCGTCTTTGCCAGTACGTTGTCACTCTTTAACTTTCTATATCAGCAGCCTTTGGTTCGTGGATTTCTGGTGTGTGTTTGGCGTATTAAATTTAATTTGAATGTTACTGGTACTGTCCAGATCTTGGTGCTGCGTATGGCACAGCCAAGTATGGTGTAGGTATTTCTTAAATAGGTGTAATGCGACCAGGGCTGGCGATGCGGAACATCATTTCAGTAGTCATGGTCGGTGTACTACGGCTTGATCGTTGCCGTGATCATTCAGGGCTCGATTGATCCTCCAATGGCAATGCGCCTATGCATGGCTCGTACTCTGGTCTTGCGCGCTTAGTTGCGGGTTTATGCTGTGGCTTGAGCGGTTTAGCGGCTGGTATGGCGATCGGCGTCGTTGGAGATGCAGGCGTCCGCGCCGTGGGACAGCAAGAAAAGCTCTTTTGTGAACATGATCTTGATCCTGGTTTTTGCGGAAGCTTTGGGTCTCTATGGCTTGATTTTAGCGCTAATTATATCGAAGAATAAAGCGACTGTCCATCGGAGTAAGATACATGTTACGATTCTGACGTCGACACTGACATTTCCTTTAATTGCTTCGGAATAAAAGTTGCGCTTTAGATATTAAAGATTAATTGTACCTTGGATGCTCCGAGTATGCGTATAACTGTTAATATGTATTAATTTAGTTTTAAGGATCAAAGAAACAGATTTAGACCTTGACAAAGTAGGTTTTTGAAGACTTATAATTCGATCCAATATAAGCCTCATCTACTGGACCCAAATGCCAAACCTCTCCTGTTCACCCTTCCTCGCCTTTTCCGCCCCATTCGCGTCGATTTTACGCTCTCCTTGTCTGTTCCCTCCCACCGTGCCGCCGTCTTCCATCGAAAACTGCCTATTCTCTAAACTCAGAGCGTTTATTTTAGTTTTTCTTCATCTTCTCTCTCTCTCTGTCCAAACCGGCCCAGTCTCTTAAACTCAGTGCGTTTCGTTTAGTTTTTTCTTCCTCTTCTCCCTCTGTGCGAGCTCGGCCACGCCCGCTTCTTCCTGTTCAATCTCTGCCCGCACGCGCTCGTACAGCTCGCGAATGGTCCGATCGCCGCGGAAACACGCGAGCGCCGCGCCATTGGTTTCAATCTGGCCAAGCACCGCTTCCAGATGGTCGAGCAAAGAACCAAACGCGTCGACATAGTATTTTTACGGCGCCTAGCTCTCTTCCACGTGCTTCAAGTGCCTGGCCCGTCGCGCGACCTCAAACAGCTTGGCTTTTGCTTTCTTGTACGCGTCCCGCACGGTCCTACCCACAAACAACGTCAAGTCATGTGCCCCCAACCAACGGACGCCCTCTTCATCCACTCTTGGCGTACGCATACGCTGCTTCCGTATGCTTGAGATAAGAAAAATAAATATACTACTCGTTCGCAACACTATGCCAGTTATTTCTCATAATTTAGAATTTCACTCACACCGACCCTTTTTTCGTCTTCTCCACCCCCACGGTATCCTCTTCCATGAGTGGTTACGCCGGATTCACCGTCTTCTTCATTTTTCATCCATCTCGGCAATAGCTCTTCGGTGTTGGCCGTCACGTCCTCTGCCAAGCCGACTTCTTCTGAGTCACGCTTCAGTACATGGGATCGCGTACTTAATCGAATCATACTTAGATCAAGATAATTCGCTTAGGTAACGGGATCGCATACTTATTCAAATTCACACATAGATAAAGATATATCGCTTAGGTACGGGATCACGACGACACGAATTCTGTTATTATATAGACTATCATAGTACCCCGTTGTACCAACGTGGCGATTGCCTGAAACACATTAACTTAACTCCACTTAAAATGTCATTATGCTTAAACCGTGCCACGTTATTCTGACTAACGAAACCGAATAGTGAAGTACAGTAGCACGAAGGCCACTAAGACAAATATAATGAGGTAGAGCATGTGTTACGGGTCCCATCCTCTACGGAATGGGATCCGTCGTATCTACGGGGAAGGGCATAAAAACCGTCTGTCCGTCTACAAACTTGTCCCCATGTATTTCCAGGGTTAGGGGAGCGAAAACATATACTATACACGTCCTACCGACGAACTGATTCATTGGAATTTCATAAAAACTACTGTATATCTATCTACATTAACCTTTAAAAAAGTAAGTTTTTTTTTGTGTTAACAATTGCGTGCAATGTCGAATATTGGTAGTGAGTGGACAGGTATTGCTCAATTATTATACTCGCTATAAGGCCGTACGAACAGACGATTATTTCTATAAGCGCTATTTGTAATATTTGTAATAACCAATGATAAAGTCGAATTCAGTTATTTGTATTAAAGTTAGTTACCACATGACTTACTACAATATATGAAACAGCGGTTTTTATTAAACTTAGTTACCACATTACTTCCTACAATATATGAGACACCGGTTTTTATTAAACTTAGTTACCACATTACTTCCTACAATATATGAGACACCGGTTTTTATTAAAGTTAGTTACCACATTACTTACTACAATATATGAAACACGTCAGTTATATAGGGTAAGGGTTTAGGGATTAGGATCAGGGTTTAGGGTTAGGGTTTAGCTGTTTTAGCTATTTCTCCTTTTTGGTAAATTTTAAATGGGGTGTCGTTTTACCAACTCTCATTCTTTTTTATATATAGATAGCTAAGTGTACTACATGAATGTTAGACATAATTTTTAGAAAACCATCTACTACCTCACGAATGCATCGTCTGCGTCATTGCTTCATTCGTCATCAAGCATCATCTCTGAAGTTTCAAAGAAACTCTTCCCACACTGTAAATTCTACCAGATTTGTCTCCACTGTACGCGTCCGCTACGCTCCAAGTCCCACTGGGTACCTGCATCTCGGTGGGCTACGCACTGCATTATTTAATTTTCTATTTTCCAAAAGCTGCAATGGACATTTTATTTTGCGTATTGAAGACACTGATAAAGTACATGAATCTGATACAGTAATTAATTACTTTGGCAGTTATTTACTCAATTACCTTACTATAAAAGTCACGTGAGGTAAACGGCTCTGTCGAGGCGCTTCTGGACAGTCTCAAGTGGTGCGGAATGCGGGAAGGTGAAGGTAATCCTCTGATGTCCTCGATGTTGCACTGATTTTATGATAGTGACCGTTTTCTCGGTCAAGTGCAGGTCCTAATGTTGGAGGACCATACGGTCCCTATATACAATCGCAGAGACTTGCAATCTATCCGGAAGCAGCCGAAAAGCTAGTTAAGGTAAAAATAAGTTCAAGTTACCTCTTAGGGTAGAATTGACTGCTGGTTGGAGCTAGAGTGGTCACGCTTATCGTTGCTTCTGCACGAGTGAGCAGTTGCAAAAGTTGCGTAATTCGCAAATTCGTCCCGGTGAAGCGACGATGTACGATCGTGCGTGTCTAGGTCTGGATGAAAAAGAAGTGAAAGAGCAAATGGCTCGTGGTGAGTCCCATACAACACGGATACTTACGTCTTGAAGGTGTTTGGTCGTATTTATGTCAAGCAACAACAAAGATTTGTTGAATTCTTCGTTTTCAAGAATACACATCCACTCATCCAACACGTCAAGCATATAATGCATTTTCCCATCATCAACGGTTAGCTGAATTTTTCCGAAATGTTGTACCATTTTCTTTGCCCACTCCCTGAGAAACATGAATCATCACAATGAAATCAGTACAACAGTGCAAAAGTAGCGTTTGCTAAGGAATTAATCGGAAAAAAGTCATCACCTCACAGCAGAATCGGGTCATACCATTATTAAATAAGGATGTGTGTGTGTGTCAGCACAACCGCGCAGGCTTTCCAAACTTGGATTAGTATTCACATCCGAGAATTGTGAAGAAGTCCACTGAATATACAAAAACAAAAGAGCTGTCATTAAGCACCACGCATCATAATTTTTCCAAGCGTCTCTCACTTTTTACAACACTCTTATGATAAGAAAGTCCGAAAGCACTCGTCTTTGAGTTAAAATCTCATACAACGTGAGTGCGAGAATCTCGGATGAAGCACCCATGGACATTTCTTCTATCTGGCGCTGGATTCGGTGAGCATCCATCCCTTGTAATTTGATAAAGAATAACTTAATAGATCAGGAGTAAATTCAAATTCGAGCTTGATATGGACGTTTTCCATCGACGCATGGTAGATATCCACGCTAACGAAGTAATACACAACAATTGCGTATAAGTACAATGCATCATCATATACAAATTATTGTAATATGCGTACCATTTACGGCACGTTCGGAGCTGTTGTATCATCCTTTTATAGAAGACGCATACTCTCTCAGTCGTTGGATATAGATCCAGTACGCGCATCATGAAAACCATTAGCGTCGAGTAGCCACACAACCAATGACGCATGCCCAGGCTGCCCATTAGAAATTGTCCCACACGACTGTACAGTCGCTGCTTCAACAGTGCTGTGTGTTTTGTTTGTTCCTGTTCGCATAGTTGTCGCACCTCTTCTTCGAGAGCAAACGCTTGTTTTTCCATTGCCATTATTACTTGACCACACACACACACACACACACAATAACTTTCTCCTCCATGCTTCCGCAAACAACCTTACCTTTTCGACAAATGATCCACTCGTCTTGCTCCAGAAGTAGTAAATCGAAGAATGAAACCGAAGGTTGGGGGAGTTTGTCGACCCTAACCTCGAGAAGAACTGAATTCCATACAAAACGACTGTTAAAATTTGCAATACGTTTTTCATAGTGTCATGACGTGCGTACAGTTGAATTTCGGCTAGGTACGGGATCGCGTACCTAAGAGGAGAGTATACTTTGTTCAAGATATTCGCTTAGGTGCGGGAGCGTGCATTGACGACATGAATTCTGTTATATATATATATACTATCTTAGTGCCCCCGTTGTACCAACGGGGCAATAAATTTAATATTTGAACTTACATATATGAATCTCAGAACGGCCTGTAATCTCATCAACAATTTCATAAGCTCCTAAACTTGGTTTTGCTTGAAAATATCGAGTAAGGCAGCTTAAGATAATGTGTCTGCTTCGTTATTCTTTCGCCCACAGCTTATTCTATTGTGGTGGAGTCAAGTTAGAAATCGAATACATTTGTATCGACAACCTGACCACCACCATCGTGCCCAGTCTTCCAACTTACGGGGGGGGTACCCCGCGGACCTCCATTCGAAATCTGGTCCGATCGTCCGCTGCTGGCAGACGACCGGTCATCATCCAGAGACACTTGGTCATATTCACTTAAGATCATCTCACCTTGTGTACCCATTGGAGTGGGATAGTTACACACTCGGTGGATCGGGATCGCAGATCGATTTGATTCGGTCTTGAGTATGAGACCGTGCTGGCTAAGTGTACCTAGGGCGGAACTCTTCACCCCAGGTACGTACAGACCAGAAACACTTCCGAAAGATAGATTCCAATAGGTCGATCGTCCAAACGATCTAGACCTGACCAATACGAAATAATAGAGGGTAGACCAATCAACCGGTCTAGCCCCTGACCAATATGAGAGAAGACCAAAACCGGTCTAAGCTCCAACCAATGTTAAAATGAGCCAATATGTCCACGTGAAGACCCAATATGCCCGTGAACTCCACAAACGATATCTCCACGTAAAGACCAATCCAGTGAATAGCACGTTCCAAACGTACTTGAGTTAAAGTGTCGAGATCTCCAAATCGTACTCCCGTCGAGGGACTTCCGGTGACCAAAGTGCGCGTGAGGCGCGTCCAGACCGGGTATAATAGGCGAGAGGGGATAATTCAACCCTCTGCCCCCAAACACTCCGCGGTGGGCTGAGGCGCCTAATGTACGTAAAAAGAAAACGGCGACCCCTTGCTGTGGTATAGACCAAGATCAAAGTACTTCTACTTAGAGAAAATCCTGCAACCAAAAAGACTTCTACTTTTTTAGGCAAATCTACAACTAACCAATAATACTACCTCCCTATGGTCCCTAATGTACCCACACAAAATTATGTAAAATACCCAAAGTCAGGTGACTCACCCAAGACCAGCGTTCTTGATACTCCTTGAAGTTGATAGGCTAAAAAGCCCCCCTTGTTTAGACCAATCCGAAATTCGACCAACTGCCTTGACCAAAAGTGACCAAATTTGTGGTACACTTCACCACAGCCGCCCCTAAGTCCGACCGTGTCGCACAACGATAACGGTCTGACTCACCCATCACTTGACCAACTGGACCTTGGTCACTCACACTTCTTCACCATGGACCAAACATCTTCGACACCTGCGTCAGGTACTGCCTTTACTGCACTTGATCTTCTTATGCTTCCCTTTGACGCTTGTTCTTGTCGTTCTTGCAGAAACTCTATTCGCCGAGTCGCCCCACCTTGCTTCGCCTGTCCGGTCGGCTTGGTCTGACAGCCCACGTATCTATCATGCACTTCAAACATCGGAAGGGTGTCAGACTGAAGCCGACACGCGGATGTAGGATATGCTCGCAGAAAACATGCGTCACAAGACCCAGGTGGCCAACCAGGCAACACGAGGTGCGCATCTTTGGTCTTCATCTTGTACTCTTCTTGACCCTCGTTTGTCTTCAGCTCTCATCTCTCCCAACATAGTCCAGGCAATAGGTGCCTTGGTCGATGCTGATAGGAAGTCTGACGATCACGCTGACCAGCTTCGACACATTTTGGAGGAGCTGATAAGCGCGCGCCAAGAGCTTTCCCGTCTGGAGGCTCATCAGTCCCATCTCCGGGATCAACTTGCACTTGTTCGACGGCAGCAGCTGGACGGACAGCTTGATGCGACCTCACTGCGCATGCAGGGTGACAACCTCGCGCGACGCATTGCCTAGTTGCAAATTGCGATTCAAGACCGGACCGGGAAGGTCCGGTCCTGTCAAGACAGGTCCGACGCTTGGACGCAAGAGTCGGGTCGTCGTAAGGTGGCACTAGACCAGTGCCGCCAGCGCTTGATGAACTTGCTACCTCCGTGTTCGACTGCTTCCTCCAGCGTAGATTGGTCCGCATCGGCAACCTTAGTCGCCTCGGAGCAAGACCAAGACCGTTTGCAGCAGGACCAAGAACGACGTCGCTCATTGGCTGATATTCAGCATCCCGAAATTACATCAAAATCAAAGAAGCGCGCGGACCCGGAATCGGGGGGAAGCGTGCAGTGTCCCATAAGCGAGACAAGACACAGTCGCTTCTCATGGACTCGGACTCGGACATGGACGACATCTACAGCCCCTCGGAAAGTCGAGCGCCCTCGCGCCGTACTGCGAGTCGCATCCAGCACACAGGGGTCTCGTCTGAGGAGGACTCCAGCGAAGGGTCCGGCGATTCCGAGTTCATGATCCCCACCCAGTCCAAATCACAAACGAATTTGCGTAACAGTTTCGTCCAAGTGGCGTCGACAGTGGGGTCAGAGCAGAAGACCGGTCTGCCAAGTGACGCTGCACCAGTATCAACATCCGCGACGCCGGCGCCTTCGGTTCTCCCCGGGACATCCGGGCTTCACAAGTACGCCTTATTGAAGAACATGGCGGTTGATACCAGCTCCCTTCCGCCGCGGACGTTTGAAGTCACTTGGCCGTGGTCTTCGGGGCAAATCGGCTGTTTGCGCCGGTCTACCCTGACCAAGCAGCTTCTGGCCCGGTCTTTCTCTCGCCCGGACTCCTGGATTTTTCCACCGGACAAGAAAACCCCTGCCGCGTCTGCATGGAGGGCAGACCTGATTACGTCGGCGCAGATCTCCCGCCTGTACAGTGATGAACCATGGAAAATCTTCGAACACTCCAAGATAGGACTTTTGTTCCACTTGACTCCATGGATCGGCGCTTTGTTAGGCCGGGTGAAGAATTTCAACAGGATCCACGGCCAAGCAATTTGGGAAGCGTCCCACTACTTGGTGCTTCCTCCCGACCGGGTGCGACAAGATCCGGGCCTGGTGACGTTCCAGAGCAAGCGCAAGCGACGTCGAATTCGAGCGGGCGAGGCTTGGCAACCCCTGTGCCAGTACATTTTGGACGGTATGCGAGCTCGCGAGTGTGACGTCGACGTGTTCTTGTACCCGGTGTTCCTCCACATGCCAAGTCGTCGCGTTGAGAAGACCATACTGCTGGCCGACGACGGCACATGGTACCCCGGTCTTGATTGCGCTGAGCCGGTCGCGGACCTCAAGTATGCTTTGGTCCAGCTTGACCGGAAGGACCCCTGGCGTAACCAGTTTCAGGATCAAGTGCAAAATCATCCGTCGATGGTAATCGGCCGTCTGTGGGGCGATATCAAGTGAAGTCGCAGGTAGTCGACCAGATAACTCGCAATACATGTCATCACTTCTTTTTCATATGTCCAATCGTCAAATCACTTGAGCTAATTTTACCACTCTCTCCATAGTTGCACCGAACACGTTATCGTAAACAGTTCCACCTCCATCACGAAAAATAGTCACCACATTCGTCATTCCGCTATTCCAATCCGTCACAGTTCATCACAATTTCACATCAACTCCGGACCTTCCACATCTTCACACCGGTCTAGACCGACCGATGCTACTGCGTGTCTTGGTCTTGGTCTCCATGGGTCTGCATCACTGCGAGCGATTACGACTGACTCGTTCTCGTTCGAACTCTCGTAGAAGAGACCCACAATTCAAGTCGAGCTCGTCGACCCAAGTTGATTCATCATGGTCCTTCCATCGGACCAGGTACTCTCGGTGAGTCCGACCGAACCTGGTCTTCTTGGTCGACCGAAAATCCAAGACCTTCTACACTCAAACTCGTCTTCCTCTAATGGTCGTTCCCAACTGTCCTCCGGCAGTAACGCTTCATCGAAATCAAATATTTTTTCTTCGTCTACCAGACAGGGAGTTTTGGGTCGATCAGGAAAGTCTCGGACCAGCTTCAACTTGGACACATGCACAATCGGTAAGACCTTGTAATCTGTACCAGTTGTTACTAGACGGGCAGCGTGCTCACCAATCAGCTCGGCAACACGGAAAGGGCCGTGCCACATGTGATCCAGCTTCTTCGCATAGCCCTCTTTAACTCGGTCTAGGTATAGCCATACCCTCGCCCCTGGTTCTATACCGTGGGGTCGGACCTGGTCATTGGTCCGGTCTGCCCGGTCTTGTGTGGCCTGACGCAGATTTTCGTTGACGACTTCTTTTGCATGCTGGTAGTGTTTCAGGACCTGCATGCGCCAGTGTCGAGCATCGCGATCGCGGGTCCGGGTGCAACCGATAAGTATCGCAGCTTCCAGTGTCGACCGAGGGTCCCATCCATATGTCAGATAAAAAGGCGTTTCTCCTCGGACCCCATCGGTCGACGAGTTGAGTGCAAACACCAGCCTTTCTGCATACTCGTCCCAATCTCGCTGGTCCGGGTCAGCAACGTACATCTTGATCGCCCTCGTTAGGGTCTGCACCATGCGTTCCGCCGATCCATTTGCTTGCGGACGATATGCCATCGTCGCACTCTGTTTCTGGCCCAGCATGTTATTGAACGACCGGAACACCTCAGCCATAAACCCGGGTTCCCGATCGTGCCTGATGTCCTCGATGGCGCCGAATCTTCGGAACACACATTATTCGTAGCTCTGGGCGATCTGCTCCGCAGACCGAGATGCACTTGCCTTCGCAATAACAAGACCGGTTAAGAGGTCTACCCAGATCAGCAGCTCAGTGTTGCCGCGCGTCGATCTAGGAAGTGACGGTATGTGGTCCATCGCTATGACCTGGAAAGGGTAGGTAGCTTCGATATTTCCGGGCGATCGCCCCTTGATTACCGGTCTATCCTTTCCGGTCTCGCAATCCGTGCAACAGCCCACATATTTCTGCACACTTCGGCAAAGACCTCTCCAGTGGAAGTGGGACCTGATCTTGTGATAGGTCCTGCCTATTCCCTGATGTCCCCCTTCTAGACTCACGTGATAGTGATGGAGGACATCCGGCTGAAGCAACTCAGGTATCACCAATTTCGCCAATCGGTCCCGGTCTGCACTGTCTTGGTTGGCATCGCGGCAGTAATATAGTAAACCATCTTCATCCACTTCGTAACTGTCTGCGGTATTGATGCACTCTTTCGCTTGATCGTTCGTCAACTTGGACAGTTCACCACGCAGGTAGGTCTTTAAGTTCATAATCCATTCATCTTCGTCCTGCGCCTTGAGGATCCGTTCCATCCTTAACTGTTGCACTGCATATTCGCTCAAACTTTCCTTCGGGAACGTTCGGCGAGACTTCTGAGCTTTCGATCTAGTCGCGACCATCACATGCACCTGGACTGGGGAGTTCTTGGGTCCGATCACTTCTGGGAGCCTGTTTATATTCATCAATTCATCCAGAGTGGCCTTCTCGGTGATCGTAGCCCCGGTCTGGTCTTGCATGGCCTTGGTCGCGAGGTAGTCGGCGCTTCTGTTCCAGTCCCGTTTCACGTGCAATAGCTCGTGGTTGGGGTGGTCCTTCAATGCCTTCATTACTCGATCATTTAGTGTCCGTAGTCGTGGAGCCTTGCAGTCGATCTCTCCGGTGATCTGCCTGATCACTAGGTTGGAGTCACCACATATAATGATTCGCCCCTTCTCTTGCGACGACAGCAGGTCCAGACATAGAAGTCGACCTCGGTACTCCGCCTCGTTAACAGTAATATCCAGCGTGAAATCGGCAGCGGCTGCAACTATAGACAATTGTGGCAACTTCCACAATATGGCACTATAGGCGCCGACCTTCTTCTTCACGCTTGCCGATCCGTCAAAATTAAGACCAAGAGCTCTTCGTCATGGTCGACGGTCGGTGGCGGTCTCGAAACTGACTGACGAGGTTGCTTCCTCGGGGCAATCGCTATAAATGCCTCGTCCACTTCAGACCGATGGGTGATACTGGCAGCTAATGTGCCCAATATCTCTTCCTCGCCCCTGGTGCACTTAACGACCTCGAGGGTCACTGCGAAAAGACCGCCGACCATCTGCCTAGACGTCCGTCCATCCCATTGGCTGATAATTGCCGGGACAAAGTAGACCGTCTTGACAGGACCTTTATAGGTCGGCCAACCATCAGGTTGTAACACACATCCAGAATTCGTAGCAACGCCAGCACTTCTTTCTTGACAATTCCATAGTTCACTTCATTTGGTTTTAGCGTCCGGCTCGTAAACGTGACTGGATGATATACACCATAGTGATCTTGCACTAAGGTGGCCGAGATAGCCCGCTTACTGGTATATACGATAATGGTCGGCACTTTTTCGGGAGAGAAATGCTTGAGAATCGGTGTCGTCGCCATCTTAACCTTCAACATACCAAAGGCAAACTGTGCACGCTTCATATGATCTTTGGACTCCACTTGCGGACAAACTGCAGCAAGACCAGAGTCGGCGCCCTCCTGTAAAGTTTCCGGGCTTCTTCGCGCAACATATGATAGTCAACTTCCCGGAGCTCGTACAGCACAGCCGCGTAGATAGCAAAGTCTTCAATGAATCGGCTATAATAATTCAAGCTTCCCAGGAAGGACTGCATTGCCTTCAGCGATCTGGGGAACGGTAGGTTACTCAGCGAATCCAGGTCCTTGGGATTAGCCTCTAGACCATTGTTCGAGACCATATGGCCTAAATAGGCGACCTTGGACATACCCCAAAAACTTTTCACGGCACTGATAGATAGGTTCCAGCGGTCACATGTCTCCAACAATCGTTCAACCTTCTCTCACAGATCGTTCCATGACGAGGCAGGTATCAGAATGTCGTCGATGGACTACCGCCTCCCTAGAACGGACGGTGTTCTTTTCCGATCGGGTTCACCCTCTCTAAACACATCATAATTTTCAACGGGGTCCCGATTGGTCTTGATCTTGAAGTGTCCGTATAATGCGTTATCTATCAGCCTTTGATAGATTTGGGGCGCGTTCTTCAGACCGAACGGCATACGATTCCACTCGAAAATACCAAACGGTGTCACAAATGCGGAAATCTTACGGGCTCGATCAGTCATCTAGACCACCCAAAATCCACTTGCCATATCTAGCGAACAATACCACAAGGTCTTGTCGAGGTCTTCCAACAGATCATTAATCAGCGGCATCGGGTAAACCATGAGTTTAGTCAACCGATTTACCAGCCGATAGTCGATGCACAGTCTAATGTCAACGCCGTTCTTCTTGATAACAATTACGATCGGCGAGGCCCATGGCGAGGTCGACGGTCTAATAATCTTGGTGACCAACAGTCCTTTTTTAATGAGATCAGAAAGCTTTTCACGGTACTGTGGTGCCACGCGTCGACATCGCTGGGCAATCGGCTTGGCATCTCCAACGTCAATATCGCAAATCGCACCACGGGCTGCAGGTGGTAAGGCGTTGCCCTTTCCGATCAGCATATGTCTTTTCTTCCATATGATATTCTTCAACTGATCGATCTGGTCTGGACTGTTAAGGTCTTGATCACCCACTTGTAAATCATCCATTGTAACTTCGGGCGAGTCGGCAGACACTTCAGGGAGGACTGCCATTTGGCTTTCCAGATCCTGAATGTACTGTTCCCCGCCTTCATGTATACAGACTTGTTCATCTTCTGGGGCCATATCACCTAGACCATCTGGACCGGCTGAACGCCCCTGGTCTTGATCGACGGGCTGTACTTCACTGATATCGGTCTGATTAGGAATACCGTCATGGTCCGACCTAGCAATTTCATGTTCCCCTTCTTCCGTTTCTTGCTCCGCTGTCGCCTGGTCTTGTGCTGACACCACGTTGACTAACCTTGGCTCGTCTACTTGATGGTCCACCGTTCCTGGTGACTGCGGCGCCTTTCTTCGGACCAACATATTTTTTGGGGTGACATAACTTGGTCTTTCCACTAAAGGTGAGGTATCCTCTTCCACCGACCCATCATCGCCGATAAGATAGGTGGTCGATTGGTACGCCAGGTTTTGCCACTCGACATACCGCCTCGACCCAATCGAGACGAACCCCATCTTCCTTGGTACCTTTCCTTCTGCTAACCACATACCAACAATAGTGTTATTGTCCAGTGTCAGCGGCTTGTCACCGATATTGGTAACACGGACAAAATCACGTCGACCAGCACTCTTTACGAAGGTCGAGACCCACCGATCGCCCCTGGTCAACCATAACTTCCTCGAACGGAAACCTTTCTCAACCGGGGTATCGGCAGACCGACCAACTGGGATAGTGAGGTCTTGGTCCCACCGGACCAGATCGGTATACGAACCATACAGAGGTCTTCGACCAGCCAACTAGACCTGGACCTCATCCTGGAGTGTAAGCACTCCATGTGACAGGTCTAGGCGAATACCAGCTGGGACCATGAAATCCATGCCTAGTAAAGCGTCCTGTCCAGCCAACTTGCCAACCCAAGCGCTGAAAAAGTAGACCAGCGATACGGACTAAGTAATTTTCAAACGCGTTCTTCCTTCGGTCATATAAGGGTTTTCACCGATCCCGACGCATTCTTGTCTCTGGGTATCGTCTATACGACATCCGACCTTACGAGCAAAGGCGGAGTCGATTATCAAGGCTTCAGCTCCAGAGTCGAACAACATCGTCGCTTTCTGGTTATTAATCTTGCCACAGGCTTTCGCCTGCTTGAACCATTTATCAGGCGCGTGATACTTCCAGTATCCGCGGGATTCTCCAGGCAGCAAGTCCAACTGCATAACCACCTTGGTCCGGGAGTACTCATCGGTCTTCAGACTGTAGACCGGATGATCTCGGTCGACGCAATTTGGAATAGAACGTGTATTGTCGGTCTTATCCTCCTTGCCGACATATGCATAGATGTGAACCGTAGAACGCTCGGCTCGATCCAGATTCCAACCTGGCGAGCGTTCTAGTTTAACATCTTTTTTGCGTCCGGCGGCAGCATCCCCGCGTGCTTGTCCGGCACGTACCACTTGCGCATCATGTTAAAAAATTCTTCAATCTTGCAGTGGCCGGCCTCGTGGATCTCTCCACATGACTTGCATACGAAGAGGCAGTGGTCCGTCGGGTGGCCGCGTCTCTCGCACTTCTTGCACACCATCTTCTTCCAGCAGTTTGGACCATCATGTTTGCTCGACCCACAGTGGGAGCACTTCTGACGAGGTCGGTCTGGATCGGACTTGCTTCCGTTCCTTCCCTTCCGGTCCACCTGGTCGGACTTCGACTTGGTCTTCGGGGCAGGTCCCGCATCATAGACGTAACGATACTGGTCTTCATCCGATGACTCCTGGATGGATGGACTTCCACTTTCCCCTTCTGACCCCGTGCTGTCATCAGCTACAATTGCCTTGACCGCTCGGGTCGGTCTGGTCCAAGGTCTCTTGACCGGATCGGTCTGGGTCTTGGAACAATAGCGACCTGATCCACCAGCGGTCTTCGCTCTCATACTAAGCGACTGTTGTAACGTCCGCAGGGTCAGTTCGACTTCACCCGCGTCCCTAAGGCGCAGCAGAGTAAGCTGGCCCGCCAGTTCTTGATCGTCAAGGGTACTAATGTAGTGACCCACATGTTCCAGAGCAGCACCGTTCGGCGGGTTATTCTCTTTAATTGTTATGCCGGCACGAAGTGCAGCCACGTTCAACCGATGCAAATATTCGATCGTTGTCTCGTCGCTCCGCTTCTGCATATGGTGATACTTGCGGGCACTCGAAAATACGGAGTTACAATATTGCCCTTCAAACTCTGCACATAGCTGGTCCCAGTCAGACCGGACATCCCGACCTAACTGTTGGATCCAGTTGGCAGCCGGTCCTTTCAACAAATCCCGGAGAATCAGTCACCTTTCACTTTTCGGGCTCTGGTCTCGCAGGAACGCAGACTTGACCCGACCGAACCAAGTCCGGTCCTGGTCTTCATCAGTATCCTTGCCAGTGAAGTCCTTGAGGTCGGTCGTCGCGGCCATATGGATGCGCGGAATCGCAGCAGATCCAAAGTCGTAAGCAATAGTGGAGGCTAGGTTAGCCTTGCAAGGCTTGCCAGCGCCCGTACCGTCTGACCCACAGTGGTCGTCAAGACCGCCGACCGACTCCATGTCACAGTCACTTGTCTTGCTTGGTCTACGCGGTCTGGCCGGTTGCGGCTTCCGCTTCCCTTTGCCGACTTGCTTACCACTTCGAGTGGGCTTGTCCACAGATGTTACCGATTCCATATCCACATCTCGGCAAACATTGGCACTTTGCTGGGTAGAACGGTCTTGGGCATGTGGCCGCAGAGGTGGTCTAACCCGGTCTTCCATGAAACGCTCCATCATCGTCTCAAACATGGTTTGTACGTTAGCTGGAGTCATGGGCAACGTGTGGATACCCTCCTTTTGCGGAACTGAGACCTGTGGGGGTCTCTGGAGCCCCGACTGGCAAGCAGCCCTTTGCTGCCGCACGTCCCTTTTTTGTTCGGGCTGGGCATGGTCCACCCCCATGGTCATCCGCTCGACACCGGTTTCCAACTCTGATGAGCTGTTAGAGGCCGGTGGAGACTGATAAACCGATTCGTCATCAGAACCAATGTCAACAAGCGCTGTGGAGGCTTCAGCGACCTTCACTGCTGCGGTGGGAGTTGGGCGGCGAACCGCCCCCACCAGTGGGACCAAATGGTCGTGGAAGGTCGACATCGACGATTTCAGCCTCCAAGTCTCAAATTCAAATAGTTTTTGGATATCGGCGGGGTTCTGCACTTTAATGCCAACCTCCGCCAAAATCGCCACCAAGTTTTTCACCAACAGTAATGGGCGATCACTCTGGACCGGCTCGGTAGTGGGACCGAGAAGACGGTCGGGGATCTGGAGGTTCAACACCCAAAAGACCACGTCAAAACGAACAAATCGTTTCAGCTCAAAAATGTAGTACATCTTGTTTAGGTCTTGTTCAGTGATGCCTCCATCTTCGACCTGCGACTTTTCTTCAAGGTCGTCTTCGTCGCCGGCATTCCTAACCCTTTCTTGGGAATTTTGGGTAGCTTGGGGACCTTGGGGAGGTTGGTCTGATCGTTCTGATCAGCTTCCAAGTATTTTTCGTCTTTTGATTTTCCATCAACTCTTTATGCACATACATAGGATCAGGACCAAGGTCCTGATCCTTTCCGGGACTACAGCATGACTTGCTATAGTCCCGATCGGCTCCGGTGGGAGCCTTTTGGGGAGGAAAAAATTATTAATCCCGATCTGTTCCTCCACCAGGCCATACCGGACATCGCCATCTTTATCGAGAACGAAGACGTAAGGTGATAGCTTTTCCTTACGCCCTCTCCAGAACGATTCCAAATTCAAATCTTCAAATTCAATCTTTGATGACACCTCGCGGTGATATCCACGATCACCAAGTGATCCGGGCACGCGCACCATTGTGGTGGAGTCAAGTTCGAAATCGAATACATTTGTATCGACAACCTGACCACCACCATCGTGCCCAGCCTTCCAACTTACGGGGGGGGGGTACCCCGCGGACCTCCATTCGAAATCTGGTCCGATCGTCCGCTGCTGGCAGACAACCGGTCATCATCCAGAGACACTTGGTCCGATTCACTTAAGACCATCTCACCTTGTGTACCCATTGGAGTGGGATAGTTACACACTCGGTGGATCGGGATCGCAGATCGATTTGATTCGGTCTTGAATATGAGACCGTGCTGGCTAGGTGTACTTAGGGCGGAACTCTTCACCCCAGGTACGTACAGACCAGAAACACTTCCGAAAGATAGATTCCAATAGGTCGATCGTCCAAACGATCTAGACCTGACCAATACGAAATAATAGAGGGTAGACCAATTAACCGGTCTAGCCCCTGACCAATATGAGAGAAGACCAAAACCGGTCTAAGCTCCAACCAATGTTAAAATGAGCCAATATGTCCACGTGAAGACCCAATATGCCCGTGAACTCCACAAACGATATCTCCACGTAAAGACCAATCCAGTGAATAGCACGTTCCAAACGTACATGAGTTAAAGTATCGAGATCGCCAAATCGTACTCCCGTCGAGGGACTTCCGGTGGCCAAAGTGCGCTTGAGGCGCGTCCAGACCGGGTATAATAGGCGAGAGGGGATAATTCAACCCTCTGCCCCCAAACACTCCGCGGTGGGCGGAGGCGACTAATGTACGTAAAAAGAAAACGGCGACCCCTTGCTGTGGTATAGACCAAGACCAAAGGACTTCTACTTAGAAAAAAATCCTGCAACCAAAGACTTCTACTTTTTTAGGTAGATCCACAACTAACCAATAATACTACCTCCCTATGGTCCCTAATGTACCCACACAAAATTATGTAAAATACCCAAAGTCAGGTGACTCACCCAAGACCAGCGTTCTTGATACTCCTTGAATTTGATAGGCTAAAAAGCCCCCCTTGTTTAGACCAATCCGAAATTCGACCAACTGCCTTGACCAAAAGTGACCAAATTTGTGGTACACTTCACCACACTATCCTTGTGTAACGTAATTAATTGGGGTCGATACAGATCAGTCCGTGAATTAATTTCGTTGAGCGCCAAACTATCTCCTGAAGTCGTTAACGGCACTGTGTCAGGACATACTGTGTCCAATGTTATCTTGGTAGCTGAACTCTTGCTAATTTTATTAGCATGGCGACGTGGCTCACATGCTGACCCTGTTGCATTTGTTGCTCCCTGGCGGAGAGAGGACACACACACACACACACACACACTTACACACGATTGGTCTCTCGCTGCTTCTGTATATACACACACACACGATCCGGACACGATAGAATGATAATCGTTTCTTACGTAGAACGCACTTGGAGCCGAAGGTGAACCGTTAAGCTGAGCCGTGAGTTCTTTGAATCACGCTTCAGTACATGGGATCGCGTACTTAATCGAATTCATACTTAGATCAAGACTGTTTTCGCTTAGGTAACGGGATCGCATACTTATTCAAATTCACACATAGATCAAGAAAATTCGATTAGTTGCGTGATCGTGCATTGACGACATGAATTCTGTTATATATATAGACTAGAATACTGCCCCCGTTGTACCAACGGGGCAATAAATTTAATATTTGAACTTACATATATGAATCTCAGAACGGCCCCTAATCTCATCAACAATTTCATAAGCTTCTAAACTTGGTTTTGCTTTAAAATATCGAGTAAGGCATCTTAAGATAGAGTGTGTGCTTCGTTATTCTTTCGCCCACAGCTGATTCTATCCTTGTGTAACGTAATTAATTGGGGCCGATACAGATCAGTCCGTGAATTAATTTAGTTGAGCGCCAAACTATCTCCTGAAGTCGTTAACGGCACTGTGTCAGGA
>CM047587.1:13323974-13348704 GCA_026184515.1 Peronosclerospora sorghi | reverse complement strand
GGCGACGTGGCTCACATGCTGACCCTGTTGCATTTGTTGCTCCCTGGCGGAGAGAGGACACCTCAGTCTTGATGCATTGCTCTCTCGCTTCTTCTGCACACACACACACCCTGGCCAGTTAAGGAGCCTGATCGTTTGGGTAAGTATCAAAGATGCCCTGAGTAGTAACACGATCCGGACACGATTATCATTCTATCGTGTCCGGATCGTGTTACTACTCAGGGCATCTTTGATACTTACCCAAACGATCAGGTTCCTAACTGGCCAGGGCATTTGGAGCCGAAGGTGAAGCGTTAAGCCGAGCCGTGAGTTCTTTGAGTCATGGGATCGCGTACTTAATCGAATTCATACTTAGATCAAGACTATTTTCGCTTAGGTAACGGGATCGCATACTTATTTAAGTTCATATATAGATCAAGATAATTCAATTAGGTACGGGATCATTGACGACATGAATTCTGTTATATATATGTAGGCACCCGTCGTACCGACGGGGCAGGGCATAAAAACCGTCTACAGTCTTTCCTCAGATAAGTTATCTCCTCATAAGTTATATCCTCACGTAAGTTATATGATTTTTCATCCACCGGCCTTGTACTATGGTGGATAAGTTATAAGTTATAAGTTATGCCCAAGAGGCCAAAAATAACTTATCCGAGGGGGTAAAATGTGCACAAAGCTTGAATTTTTACATCAGCACGAAGACTGAAGCCATGAGTCAAGAGTGCGCTGCGTAGTAGCAGCTGTACGAATGTAATGCTGGAGATTACGAAGGTGCCTACGTGCTGCCCTCCCTTCTGTGGTAGTTACATCTATAAGGAAGAGAACTATGCCAAGGCTATGAAGCTTCTCCGCTTTCGGAATCACCACTTCAACCGCATCCTCCTCTTCTTCATCTGTCTCTGAATGCCTAACCATCTCAATAATCTCCTTGTCAGTCAACTCCACATGTGTGGATCCGTCCTCTCCAACAGGATTCAGCAAATTCCCAATTGCCATTGGATTTCGCAAAGGAAGGCGGTGCAAGACGTCCTCTAATTCTTTCTCAACCTGCTGCCTCCCGATCTGGCACAATCCGTCCCTGCTCTGGAACAGGACCCTCCACAAATAACCCGGTATGGTTGTTGCAGTTGCTACTGGTCTGGTGCGAGACCTCTTCCCACGCTGCTTGGCACCAGCGAATCGCAGTGAGTTGATCCACCTTGTAAATGTTTTGCTCTCGTTTCTCATCCCTGTCCAATGCATGCTGGTAGTGGAAACGTCGGTAATGGCGCTTAAATGCCGCAATTATTCCAGCGTCCATTGGCTGTACTTTCGAAGTGAAGTTTGGTGGTAAAAACTCAATTCGAAAATTTTCAAGCTGAAGATCTGCAGTCACGTGAGAAGGGGCATTGTCGAGCAGAAGGAGAACTTGGCGCTGTACAGTCTGTAAAATGATACAAATTATGGTGAACATATACTACGTAAATATAAAAACTTACGCGAGCACTCAAGGAATGGCTCAAAGGTGCAAGAAGATAAAATTAAAGAGCACGAAAACCACCTTCATGGTGTTGTCAAATTGTTTTGAGCCATTCCTGGAAGCGCGCACCTTCATCCAGGATTTTTTGTTGAAGCGGTAAAGGAATCCGTGTTGCTCAGCATTTTTTTCTCAAAAAGCAACGCGGCTGCTTTGCATGACCAATAATCAAAGGATTGAGCTTGTGTGAGCCATCCGCATTAGCAGTGAACGCCAGAGTAATTCTTGTCTGCAAATGTAAGTGTTCATGATTTTTGCTGACAGCACACCCATGAACACATCAGCATATAAATACCACCTTCTCCTTCTTCAATCCTTCAATCGGTCCGGTGGCAATTGTTTTCTCAGGTGGTTTGTTGTAAGATAGGCCTTTTGTGATGACCATTGTCAGCAACATCACATGTCTTACTTCTTCAAAAGACAGCAAGAACAAACCTGTTTCGTCCATGTTATACACATCACAACGGTCATACTGCAAGATGAGGTTGCGCAAGCGGGGCAGAGCATCTTCCAGTGCGTGATGGTCAGCCGAGCCGCTCTCACCACTGGTCTTGAAGCATCGCAGTTTGTTTCGCTGTTGGAAACGAGTGATCCAGCCGTTGGAGAATTCAATTGAGCTTTTGGGAATGTTCAACTGGTCCATAAATTCAGCTGCCTTGGCCTTGATGAGGTTGCCGTTAACGGCAGTGTTTCGTGCCTGTCGCTGAAGAACCCAAGTAAAAAGTGCCTCCTCATGCTCTGGATGCTGTGCCACACGTGGACGCTTCGCATCAAGGTCAGCTTCATTCATCGTCTCAAGCTCGGCCCGCTTGCAAAGTATCTTGCTGATTGAAGCCTGTGAAAGTGGCTTCGCCAGCCCAAATTTCTCCTGCGCCCACACACCCAATGCGGCATGGCCAATCTTACTGGTGGCCTTGTACTGACAGATCTCAAGTCGCTGAGCATTAATGAGGCGTGACTGCATTTTTACTTTCTGTTCGGGCAAACCTCACATATTTAGCCCTAGATCACAGTCCCAGAACAGCCTGACAAGATTTCCTTATGTTTTATCTCAAGCAAAGAAATCACCTACTGACCTGGTGAGGGCTGTCTGCGGCGCGTCAAAAGCTGTTTAGCACGACAGTGCTTTTTTGTTAGTTTGTTTGCTTTCGTTTTTACAGCAAAAAGTTGCTTTGTTATAGTGTATTTACTGTTTTCACTTTACATGCAACAAGCCCCAAACTGTATACTGTAATTCATCATTTCAGGTAAGTTATATCCTCAGATAAGTTATAAAATTTTCTGTAACCAAGGCTATAACTTATCTGAGGAAAGACTGTATCCGTCTACAAACCTTTCCCCCATGTATTTCAAGGGTTAGAGTATTGAAAAAAGTACTCTACATTATACTAACGTGGTCACAATCCTTGGGTCGCACGCCGTTACTGCAATCAGTAACGGCGTGCGACCACTTTCATCTGCATCCTCTAAATCTTAATTCGTAGCCGTCTTGAGCAGTCGATGCACCTGCGCTAGGTCTTCATACAGCCCCTGTACCTGTTTGCCTGCCGCAACAAAAAAGTGAGCAAATCCACGGAACATAAATCAAATAGTATAATCTCACCATCGACAACAATCCGGGCTCCTTGTGCGCGTCTTAACAACTTCCAGTGGTGGCGTAATGAGCGCAGCCGCCCTTCCACGGTGCAACTTCACCGCCTGCAAAATGTCGGTATGTAAATCTGCTATTTCTAACCAATGATAAAGTCGAATAGTTTTTTTTACTTAACTATAAAAGAGCTATTTGTAACCAATTAAAAGAAATCGATAGTATAGTTCGAATTCGCTTAGGTACGGGATCAAGACGACATGGTATTCTTTTATATATATAGACAAGTCTAGGTACCCGTCGTACCGACGGAGAAGGGCATAAAAACCGTCTGTCCGTCTACAGAACTTTCCCCCATGTATTTCCAAGGTTAGGGTAGCAAAAACATATATTCTACATTAACTAACGTAGTCACAATACTTGTGCAGATCATTGCAGCACCTCGTTTTACAAAACGTTCCGCATGACCTGATCCTCCACGCGGTTGGCGGATTTAGCTTCAAGCAGGACAGAGATGTTTTCTGGAGCTGTTGCGCGGGAGAATGCAACATACAACTGACCGTGGGAGAGCACGTCCTTTTCAAGGCAAATGCCAACCTTTCGCAGTGTCTGACCTTGGGACTTATTGATGGTAACTGCGTATGCAACACGGATCGGAAACGGCTTGCGTCGCACCGGAAACGGGAGACCGGATGCTTCGGAGACCAATGGAATACTCGGGATCAGCGCAATCTGCCCTGCTTGTTCGTCTGTCAGTATTTCATTTTCGATGACGCGAGTCACACACCGTCGATCAACCAGGCGTGTCCCGTTGCAGAGGCCGCTGCTTGGTTTGAGGCTCCGCAAAAGCATGACGGGCGTGCCGATTTTGACTGTAAGCTTGTGCGGTGGCCAACCGTTGACGTCCAGGTTGTTGAGGTACTCGACAGGTATGTGATCGGCGCCCGCTTCGCTGTCCACCTTTTCCGCACTGAAAGAGTTGAATGCATTCCCAGGCACTATATCGAGCACCGCGGCGTTGAACTCCGATACATCGTGATTGCGTGCAGCAAGAATGGCACGGCCACTGGAGTAGTTGCGCGCGTTCGCACTGGCAACGTTGGCTATCTCTCCGTAAATCGAGTGAATGAGTCCGTTCATGGTGTGTTCATGCAGAATCATGCTGTGTGTGCATTGTACGAAGTCATCCTTCGCCTTCTCAAGTTTGTCTTCGCCCAATGCCAACAGCCACTCTGCAAACATCCGGTCCCCGAGTTCGTCACGGCGATGGTCCGCAGCGGCGCGCATGTGTTGTCGCGGCTGGCACACGTGCACGTGATGCCACATATACGACTCTTTGACCGATGCTGCGCAGATGTCAGGCCGCAGACCCATTGGAATCACTGGGAGCACTTGCCGGAAGTCACCGCACATGACAAATGTTATTCCTCCAAACGGCGTGTCAGGCCAGCCAGTAATGTCTAGAAGAGTGCGATACAGAGCCTTGAATAAGAACTTGTCCATCATGGGGGATTCATCCCATAGAATCCGTGTTGCGTATCGAATCATGTTGGCAAGGTCACCTTGTTTACTGATCTGGCAGATCGATGTGGGCGTGAGCTCCATTGGCAGCTTGAACGTGAATGAGCTGTCCTCCCCTGAGCCAACAGGAGGGCTGCGATGCCAGATGACGCGCCAGCAAGAGCAATTTTGCCCTGACCTCGAACATCCTTGAGGATCAGGTACGTCTTTCCGAGGTACGTCTTTCCCGTCCCTCCCGGTCCGTCCACAAAGAATACCTTGCTGCTGGTCTCGTCGTTGTTGTTTCCACAGGATGCCATGATGCGGCGGAAGATGTCATGCTGCTCGTCGTTGAGCGTTTCAACCTCGCGCTCAGCCTCATCTCTCAGCTGTGCGGCGTTGATTGACAGATGCTCTACCACAAACCTGTTCCTGTGCAGCTCATCTATTGCAAAGGCTGGTTCTGGCAGGTCAAAATCGTGCAACGTCTTTCCGCTGGTCTGAAGCATCTGCGCGATAAGGTTGAGTGTAAGGCTGGTAATGTGTTCCTCGCTTGGGTAGTGCGTCCCTCCACTCTAACAAAGTCGGTGGCGACAATCGTCAGACAGGTTGTCCCGGAACAGCTCCCAAAGGTGCCTGGGGTCTACCGGGGGACCGTGCGTGAGGATCGTAACAAAAGCGATCTCAGCTGCGCCCCTGTATGCATCAACGCAGCCTCACGCAAGCACTGATCCCACTCGTCATCGTTGTCGTACAGTCCGCGTGCCACGCACGCCGCCTTGAATGTCGGATACTCGATGCCCTCGAAAGTACGTAGCGCTTCCGGGTTTGTTGCCCTCGTCACCGTTGTCAGAAGCGTGCGCATGAAGTGCCGCTCCCCGGCATTCGGGTTCACAAAGTAAAGTCGTCCGATGCACATTCCCTTCTTGCGTATCGTCCAGGTCTTGCGGTTGTTGTTCCACACAAATCGCTTCGGGAAGTCAATGTATGTGGTGTCTTGTGCGCCTGGGATGTTTTCACGATTGGTCTCAAACCACTGCGTCAGAATTGTCTTGCGTGCCCTCTCCGCGTTCACCATCTCGATCCAGATCCTCGTTAACATTATATATCACTTGCTGCTGGTTGGGCAGTTGCACTTGGAGTCGCTGAATCGGTGGCACATGGTCATGCATCTTGAACCCGTACAGCCACCATCCCGCTTCCGGAGCTGAGATGTAGCGCGCGTCAATGTATTGCTGCACCTCGTTAACATCCTCAAGAAGCACAGTGGCGCGATCGTGTCATTTGTACACATATTTGAAGAGGTACTTCACTGCTGAGATCGATGAGCACTCCTGAACAGAAACAAAGTGGCGGTCATCACTACCATTGAGTCAAACATGGGACGTAGAATCTTAGCAGCGTTCTCTAACCTCCACATTGATATGGGCGTCGTACTTTGTACTCAGGGAGAGGTTGTGCGGAACAATTAAGCGATTGTTCACCCGCCGTTGTTTCAAATCGACAAACGATCGTCCATCATCTCGCCGCCTGTACATGGGATAGCCGTCGTGGTCTGCACTTGTCTCGTCGCAGAACATCTTGGGATATCCATTTGTGCATTTACCGCTCTCAATGCATGGTGCATTTGGATACTCAGCTCCGCAAGGTCCGTGCACTAAGCATCGGGTCACCGTCTCGTACGCATCCGGATGGGTTTCGCGGTCGGGAATCTCGGCGGAAACAGCCGTGTCAATCTCGTCCGCAGTTCCAAGATTGAATTCCGTTTCAAGGATCAGTAGGATGTTTGCGTGTGGGAGGCCTCGTTTCTGGAACTCGATCACCCAAGTGTACCCGAACACGGTTCCAAACACTTTTCGCTCCTTGAGGTCGGTCATCAGCTCCTCGAACTTGATGTTGAAAACGCGTTCCACCACATCCGGCCGATCCTGCGCAGTCTGGCCCTCCTCAATCTCCTGTGTGAGGATCTCCTTTAACTTGGGATTGCAGGTGAACGTGATGAAGAGATCAGGTTTCCCAAAGCACCGCACAATGGCCAATACATCCTGGTAGAGCTGGTTCATCTGCCGAGGGCACCCTGAAAATGTTGCCGGCAGAATCATGTGTTTTCTAATATGCGCTGCGTCATGGTCTCCGGCATTCAAGGCATCGACGACTCCTGCGTACAGCTCACATCGGAGTTCCTGCTGATTTTCTCGGACCCAGTTCAGGTGATTCTGATCAGTACACGCCCACGCACCACCATATACTCCTGTAGGAGTCGGCCAGCCAGAAAAATGTGGTCACGGCGTTGGCGGGGGTGGAGCATGTACGCGTAATATTGCATTTGCGTGACACGCATCACCCCACCACGGCCACGCACCGCAATGGCATCGACGTTGTTGAAATGCTGATTGTTGTCGTTGTATTCAAAGCCTCGTAGTGGGATGGTTGGTGCCCAACCTTGCCGCCCGTGGGAAAAAAGCAAAATGTAATGCAGCGGGGTATAGGCCGAGTGGAGTGCAGAAATGCGCTGGAGCGGCCCTGCTTGTAGTTGTACAACACGTCACGGTCGCTCATGTGGTGGAGCGGCTGATCAAAGTTTTTGAAGCTTGATCAGGCTTTACCACGGCGCCCGGACTGTCGACTAACGAAGGGGGTCCTCCGGTTTTACGTTGACTTCTTGTGTTCCTGCTCACCTTGTCTACCCGACGGCTTGGGCGTGGGTCGCTCTCAAGGTGGCGGGGATGGCACGCTGAAATTCCTTGCTGCAAGATTGATATGACTTGTGATGAAGCGAGTGTTGTCGATTAGGCTTGATCAGGCTTGTTCAGGCGCAAATAGTCGATGATCAGGGGCTCTGGTCGTTGATCAGTGGGTGATCAGGGGTGGTCAGAGCCAATAGTCGATAATTACAGATCGTGATTGACCTGATCGGTCTGATCGGTATGATCGGTATGATCGATTTAGTCGATCAGGCACTAGTTTGCGCGAGTTGCGAACAGATGAACACAGGTCGCAGGCTGTAGAATGTCGATCTGGTGTCGATCGGCGAAGGGGGTACTTTATCAGGCAGCGGAAGTCTTCACTGCCCGATCACGGAGCCTCTGAGTCTTAATCAGATAACAGAATACCCAAAATAAATGTATTCTTAGCCTAGACCTACGAGGGAGGTAAATTTCACTAAATCCACCTAGAGTTCCCGTGGGGCGCTTACAGCAGCCGAGTTATAGGGGCCAAACGTGAACCAAAAAGGGAAGAAGTGAGAGCGCACTGCTCAATCACGTTCCCGAGACCAAAATTCTTTAAAAGAAGAACAGCTGACACAGCGGGCGGAGTTGCAGGGTGAGTTCTCACACTCTACGTCTACCGGTGGGCCAAAAACGAACTAAGTGCTCCCGCCCGGGACGTAGAGGTATATGCTAGTAAGGGAGGCGCAAAGGTGCCTTCCTTGAAACGATCTGCCCGATCGTACGCAAAAGGAGAACTTTATTATTGCCTAAATCCTAAGAACTACCAATTACCTAATATCAACCAATCAGAACTGCCCATTCCAGCGTACTCCGTCGACCAGTCGACCTGATTTATCCGTCGTTCGTCGCTGTACGTTAGGTACCTGTACATAGTCGTACCTTCTTACGATGTCCCGTCTATGTCCCGTCTATGTACCCGCAGTTTTACACGCAACTGTATACACCGTGGTAAACACAATCGTACACGCAATTACTCACCCGGTTGTGTCCACAGTCACACCCACAATTGTGCCCACGAAGGTACCAATTTTATGGCACACTTCACCACAGCCGCCCCTGAACCTCGTCCCAGCCGTACAGCGGTTGGGGCTGGGGTGGATCATGCCGTTGACTACCGTAGATCATGCCACCGTTGATCGTGTTGTCCACACCCATCAATCATGACATCATCGATCGGGCGATCAGCACCCATCAATCTGCCCTTTCTCACGTCGATCAGGTCACAATCGATCAGGCCGTTACCGTTTAGTGGTATGCCCATCGCGATCAAGCGTTCATCCTCCACCAACCGTGAAATCAGCGATCGGGATCTCTCGATCAGGCATTTCTGCATTTCCACCATGCGAGCAATAACGGACGGTGCCCCAGCGACCACAGCTAACGCTCTTGTCTTAGATCGGGCCACGGCCGATCAGCTGATCGCCGCGGTCAATCAGGCTGACAACCTGCAAAAGACACTCCACGCACGCGATGAGCAGATCGTTGTGCTATCCTAGTCGCTTGCGGTGAGCGAAGACACTATCTCGGTGCTTCGACAGCAGCTCGCTTGCGCCAACCGTAACGTGGCGGATCGTGATGCCGAGATCGAGCGGGCCGCCCTTAAACAGCTTGTGCCCCTGAGTGATTCTGTCGGCGCTGCAGTCAACGATCTCAGGTCCAAGTTAAAGACCGCAGAGAAAACCATAGCCGATCAAGAGAAAATCATGGCCGATCAACGCGCCCAGATCAGCGATCTGGAGAGCAGTCGTGATCGCGATCGCTATCTACAATCGGTGCAAGAAGAGACCATCGCTGATCAAGTGCAATAGTTTGATCAACTTCAGCAGCGCATGAACGTGCTACAAGAAGAATACAATCAGGCAGCTTCCAAGAAACAGCGCTTGATCGAGCAGGCGTTCAAGCTCAACTCCGAGGCTGAAAGATGCAAAGATCAACGAAATCTCCACCGGAAAAAGAACAAAGCCAATCGCCTGCAGATGCACGAATATACAGCCATCATAGCCCAGACGCAGGAGATATGTGAACTTGTCAAGGGGGTGTCGGACCTCAAGACCGATATGGAGGATCTATACGCCTAGTATTCCCAGCTGGAGGAGGAGCGTTCCGCAACGCAGTGCCGCTTCGATCAAGTTTCTGCAAATCGCGACACGCTGCGCAATCAGCTGCGACAGGCTCGAGATGAAGTTACGCAATTGCGTTCGTTCCACTCGGACCTTCAAGCTCAGTTGGCTGGTATGTCACTTTAGATGCAGATCGCCCCGGTCGCCAGCACCTCTCTTGCAGGTTCTGATCAGGCTGCATCGCCTGCTGGCCTTCTAGATGATTCTCCAGACAGCTCGATCATCCGAGTCGCTTCTTCGTCTAAAAGACGCATTCAACGCTCACGATCTTCAACTCGGTCCAAGCGGACACGCATCCTTCCTCCCATCTCGGAGGCGAAGTCGGAGGATGATGATCCTCCAAGTACTGATCAGGACGATCAAGGTGGATTCCCTGACCCGATCGCCTCAATTCCATCCACTCCGACGATCAGCGAGTGTGGGAGCGAGGGTCCGCTTGATCAAGGCTCCGCCGGGTTCCTTTTTCCTCGTACGGGTGATTTCAAGTCGTTGATCATGGTGCCTGGTGGTTCAGCAGACGAAGACATCTCGCTGTGGATTCCAAGTCAACTTAGTGGTTTCGATCTGCTTAGCGTCTCGGCCCAATGGTCTTTGACTACTTGACCCGCCCCGAAGGACGGTTGTTCCCAGTCGCCACGCACGCCCCTTCGTCTGATCAGTGGTTTTGTCACTTGATTACCCAGCCGGAGGTAGAGCGGTTATATTCTCAACGCCCCTGGGACATCTTTAAGACCATGTTGCCACCCGTCTCTTTCCAGTCAGTCGGCTGGTTTGTCGACTTTGAAGCCAAGTACCGGTTGTTTCTCAACCATCACGCGCAGGCGATATGGGAGTCGACACATTATCTCCCCATCGATAAAGGCCTCCACGATAACGATGACTTCTTCCAGGACTATTACAACGATCGACGTCAGCGCAGAAGTCGTGCCGGGGCAACATGGAACAGAATCGTGGAATTTGTCTTGCAGGGCATGATCGACGGGAAGTGTGTTCTCGACATTTTACTGGACCCTTCGATCACCCATTGTGCTCGAAACCGTCCCTTTAAATTTTCCCCGGCCGACGATGGGGCGTGGTACCCAGGGTTCCTATTGAAACCGCCACCTCGGACCCTATCAGACGCGCTGAACGAGGTTGATGACTTTGAACCTTGGCGGATCCAATATAGTCTTTCTCCTGAGGATCACCCTGGCCGGAACATCCCTCGCATCCGCCGTAAGTTTCATGGGTCTGATTAGTCGACTGATCACTTCTTCTTTAATCAGTAAACACTCTTGATCATGCCATTTCTACCTGTTGCTTCGTCACTTCTCAATGTATAATATAAATCGGTCTTCCGTCGGCTCATCTGTCGTTACTCCATCACCATACTTCGCAATATCCATCGTAAATACACCACTTCAAGTCAATTATCATCTCTTCATCAATTGTGAGTTTCATCAATCATTCTTTTTCAATCGGAGGTTCTTCGATCGTGATTCCATGATCAGTCCGCCGATCACGCATTAGTTAGACTCTTCATCCACTTTCATTACGTCAAACCGATGTCTGTTGATCATCTTCCTTTCGAAGTACTTGATCAGAGCATCACAGTTCAGATCTGCCTCGTCTACCCATGACGGCTCGGCATAACGTTTCCAGTAGACTTGACATTCGCGTAACGTCCTTCCATACCTAGTCTTTCGACCAGATCTGACATCGGTGACACGATCAACTTCAAATTCATCTGGATCTAGTGTCCTTTCCCATCTGTCTTCGGGTAGCAAAGCTTCATCGAAATCAAAACGCTCTTCTACCCCAGCTGCTAGCGCAGTAGTAGGTTGATCTGGAAATTCCTTGACCAATTTCAACTTGGACGGGTGTACCACTGGGAATATGCAATAGTCGGTGCCAGCTGTAACCAATCTCGCCGTATGATTACCGATCACCTCATCGACTCTGAAGGGTCCATGCCACATGCGCGCTAGTTTCTTCCCGAACCCTTCTTTCAACCGGTCGAGATATAACCAGACCCTTGATCCAGCTTCGACCTGTGTGGTGTAACTTGATCATTGTGCTTCTCAGCTCGATCAGCCATCGCTGGGTGCAATCGAGTGCTCACTTGATCACGGCGTAACGGTAGTCTTTCTGCAACTTATATCTCCATCGGCGAGCATCCCGGTCTTTACGCTGAATTACACCCAGTTGTAGTGTCGATTCCAACGATGATCGTGGGTACCACCCATACGCAAATAAAATGGTGTTTCCCCACGAATGCGATCAGGGGGTGAGTTTAGCGCGAATACCAGTCGCTCTGTGTACGATCTCCAATCCTTCTGGCCGACATCTGATACATACATCTTGATTGCCCGTGTAATCGTCTGCACCGTTCTTTCCGCCTTGCCATTCGCCTGTGGACGGTATGCCATAGTGGCACTCTGTCGTTGTCCCACGATCTTGTTGAACGCACGAAATACTTCCGACATAAACCAGGCACTCGATCATGCCTGATCACCTCACTAGCTCCAAATCGTCGAAATACACACTCTTCATCTGTCCCGTCCAATCATTCTTCCCGACAAAGATACCTGGCGACTTTCTACGCTGTGCGGGACGATCCTGCTTTCACGATCACATACCCGTGAACAGATCAGTCCAAATCAGCAGTTCTGTATGCCCATCAGTTGATCGGGGCAGTGACGGGATATGATCCATGGCTATCACTTGGAATGGGTACGTGGCCTCGATATTCCCCGGCGACATGCCCTTGATCGTAGTCTGGTCCTTCCCAGTCTAACAATCTACGCATTGTCCAACAAATCTTTGTACTCTGCGAATTAGACCACGCCAATGAAAGTATCGTCTGATCCGCTGATATGTACGCACTATACCTTGGTGTCTTCCTTCCAAACTTACATGATAATGGTGGAGGACATCCGCATGTAGGGTCTCGGGTAAGACCAGCTTGACCGAAGAGCGTCGATCATTTTGATCATCTTGATCATCGCTGGCTTTTCCTTTAGCAATATTTCCACAGTAAATCAACAATCCTCGTAGTTGTCGGCAATTTTCGAGCAATCCTTTACCTCGTCTGCGCTCAATTGTGAAACGTCACCGTGCAAGTAACTTCGCAAATCATGAATCCATTTCTCTTCGTCCTGCTCCTTTTTCACACGATCCGCCCTTATCCATTCTATGGATACTTTGGGACAAGTTGACGATTGCGTTTGACGAAGGTTACGTGATCGCGTCGTCACAGCACTTGCGGGACAGTGGGATCTTCCTTCCAAGTAATCACTTCAGCCTATCTGTTGAGATCGGCCAATTCCTCCAGCTGTTTTTCGTCATCAATCTCTCATCTTGTTCCACCCTGAATGGCCATAGTGGTGATAGGATCAGCACTCTTATTCCACTCTCTTTTGACGTGCAACAGATCATGATCGGTCCATTCGCGAAGGAGTTTAAGCGCACGCTGTTGCAACACTTGCAATCGCGGAGCTTTACACTCTATTTCACCGCGCATCTGCCTGATCACCAAATTCGAGTCTCCACACGCGATCATCCTTCTTTTGGGGTATCGCGACAGTAGATCCAAACTTAAGTGCAATCCATGGTATTCAGCTTCATTCACTGTGATGTCAGGTGCATGATCAGCAACCGCGATCATACTCTTCCCCTCCGGTAATTTCCACTCTATAGCGCCAAACGCACCCACACATCGCTTGAAACTTGCAGATCCATCGAAACTGATCACGTAGAGTTCCTCGTCTTTCTCAACCGTAGGAGGTGGTACTTCAATCATCTGCCGCGGTTGATTTTTGGGTGCGATCGCGATCAGGGCTTCATCAATTTCGGTGCGAGGGGTGATGCTTGCAGCTAACGCCCCTAGTACCTCCTCTTCTCCATAAACACATTTCTTGATCTCAAGGTCCCATTGTGATAAGATCACAGCCCATCTGCCCAATCGTCCGTCTAGCCCGTTGGATGTTAGTAACCATTTCAACGTGGATCGACGTGACAAGACAGTGATCACCTTTCCGACTAGCATCGTGAAGTAAACATCCAAAATCATCAGAAGCGCCAGAACTTCCTTTCCGACGGGGTTGTAATTCAGCTCGCTGCTCTTCAATGTTCAGCTGGCGAATGCGACGGGGCAATACACTTGATAATGTTCTTGTACCAACGTGGCAGAGACTGCCCATTTGCTGGCGTAAACCACGATCACCGGAGTTTTGGCTTGATCAAAATAGTGCAGGGTTGGGCTGACGCAATCTTCGCTTTCAGCATACTGAATGCCACTTTTGCCCTGATCAATCGATCGTCTTCATGATCCGAATTCTCCTTGATCAATGATCGGTTCTTCAACTCTTGATAATCCATCTCTCTTAATTCTTAGAACACTGCGGCATAGATCGCGAAGTCTTCGATAAATCGACGGTAATATTTCAAACTTCCCAAAAACGATTGCATAGCACGTAAGGTACCAGGAAAAGGGAAATCGATCAGATGATCCAAATTTTTTGGATTTGTTTCCAAACCGCGGCTAGAGACATGATTCCCCAAATAAGGAACTTCACTTCGCCCCCAGTACGATTTAGCCACACTGATCGACAAGTTCCACTGATCGCACTTTTCCAGCAGGTGCCGCAACTTATCATACAGGGTAGTCCATGTAGGTGCAGGGATCAAAATATCATCGATATATGATCGCCGCTGCAGCACAGACGGGTCCGGTGTCTGGTCAGGCTCTCCCACAGTAAATACATCAGCCGATTCGTTGGCACCGTCCTTAACCTTGCGATACCCGTATAAGGCATTATCGATCAACCGCTGGTATATTTGCGGAGCATTCTTTAGACAAAAGGGTATCCTATTCCATTCAAACAATCCAAACGGAGTGACAAACGCCGAAATCTGACATGCTCTATCGGTCATAGACACGAGCCAAAAACCACTCGCCATATCCAAAGAGCAAAACCACAACGGTTTATCCAAATCTTCGAGTAGGTCAGAGATCAGGGGCATTGGGTATACCATCAAACGCGTGAGTTGATTCACCGCGCGATAGTCGATACATAAGCGAATATCAACCCCATTCTTCTTCACGATGATCACTATAGGTGATGCCCAGGGTGACGTAGACGGCTGGATGATCTTCGTGGCCAATAACCCCTTGATTAAGGCCGATAACTTCTCGCGAAATTGCGGAGCCACCTTTCGACATTTTTGGGCGATCGGGCGCGCATTGCCTACATCGATTTCACAAACAACTCCATGTGCAGCAGGAGGTAGCGTGTTCCCTTCCCTATCAACAGATGTTTCTTCGCCCAAATTATATCGCGAAGCAGATCAATTTCTTCTGCTGTGTTGATCAATGGATCACCAACTTGCAAATCATCCTTAGCCACTTCTTCGGTACCTGCGGACACTTCAGGAAACGTGGCAAGCTGCTTCTCCAATTCTTCCACGTACAAATCTCCCCCTTCATGGTAGAAAACTTGTTCCTCGATAGGAATCACACCAAATTCACTATGATCGGCTGAGACGGGGTGATCACGTGTATCTTGATCAGGCTCATATCTTGTAACAGGTTGTTCAACTTCGTGATCCAGGGTCGGACCTTTCACATTCAGCTCTTGATCGCACCTCTCTTGCACTTCTTGCGCCTTTTGCGACCCTCCGGTTATTAATGCCACATACGTCACGATCGGGTCCGTAGGTCGTACTAAAATACTTTGAGGAGTAGGATACTCCTTCTCGACTAGGGGGCCTTGATCGACACTTTCTTGATCGTCAAGTACAGAATCGGTAGAAGCTTGATACGCGATGCTTTGCCACTCCTTATAGCGATTGGATCCCACTGAGATAAATCCAGGGCGATGGGGCACGTCGTCTTTGTTCATCCAGATACCTAAAATCGTATCGTCTTGTACGATGATCGGATGATCAACGACGTTCGTAATACGCAGATACCGTAAACTACCCACGCCCCTAGTGATAGTGGGGACCCAATCTTTTCCACGAGTAATCCACAACTTTCGAGATCGTTAATCACGAATCCGAACCTCAGCAAATCGACCTACTGGGATCTGTTCGTACTGATCAAGTTTCATGTAATTTCCACTCGACCCGTACAGCTGTCGACGTCCTTCTAATGGGATAATCACTTCATAAGGCAAACTTAGTGCACCATGGGCGACGTCTAATCGAACACCAGCTGCTATCATAAAATCCATACCCAATATAGCATCTTGACCGACAAGTTTGCCCACCCGTGCATGGAAATAATAAACCAACGAGCCCGCTAGCGTAATCTTGATTTTAGTGCTCCCTTATGTGAGGTATATACTTTCTCCGATGCCGACACATTCTTGCGTTTAACTCGTGTCGATCTGACAACTCACCTTACGAGCAAAGGTTGAGTCGATGATCGACACTTCGGCAACAGAATCAAATAATAACGTGGCACTTTCGATATTAATTTTACCGCTCGCCTTGGCTTTTTTAAACCATTTATTTGGCGAGTTGTACTTCCAATATCCACGTGATTCACCCGGGAGTAGATCAACTTCCATGATCACCGGGGACCGAGAAAACTCATCAATACGGAAATTAGCCAAACGTGGTAAATTAGGCTGATCACATTTTTCAGTATCTCTTTCTGCTTCTTGATCAGCCCTCTTCTTATCCACATACGCAAAAATACACAAACCAGAACGCTCGTCTCGTACCAGATTCCAACCTGGCGAGCTTCCTAGTTTAACAAATCTTCAGCTTCCTTGGGCAACATTCCAGCATGCTTGGTGGGATTGTACCACTGGCGGAAGCGATTCTAAAATTCTTCCATAGGGCACTTGCCCGCATCGTGAACTTCACCGCATGCTCGACAGACGTACAGGCATTGATCGGTAGGATGACCCTTCTTGCCACACTTCAGACAGGTCAGGCGCTTCCAGCAGCGTAAATTGTCGTGCCTGGTCGACCCACAATGGCTGCACTTCTTCACCGCCCCTTGGTCAACTGTACTTGATTCACTTCGTTTGCCAGATCGGGGCTGACAAGGTTTATCATGCGACACTGGTTGATCGCGCATGGCAGCAATGATGTAATGGCGCTGATCACCATCGCTTCCACTGTCGTCGGCACTTGATTCTTCACTCCCGGACATCACCTTGATCGCGCGTACTGCTTTGGTCTTCCGCGTCGGGGCAGATGCTCGATCATCGCCTAAATTCTGGCGGAATTGGCTGGTACCTACCGCCTCCGTTGGCTGGCACAACTTATTGCGTGCATAAGCCCGCAGCGTCTCTTCCAAATCCGTAGCGTTATCCAACCGCAGAAGTGCCAGTTGATCAGCTAGTTCGCGATTGGCCAATGTGTCCAGAAAATGTTGCACATGCTCGCGTAAGATAGTAGACGATCCGTCCTTGATCATCAACTTGGCTCGCAGTCCCGCAACATTCAACCGGTGAAGATACTCAATTGGATTTTCCTCCGATCGCTGCTTCGTTTAATAATACTGGAGGGATGCCGATTGACCACTTCCACAGTATTAAGTTTCAAACTCATCCACGAGACTTTTCCATTTGAGCGAGTAGATCTACGCAGCTGGCGATATCAATTTCGCGCTGGTCCTTTTAGCAGATCACCCAGGATCAAACACTTTTCATGATCAGAAGCTTGATAACGCATAAATGCTGACTTGAGGAGACTAATCCAATTCCGCGCTTGATCTTCATCTCCTTCTTTTCCAGAAATTCCTTCAGATCACTGATCACAGACATCTGGATTCTGGGAATCGGCTGCTGATCAGGAATTACAGTAGATGCGGACGTAACTGTGGCTCGTTGAGGCAGTGTGATCGGCTTATCTGGATCGACGTAATCACGCTGGGATCGTTGGTCATGGAACGAATACACGGATTCCATGTCGACATACTTAACCGTCGTCGATCTTCCTGGCTTTGACTTACGATCATGAAGTGAATGCACTGACTCCATATCGACATCTTTGACGCTGCTCTTCCTGGCCTCGGCTGGTAACTCTTCGCGTGAACCACTCCAGGTGTCGACTTGCTTCTTTCCTCAGCCAGAAACCGCTCCATGGCCTTATCAAAAAATATCTGCAGCTGTGGGATTTGCGATGCTTGATCGTCTTCCACCTTGGTCGGTTGAGGTTCTTTCTTGATAACCGAGAACTTGGATTCATCTTTCTGGTAAACTGTCATACTGGTGATATTGGGCTTTATACTTCCGGCACTGCTCGACTCCACTTCAGGCTAATCGCCTTCGGAAGGGGCAGATTCGTAACAGGATGATCCCGTGTGTTCTGCCGCGTTGATCGACGGGTCCGCTTCAATTTTTAGCGGAGAACTGGGGGGCTCCTCCATAGTAGATCGACCCACGATAGGTACCAACAACTCGTAAAGTCGATGTGTAGCGGTCCTAATATATCCTAGGTCCTGATAGAACATTTCTTCGGCTTCGTAGGCGCTTGTCGACAGACCAGCTTGCTTGATCAGGCGTATTAACCCTAACACCAGCCGAAGCTTGTCATTCCAATTCGTTACTGGTCGATCGACCGGTCCTTTCAGCTCTTCGCTGATCGTGACCCCGAGGAGGTTCATGATCGCATTGGTCAATAACAAATCTTCCAATTCTTCTTTGTAAACCTTTCGGTAAAACGTTTTCACCATATCCAATTCCGTTGGCGGCGTACTTGATCGACTTTCGTCGCTCTCCTACCCAAGCGCTTTTAGCAACGCCTTCGGCTGGTCGGTCTTGTAATACTTCACCACCGTATCATTATACACACATATATTTGGCGGATCATAACTTGCGTTATGATCCGCATGGGCTCCCGAAGGAGCCTCGGGAGGTTGTTGAGGCTTCTCCTCCTTTATCACATCAATATACCTCCCCAGGTCCTGATGATCAGCATTTCCTTTATTCTTCAGACATGACGACGGCAAACTGCCTTCCATCTTCATAACCACCTCCTCCTTTCCACTTTGATCTTCACTTCTGATTCCACTTCCGTTTTCACGTCCGCATCAGCTCCATCTTGCGTAGAATCGCGGGATATCCCGCGTCACCCAAAGATCCGGGCACGCGCACCATTGTGGTGGAGCGGCTGATCAAAGTTTGAAGCTTGGTCAGGCGTTACCACGGCGCCCGGACTGCCGAATAACCAAGGGGGTCCTCCGGTTGTCCGTTGACTGCTTGTGTTCCTGCTCACCTCGTGTACCCGAAGGATTGGGCGTGGGTCGCTCTCCAGGTGGCGGGGATGACACGCTGCAATCCCTTGTTGCAAGATTTAGTTAACTTGTGATGAAGCGACTGCTGCGATCAGGCTTGATCAGGCGCAATCAAGCTTGAATCAGGTATGATCATGTTTGATCAGCAGTGATCAGGATTAATCAGGCGCTAAAAGTCTTTGATCAGCTGTGATCAAACTTGATCAGGCTAGATCAGGCGCTAGAAGTCGTTGATCAGCTGTGATCAGACTTGATCAGGCTTGATCAGGGCTAAAAGTCGTTGATCAGCTGTGATCAGACTTGATCAGGCTTGATCAGGTGCTGAAAGTCGCTGATCAGCTAGTTGGCGAGAGTTGCGAACAGATGAACGCAGGTCGCAGGTTGAAGAGTGTCGATCAGGTGTTGATCGGCGAAGGGGGTACTTGATCAGGCAGCGGAAGTCTTCACTGCCCGATCACGAAGCCTCTGAGTCTTAATCAGCTAACAGAATACCCAAAATAAATGTATTCTTAGCCTAGACCTACGAGGGAGGTAAATTTCACTTAATCCACCTAGAGTTCCCTGGGGCTCTTACAGCAGCCGAAATATAGGGTCCAAACGTGAAACAAAAGGGGAAAAAGTGAGAGCGCACTGCTCAATCACGTTCCCGAGACCAAAAACCTTTAAAAGATGAACAGCTGACACAGCGGGCGGAGTTGCGGGGTGAGTTCTCACACTCTACGCCTACCGGTGGGCCAAAAACGAACTAAGTGCTCCCGCCCGGGACGTAGAGGTATATACTAGTAAGGGAGGCGCAAAGGTGCCGTCCTTGAAACGATCTGCCCGATCGTACGCAAAAGGAGAACTTTATTATTGCCTAAATCCTAAGAACTACCAATTACCTAATATCAACCAATCAGAACTGCCCATTCCAGCGTACTCCGTCGACCAGTCGACCTGATTTATCCGTCGTTCGTCGCTGTTCGTTAGGTACCTGTACATAGTCGTACCTTCTCACGATGTCCCGTCTATGTACCCCGCAGTTTTACACGCAACTGTATACACCGTGGTACACACAATCGTACACGCAATTACTCACCCGGTTTTGTCCACAGTCACACCCACAATTGTGCCCACGATGGTACCAATTTTATGGCACACTTCACTACACTCACGCTGCCGTCGTGTCCATCTCCGACCATGATGCCGCCAAATTCATCCGCAGTTGGTGCATTGTAGCGGCGCTTGTCCTTACATGATAGCGAAACCAAGTGTAGGGTCAGCTCCACCGCAGGCTGATTGGCAACACGTTGCTGAACTTGCTTGTAGATGTAGATGTGAACGTATGGATTGTATGCCTGAAGCATATCCTGCAGCTCGCCCATGATGCGTCTGTCCAGGCCCTCAAAAACATCCATCCGTTGATTGAGCGCAAATGTGCTATTAACAATGTAGAGCTGCGAGAACTTCGGTACATTACCTGCGTCGGGCAGCAAATTCCCCATGCGATGGTACAGGGCTCCCTGAAGCCGAAATGTGTAGATCCCGCCTTGAGTAACCGTTCATCGATATTTGCCCCCAATGATGTGAATGACAGCGCGTTGTTGTACGCCCGTATGTTCCTGCGAAACGCCTTTGCAGATGACGTCTGCGCACTCGGTAGTGGTGCGAGAGGCTCTGGTGGCGTGTTCAAAGTCTCGATGTTTGCAACTTTGCCTGCGTCGCAACACATCGTGAACACAGCATTCATCATTCTGGATCGCTTCACTCGCTCCTCACCCAGTGTAATGCTTGGCATGATGCACATCGGACGTCCATCCGCTCCAGCATATGTCGAAGTGTACCCCGTGCTCCTTCCACCGGCTGCCGGGCCACTGCTTCTACATGGACTTCCCTTCGAGAAGCGTGCGCTGCATTATCTGCCCCTAATTCTTCTAGAATCATCCGTGCACGCCGAGAACGTCTTGCCGCTGCCTGAGATTGGCGTCGTTCTTCTTCTTGTTGTTGTGTCTCAAGAGCACGTCCCTGAGCACGCCGCTCCCGAGTTAGTCGAATTCTTTGTTCTTTTTGTTCTTGGCTCTCAATACGACGTTGTCGAGCATGCTGCTACGGCGCCAGTCGATTTCGCCATAAATTCTCTTCTGGTGTCTCAATAGTACGTTGTCGAGTACGCTGCTCCCGAGAAAGTCGGTTTCGCCGTGAACGCGGACTCTCGTTTTGCGTTGGCATTCGGGGGAGCAAATGTAGTAGTGAGCCCAACAGGGCTAAAATGCGACCACGAAGTTGCGCAACGGTCGTCTCGAGAGAGGCAAGCCGCCTCTTGAAGGGTTCAGTGTCCATGTTCCCAATAGTTGTCCTCAAAATCTTCCATACGCTTCTTTACAAATCTCAATGTTATCGGTCAAGGCATAGTGAGATGACTACTCGTTTTATTTTTGCTGCATTGTCCAGTGGCTTTAAGGCTACTAAAAGTGGGATTGTACAACAATTTGGGTTTGGCAGGGTATTGCTCAATTACTATACTCGCTATAAGCCCGTATGAACAGATGCTTATTTCTATAAGCGCTATTTGTAATATTTGTAATAACCAATGATAAAGTCGAATTCAATTATGACCGATTTATAGTATAGTTCGAATTCGATAGATAGATTACCATTGATGAGAATAGTATTAAGCGTAATGAAAGGCAACTTCGCCTTTTAGGTAGACTAACACCTTTTAATAATATACTGCTTAGTACCTATGTCACCTGTTCGAGCAGCCATGAGTAGCTGCGGTACCTTAACGCTGTCGGACAGCTTGTCGACGGCGTCATCACGTTTTAGTATGTTCTCAACAACCTATGTAGGGTGAAAAGTCACATGACCGAGCACGACTGGATCGTCTTGTGCACATTGCGCTGCGCCCACCCATGAACCCCAGCACATGCCGTAACTGCTTGAAGCATCAAACAAAAAGAAGTGGTACTAAAGCACGAAAAACAGTAGAAAACGTTAGAAAGAGAAGAGCTTCTGCTCCAGCTAAACTGTACAAAACGTACATCTTGGTACGTCATCTTGGTGAAGTATTAGTCGAGCGCCCGATTTTTAGGTACTGCTGATTCCGCGGCATGCTACACGAATACACCACAAAAAAGTTGTCAGAGCCTTGCACGATAGAATGGCAATCTTTTTTTACGTAGAACGCATTTCGAGCCCTGCCACGTGGCAATCTCACTGCCTCACAATGTCGGTATGTATCTGCTATTTCTAACCAATGATAAAGTCGAATATTTTTTACTTAACTGTAAAAGCGCTATTTATAACCAATTAAAAGAAATCGATAGTACAGTTCGACTTCGCTTAGGTGCGGGAGCGCGCATGCATCGACGAGATGGTATTCTTTTATATACATAGACTAGGGGATGTTACCCGTCGTACCGACGAACTGTGATTGAAATTTCATTTAAACTACAGTATATCTCCATTTACTTTGAAAGCAAAAGAAAGACAGTTTTTTGCGGGTGCGTTTTTACCATAGTAGTATATAGATGTTTTATTAATCATGACCACGTAAATAGTGACATTGCCAAGCTTTAAGACCTGCGTAAATGGTGAGGGAAAACTCGTACACAAATTCTATGTACACTAAACAACAAATCTGGAAGCCCCATGGGGGTTTTAGAGGCGAAGCTTGGATTCGACGCTGCATTGCTGTAAAACTGGTTGAGAGCCGCGATATCACCGGGACTCAGATATTTCCTCTGCCCCATTGCTTTCGTGGCTGTATCATTGCACATACTGCTCGTGATGTCAATGCAGTTGTCATCTTCATCGTTCAGATTGCAAAAACCTTGTGGCCTTGCTAACGCAATCCGTTTGTAAAGTCTCGTCCTCGCAGTAGTTTGGCTGGCAGAAACCGTACGACATGGGGTAATGCATAATGCTCAGCGGATCATAGGGGCCACCAACCGTGACTTCTGGAATGCTCATTTCGGCCCAGACGCTCTGATCGATTTCATCCCAAAACATGGCGATCCTGCGCATCGTATGTTGGTGCTCGTGGTACATTCATAGGGAATGACCTATCTCGTGCATGGCTGTACCGTAAACGGTTTTCAAATCATCATCGACTTCGAAGCAGCGGTCAGCGAGGTTCATAATCTGAGCTCCGCCTTCTAAAATTCCGATACTCGAGTTGCAGTCGTGACCGCTCGTCGGGTGTTTGAAATCCACCCAGTTCTTGCACGAATCGCAAAATGACATTCCCTCTTTTTCACAGGTAGCAGTAGTCACGAAACGCACATTCGTGCTCGTTTCGTACCTCGACATGGCCTCGTAAACCAATTCCGCCTGGTTGGAATTAAACGGGTACTCTTGGCTTAGCTGAAAGCACATGTGTGGCTACACACATCCGTAAGCGCACTGATCTTACCAGAGAACGTTGTGATAAATGCTCATTTGCTAAGCGAATATTTCCCTTTTTTAAAATATTACACCTGGCCTCCATATACAACCGCATTTGTCTAAGCCCGCTGTCTCTTAAATCTTGAAGTTTTTGCTTTACGTGATTACACGCCTTCATTACTTTTTCTTTGGCATGCTTTTGTTCACGAAGGCACTCTTTCAGCATTCCATTTTTTAATTTTTCCTGCTTATTTTCCTCGAACAACTTTGCAATCTAGAAAAAGACTTTTACAATCGTGTTCTCCAAGGTAAGTCCCAACAGCGTATTGTTTACACACACTACGTGTTGCTCGTACTCGTGCATGAGAGCATCGTTATCTCGTTTTCATGTGCCATGCAACTTTATATCGAATGTGGAAGTGGCTGCACAATAACGTGTAGTTAGACACGAAATTGAAAATCAGTGTAGAATACTCTTACCCTCTTGCTCGCTACTTCATCAGACTGATTATTCTCCAGCGAGTGTAAATTGCGCATGGTTTCGTGTATCAAGAGCGGAAACTGCAGGTGCTGCGTCTCGTCTTGCATCGAAGAATTTCTGCCTCTTTAGCCTGTAGTATTCGCTCCAATTTGGTGCATCTTCTCTTCAGGCTACGCATTTGATCCTCTTTAAGTCTTCTTTTATCACAATTAGCGCAAATATCTGGTACCATACTGCACTCGTTTCGCTCACATAGTTGCGTCTCATGCTGGGAACCCTTCTTATTGTGCCCCATGCGAAAGTCGTTAGATAGCATCAGCAAAATCTCCGACCGATTAAGAACGGAGAGAAAATAAATAATTGCGTGCAACTTACGAAGTAGTTTTCAGTTTAAGCATTTGGTTATGAAGATGCTCTATAACCACTTGTAGAGCATTTTTACGTATTTGTGATCCAATATAGTACTACCCTAGAGGCCACCCGCAGCTCCGCCCGCAGCTCCACCTGCGGCTCCACCACACCAATTCCTCCATGAGCGCATGGCACATTTCTAGGCATGAAAAAAACACTACTTACCCTCAGATAATCGCTCGCGGACGCATTGATAGCAACACCAACCACACCCACGATATGCACAGCGACACCGATGATGCCACGCGTTCGCCGTCGCTTTATAAAGAACAATACAGTCTTTTAACCAATTAAAAGAAATCGATAGTACAGTTCGACTTCTCTTAGGTTCGGGATCGCGTACTTAATTGAATTTTATACTTAGATCGAGACATTCGCTTAGGTACGGGATCATCAATCATCGACGACATGAATTCTGTTATATATATAGACTAGCATAGTGCCCCCGTTGTACCAACGGGGCAATAAATTTAATATTTGAACTTACATATATGAATCTCAGAACGGCCCCTAATCTCATCAAGAATTTCATAAGCTCCTCAACTTGGTTTTGCTTGAAAATATCGAGTAAGGCAGCTTAAGATAGAGTGTGCTCTTCGTTATTCTTTCGCCCACAGCTGATTATATCCTTGTGTAACGTAATTAATTGGGGCCGATACAGATCAGTCCGTGAATTAATTTCGTTGAGCGCCAAACTATCTCCTGAAGTCGTTAACGGCACTGTGCCAGGACATACTGTGTCCAATGTTATCTTGGTAGCTGAACTCTTGCTAATTTTA
>CM047587.1:13256820-13303974 GCA_026184515.1 Peronosclerospora sorghi | reverse complement strand
GGAAGTTGCCACAATGGTCTATAGTTGCAGCCGCTGCCGATTTCACGAAGAATATTACTGTTAGCGAGGCGTAGTACCGAGGTCTACTTCATTTTCTGGACCTGCTGTCGTCGCAAGAGAAGGGGCGAGTCATCATATGTGGTGACTCCAACCTAGTGATCAGGCAGATCACCGGAGAGATCGACTGCAAGGCTCCACGGCTGAGGTCGTTAAATGATCGGGTAATCAAGGCATTGAAAGACCATCCCAACCACGAGCTGTTGCACGTGAAACGGGACTGGAACAGAAGCGCCGACTACCTCGCGACCAAGGCCATGCGAGACCAGACCGGGGCTACGATCACCGAGGAGGCCGTTCTTGATGAATTGATGAATATAAACAGGCTCCCCGAGGTGATCGGACCCAAGAACGCTCCGGAACAGGTGCATGGGATGGGCGAGACTAGACCAAAAGCTCGGAAGTCCCACCAACCGTTCCCAAAGGAGCGGTTGAGTGAATCTGTTGTGCAACGACTAAGGGCAGAACGGATCCTCAAGGCGCAGGACGAGGAAGAATGGATTGTGAATTTGAAGACCTACCTGCGCGGTGAATTGTCTAGTAAGTTGACGAATGATCAAGCGAAAGAATGTGCCAAGATCGCAGACAGTTACGAAGTGGATGAGGATGGTTTACTATATTACTGCCGCGATGCCGACCAAGACAGTGCAGACCGGGACCGACTGGCGAAATTAGTGATCCCCGAGTTGCTGCAGCTGGTTGTCCTTCATCACTATCACGTGAGTCTAGAAGGGGGACATCAGGTCATAGGCAGGACCTATCACAAGATCAGGTCCCACTTTCACTGGAGAGGTCTTTTCCGAAGTGTACAGAAATATGTGGGTTGTTGTACGGATTGCGAGACCGGAAAGGGTAGACCGGTAATCAAGGGGCGATCGCCCGGAAATATCAAAGCTACCTACCCTTTCCAGGTCATAGCGATGGACCACATACCGTCGCTGCCTAAATCAACATATGGTAATACTGAGTTGTTGATCTGGGTAGACCTGTTCACCGGTCTAGTTATTGCGAAGGCAAGTGCGTCCCGGTCTGCCGAGCAGATCGCCAAAAGTTACGAATAATGCGTGTTCCGAAGGTTCGGCGCCAGCGAGGTCATCAGACATGACCGAGAACCCGGTTTCATGGCCGAGGTGTTCCGGTCGTTTAACAATATGCTGAGCCAGAAACAGAGCGCGACGATGGCATATCGTCCGCAAGCAAATGGATCGGCGGAACGCATGGTGCAGACCCTAACGAGGGCGATCAAGATGTACGTTGCTGACCCGGACCAGCGAGATTGGGACGAGTATGCAGAAAGGCTGGTGTTTGCACTCAACTCGTCGACCGATCGGGTCCGAGGAGAAACGCCTTTTTATCTGACATATGGATGGGACCCTCGGTCGACACTGGAAGCTGCGATACCTATCGGTTGCACCCGGACCCGCGATCGCGATGCTCGACACTGGCGCATGCAGGTCCTGAAACACTACCAGCATGCAAAAGAAGTCGTCAACGAAAATCTGCGTCAGGCCACACAAGACCGGGCAGACCGGACCAATGACCAGGTCCGACCCCACGGTATAGAACCAGGGGCGAGGGTATGGCTATACCTAGACCGAGTGAAAGAGGGCTATGCGAAGAAGCTGGCTCACATGTGGCACGGCCCTTTCCGTGTTGCCGAGCTGATTGGTGAACATGCTGCCCGTCTAGTAACAACCGGCACGGACTACAAATCTTCCCGATCGTACATGTGTCCAAGTTAAAACTGGTCCGAGAATTTCCTGATCGTCCCAAAATGCCGTCTAGTAGACGAGGCAGAACGGTTTGATTTAGATGAAGCATTATTTCCGGAGGACAGTTGGGAACGACCGCTGGAGAAGGACGAATTTGAAGTGGAAAAGGTCTTAAATGTCCGATCGGTCAAAAGACCAGGTTCGGCCGGACCCACCGAGAATATCTGGTCCGATGGAAGGACCATGATGAAACAACTTGGATCGATGAATCCGACCTGAACTGTGGAGCACTACTACGAGAATTCGAACGGGACCGAGTCAGTCGGAACCGTTTCGCAGTGATGCAGACCCATGAAGACCAAGACCAAGACATGCAGTAGCATCGGTATTCCCGACCGGTGTGAAGAGGTGGAAGGTTTTATGGCTTGTGTATTGTGTATTGTGAATATGTGACGAATTGGAATAGTGGAGTGACGAACGTGGATTGTTTTTTCGCGATGTAAGTGAAACGGTTGGTGATAACGTGTCTAGTGCAACTCTGGAGAAAGTGGTGGAATTAGCTCAAGTGATTTGATGACCGAACATGTGAAAAATAACGATGATATATATTAAGTGTTATCTGGTCGACTACTTACGACCTCACTCGCCATCACCCCACAGACGGCCGACGGTCAACGACGGATGCTTTTCAACTTGGTCCTGGTACTGGTTACGCCAAGGTTCTTGTTGGTCTAGCTGGACCAAAGCATCCTTGAGGTCCAAGACCGGTGTAGTGCACCCACTACCGGACCAGGAGCTGCTTGGTCAGGGAAGACCGGCGTAAACAACCGATCTGCCCTGGCGACCACGGCAAAGTATCCTCACGCGTTCGTGGCGGAAGGGAAGAACTGTCGATTGCCACGTTGGCCAACAAAGCATCTTTGTGGAGCTTGGACGTCCCAGGCAAGACCGTAGGTGTTGACTTTGTCGACGCATGAGGTGGTGGAACGCCACCATGCGGACCGGTCTTCTTGGTCTGCTCCGAAGTCGATGCAACTCGAACAAAACTTTCATGTGGACTTGTTCGCGACTTGGTTGGGATGAGGACAGCAAACTCCGAATCACCGGAGTCTTCGCCGGAGTCATCCCAGGACGAGACCTCTGAATACTTGGCACGGTCAGCACCGGCGGTCGAGGGCGCTTGATTTTTGGAGATGTTACTGTCGTCATCCTCGTCCAAGCTTGGGCTCACGAGGGGCGCCTGTATCTTGGCTTGCCTACGAGGCACCGCACGCTTCCCTTCGAGTTCAGGGTCGCGCGCTGAGCCCCGCGCCCTCGAGGGACTCGGCGCGTCCGCGCGCTTCTTAGACTTTTGACGAGTTTTGGGCTGGGGAATTTCGGCCAATGAACGGCCTTGGTATTGGTCCCGGTGTAGGTCCACCAAGGCGGCCGACGCAGACCGGTCTACGCTGGAGGCATCAACCGGATGCCGACGAGGACGCAACAGGTCAACAAAGCGCTGATGACATTCTTTTAATACCTCCCGACGACCGTTCGCTGCCTGCGTCCAATCGTTCGACTTGCGTTCACAAGACCGGACCTCCTCGGTCTGGTCTTGAATCCAAATTCGGAGCTCAGTGATACGCCTCTCGAGGTCGTCGCTTTGAATGCTCAACGTGGTCTGGTCAAGCAGGTCTTCCGCTTGCTGCTGTTGGACCAGCACAAGCTGCTCCCGAAGATGAAGCTGATGAGCCTCCGAGCGGGTCAACCTATTGCGCGCGTTTATTAGTCCGGTCAAAATCTGACGCAGCTGGAGGTCATGCGTGTTCGACTGCCTATCGGCGGCAAGCAGGGCATTGATCGCCTTGCTGATGCCAGGAGGTATACGGGCTGTAGGTATACGGGCTGAAGACAAACGAAGGTTAGAACAGGTCCAAGGTGAAGACCGGACATGCATGCTTACGTTGTGTCGCCTGTTAAGCAATCTGCTCCTGGAGACGTGCGATCTCTTCAAGTGCGTCTTGCAACTGCGCGTCGGTCCCGGTCTGATGCCCTGCCGATGTATGAGGTGCAGTAGAACGATGGGGGCTGCCAGACCGGACCGACCGGACGGGCGAAGTGACATACGATGACGTGGTATGCGAGGTGCCTACAAGAACGGTCGTTAAGGAAATACAAGAAGGTCAAGTCCAGCAGAGCAAGTACCTGGAACGGATGAAGAAGATGGTTGCTCCATGTCGGAAAAGTCTGAATGACCGAGGTTTAACTGAATTTGATGGACGAGGTCAGACCGTTGTCGTTGTGCGACACGGTCTGACTCCGGGGCGGCTGTGGAGAAGCGTGCCCAAAATTTGGCACACTTCTGGTCAAGTTTTGTCAAGGCATTTGGTCTAATTTCGGATTGGTTTAAACAAGGGGGGCTTTTCAGACTATCAGACTCAAGAAGTGTCAAGAACGCAAGTTTTGGTGAGTCACCCGACTTTGGGTATTTTATATATTTTTGTGGGGGTACATTTAGGGACTATAGGGTAGTAGTATTTTAGTTGTGGTTTTTCCAAGAAGAAGTCTTTTGGTTGTGGTTTTACCTTTTAGGACAGAGGTTATACCTTTAAGTAAGGAAATCTTTTAGCTTTCGGATAAGTGTCTGAAACCTCTTCTGGTCTTGGTTCACACCACAGCTAGGGGTCGCCGTTCTTCCCTTTTCGTACACTAGTCGCCTCCGCCCGCCGCGGAGTGTTTGGGGGCAGAGGGTAGAATTATCCACTCTCGCCCATTATACCCGGTCTGGACGCGCCGCACGCGCACTTTGGCCCACCGGAAGTCCCTCGACGGGAGTACGATTTGGCGACCTCAACACCTCAACTCAAGTACGTTTGGAACGTGATATTCACTGGATTGGTCTTGGCGTGGAGATATCGTTTGTGGAGTTTCACGAGCATATTGGGTCTTTACGCGGACATATTGGCTTGTTTTAATATTGGTTGGAAACTAGACCGGTTTTGGTCTTATTTCGTATTGGTCAGGGGCTACACCGGAACGGTCGGTCTACCCTCTATGATTTAGTATTGGTCAGGTCTTGATCGTTTGGACGATAGACCTATTGGGAGTTATCTTTTGGAAGTGTTTCTGGTCTGTACGTACCTGGGGTGAAGAGTTCCGCCCTAGGTACACCTAGCCAGCACGGTCTCATATTAAAGACCGAATCAGATCGATCTGCGATCCCGATCCACCAAGTGTGTAACTAGCCCGTTCCATCGGGTACACAAGGTGAGATGAACTTAAGTGAATCAGACCAAGTGTCTTTGGATGATGACCGGTCGTCTGCCAGCAGCGGACGATCGGACCATATTTCGAGTGGAGGTCCGCGGGGTACCCCCCCCGTAAGTTGGAAGGCTGGGCACGATGGTGGTGGTCAGGTTGTCGATACAAATGTATTCGATTTCGAACTTGACTCCACCAAACATGACCCTTTGGAACGGTGATTGTCCGCCTTCGCTCCTGATCAAAACGCGGTGGCAGTTCCACCACGTCTCCCTCCTGCAGCATTGCGTAATAATCAGATAGCAAAAACTTCACCTTACATAATTAAAATAAACCAACCAGAGCCAGAATTCGCTTGGTGATTGTCGCATCCTGGCATCGAGTGGGCGATCGCAGCTGAACGAGGTCACCACGCTCCCATCTCCGCCAATATCGCGATAGTCGCTCCACGAAGATGATAGAGCCGTCAGGAATCCTAGGAACCGTGGAATAGCCAATATCGTAATTAATATAAAAAAAGTATTTCTTTGTCAGGCTGCCCAGCTTACAGTCAGCACACCGTTGCGCACTAGCCTTAGCATCGTCAAAATTTTGCGATATTATTATCACTGCAATTTTACCTCACTAAAATAATATTGTCTACTATATGGCGATTATTTCATTAAATAGTCGCCTTAAATTAGCGATTGGAGTGCACCGCAAAAACAGGGCCATTTTAGGATTTTCTTAAGAAGAGGGATATTTTAGAATTTTTGGGCGAAAACAGGGGCATATTAGACGATATCTCTTAAAATTTAAATTCTCCCCCCATTTGGGAAAAAAGTTAAATTTTCTCCCCCTTTTTGGAGAATTCCCCAAAATCAAATATACAGTTAAAATTCTAAAGCAGCTAAAAATGTATAAATGTGTAAGTGACCACAGTGGTCGCGCTTCACTTGGAGTTTGTATATAATCTCATACCAGCCTAAATACATCACTTAAAAACTTCAACATACACAGCCACCGTGAAACCACGGGTATGTAGCACGTCATTGAACACTGCCATGAAGTCATCTTAGAAACGAGGCTACGAGGGTTTTGGAGCAACTGATAGAGGACTCCCAGCAAGGATTTGTATGGTCGTTATGATGATGCGTGGGTTAGGAAGATACGAGAGCAGACGGAGCAGATTTGTTTCCTGTACGTCATGCACCCATTCTACATGGTTGAATTCGTCACATTACACTCACTGATGAAACCCAGACATCCCATTGCAGTACTTTGTGTAACCCGAGCACTGAATTGGTTATTGCATTGGTTTGGTCAATCGGGAATTGGTATTGGTATTGGCCAATGCAATGTCTACTTGATGTGTAGTTCAGTGTGTTTTAAACTCACGAAGTACAGAAAACATAAAAATTAACTATTAGTTAACCAGAAAAACAAGAAAGTTTAAGCAGAAAAACAAAAAAAACGCATTCACTGCAAGTGTTGAAGTTGAAGTTGAACTGGGACCCAGATGGGTCCGATATCTGCTCTTACCGGCATCGCTAGATCGGGTGGCAAATTTGGGCTGGTGCAATAAAAAGATATTGAGTCATGCTCATCCCCCCCTCGGACCCCTCCCGGTCCTCACCTGACCAATAACTGGCCAATATTGCAATCCACCCTGGACAAATTGGTTAATGGTATTGGTGTGGCGCAGCCAATCCAATATTGCAATTATTGGTCATTGCAGTGGGATGTCTGATGAAACCTACCCACCGTTGGACTTATCCATACTTACTGTATGGTATGTACATACCGGTAAAACATTGAACTGAGCAAAAGTCCATAGCATTAGCTGGAATTCAGATCATTGGATCAACGCAAAGAGATCCAGTCGCTGAACTCTATTTGCGATGATCAAAATGATCTTGGCCGTGATGCTCCCTTTAGCACGTCATTGAACACTGCGCTGAAGTGATTCAATACCTACTCTGATACAAAGTCCGTCGCATTTTTTTTAACAAGTAGTAGCCACGATGGTCCCTCTAGTGACGGTGACTTGCTTCGATGAATTGGAAATGGCTCCATTGCGTGTCTTAGTCCTTCCCTGGGCAGGTGGCAAGTCGCGCTCACTGGCGATCGAGTGGGGCAAGAGTTTTCGTAATGCTGGTCTCGCTGTGGAACTTTGGGGGGTTGACTGGACATGGTCGACTACAAACGACATGGGGGAGGAAGATCTTTCCATGGAACTTGTAACAAGAATCTGTACGAAGTTGAGCGGCAATTTCTTTGGTAAACCGTTCGTGGTACTGGGACACAGTCTCGGCGCGATAGTGGCGCTTGCCTTGACGCATTTTTTGGAGCAGCGCAAATTCTCCACGCCTCGTTACGTTTTCTTTTCAGGTGCTGCAGGACCTGACACATGGGACATGTATGACGAGTCGATTATCCTGAAGGACGATGCAGAAATTTGCAAGTTGATCGAGTTATTGGGAGGCACAGACAAGGAGCTGCTGGAAATACCACATCAAAAGCAAAAGTTGCTGAGTGCTTACCGTGCTGATATGAAGTTACGCAATAGTATCGTGCGCTGGTTTCAACAGCAGAAAGAGGTGAAGATTTTTTCTGATGTAACGGTATTTGGTGGATTGGAAGACACCAACACTCCAGCGAACTCGTTACCCTCGTGGAAGAAAGTGTGTGGTGAAAGCGTAGAGTTCAATGTCGAGCTGTTTGACGGTGGACACTTTTTCCTAACGAATTCAGAGACTCAAGGGATGTTTACTGAGGCACTTATTGCCAAATTGGAGGCTGTGACAAAAGTTGTTGCGATCGAGTCACACACTTTGATTAACACGCTAAATTCGAGAGCCGAACCATATCCGTCTGAGAAGTGTCTGCATGACCTGTTTGCCGAGGCAGTCAAGCGAACCCCCAGTGAAATTGCTGTGTACTACGATGGCAAAACGCTGACGTTTAGTGAATTAGACGAACAGAGTGAACGACTAGCTGATTACCTGTTTTACGCTGGAGTGCGTCCTAACTGCATTTCGGGTATATTCATGGAACACTGTATTGAGTTTGTGATCGCTTATATCGCTGCACTCAAGGCTGGTGGAGCGTACATGCCGCTAGAAGTCGTATATCCACCCGATCTTCTCGAGCGCGTTATGGAAGAGTCCAAGCCAATCATCGTGCTGACTAAGGGGAAATTCCGCAAACGCCTTCCTGCCTGGCAGCAAGTACTTGAGCTGGACAGTGGTTGGCTTGATGCGCTCGCTGAAAAAACAATTCCGGTGATGCCTGCTGATCGCCCGCGTACGCATCCGGATGATTTGGCATGTGTGGTTATGTCTTCGGGAACGACTGGCGTACCTAAAGGTATTTGCTGTCCTCATCGTGGTGCTGTACATTCTTACCATTGGCGTCTCACATATTTCCCGTTCAAAGAAGACGACAAAGTAGCATGTCATGTCTTCTTCATTTGGGAACTGCTGCGGCCAATTCTTGGAAACCGGCCGATGTACGTGATCCCGGACACTACAATTTACGATCCTATCATGCTGGTAGACTATCTTAACACACACGATATCACACGAACCGTCTTCACGCCATCGCTTCTGCTGTTAATTCTTGATACCTGTCCGAAATATGTTCTACTGCAGAAACTTTCAAAGCTAAGGCTAGTGTGGCTATGTGGTGAAGTTGTTACGCTGGAGCTGCGTGACCGCTTTGTTCGTCTCTTCCCTAAATGTGAGCTGCAAAACCTTTACAGCGTTTCTGAGTGTCATGATGTGAGCGCAGTCGATATTGCTGGGATGACTGATTTTGACAACACACTGTCGACGAAATATGCCTCTTGTGGGAAAGTCATGCCTAACGTTAAGGCTTATGTGCTGGATGATGATTACAAGCCTTTATCTGTAGGAGTACCGGGAGAGCTGTATATCGGCGGACCATGTTTGGCCATCGGGTACCTCAATCGTCCGGAGCAGACAGCAGCGCGTTTCCTTAAGCATGTCGTGCCAGGAGAGACTGTATACAGGACAGGTGATCGTGCACGCTTTTTACCGAATGGTCATCTCGAATTGATCGGACGTTGCGATTTTATGGTGAAGATTCGTGGGTATAGTATAGTGCTAGGTGCTGTCGAGTCAGCATTAGCTGAACACCCTCTCGTGTCCACATCGGTGGTGCTCACAGAAGGTGACGAAGGTGGCGATAAGCGGTTGGTTGCCTATATTATACCTGAAAACTTGGAAAAGATACCAACCGCGTCCAGTCTCCGTAACTTTCTAAAGGAAAAGCTTCCACACTACGCAATCCCATCTGTGTTTGTCCAGCTCGATGCGCTCCCAATAAACAGTGCAAGTGGCAAGTTGGACCGCAAGAAAATGCCATCGATTGAAAAAGCTAAGATATTGTGCAACGAATCGGTCGATCTAGCGGTGGATCTGGAAAATCTGCCGCAGACTGATACTGAGAAAAAGCTTGCTTCCATCTGGACAGAGCTTCTTCGTCTCCAAAGCGACAGTACTATACATCGGAAAGCAAGCTTTTTTGATGTCGGTGGTCACAGCTTACTTTCAACACGCTTAGTCCGTAGCATTCAGGAAACTTTTGGCGTTCAGCTGACCCTGGCAGACATTTTGTCTTCGCCTGAACTATGTGCTATTGCGTCGCTGATCGACCAGTCTTCTGGTGAAGCTAACAATTTGGTACACAGCAAGACAAACAAGAAAGTGGTCCTTCCGCTTGAAGCTGTCTTGGATGCATCCATTTACCCTGCTGCCACCCGTGTAGCTGGTTACAGTCGTTACCGCGTGGAAATGGTGGGGTTGCCACCACGCAATCTTTTTCTGACTGGAGCAACGGGATTCCTTGGTGCTCATCTGGTACACGCTCTGTTGAAATATACCAGATGCATTGTCTACTGTTTGGTTCGAGCTGCCGATGAAGACGCGGCGATGGTTCGCATTAAGAAAGCACTGAAGGATTTTGCACTTCTCGACGAAGCGCAAAAGTTGCACTTAGAGGATCGAATTGTCCGTATCCCAGGCAACCTGGCGCAACCGCTTTTAGGTCTTCCTTCCGATACGTTTAAGGTGTTGGCGACTGAGATCGATGCAATCGTACACAACGGCGCGGATGTTAACTTGGTTAAGCCTTACGCTGCTTTAAAGAGCGTGAACGTGTTGGGAACGCAGGAATTGTTGCGTCTCGCGGTGACCAATGGATTGGCAAAGACGCGTGTGAAGCCTGTCCACTACATATCAACCGGTGCGGTTTTCCCATCAATGTTTTCTGCGCCTAAGTTCATGGAGGTTGCTGACTTGAGCAAGGTATCCGATCAACTCGACAACGGCTATGCACAAAGCAAGTGGGTGTCCGAGCAAATGTGCCACGAAGCCGCCCAACGTGGCCTCCCAGTGTCAATTTTACGTCTGGGTAATATGTCTCCGTCTTCTCTCACGGGCCGGTGGAACACTAGTGACTTCTACTATTTGTTGCTTAAGGGCTGCGTGAATCTCGGCTCCGTACCAGATCGTTCCGACTGGTTCTTTGACATGACTCCAGTAGACTACGCAGCGCGAGCCATCGTGCACTTTGCTGCCAGTCGACCAGTGGAGGCACTCGGCCAGACGCTGCACATCCAAAACCCCTCGCTACCAGTGAAGAGCGACGACTTTTTCGCGTACTTTACTGCTGCAATCGCCAGCAAGAAGTTGGCAACGACGGCTTTGACGGAATGGAAGCGCAGTCTGCATCAAGATGCCACCATCGAGACTGCTCCCTTGGAGTTAAAAAAACTGGCGGCAGGTATTGACTCGTTCGAAACTTATTTGCAGAGCGACAAGGTGTTTGACTCAACGCTTTCATCGGAGCTGCTACAAACCGCTGGCATCTCCTGCCCAAGTGTTAACAAAGAGCTATTGATAGCGTACACTGCGCAGTGGTGAACGCGGTCTGTACCCGCTACGAGTGCTTTGGGGATTCGTAGCAGACTAAGCCAATTGTGGTTGCATTCGAGACGTAAAACTGTAAAAAGTTAGAGCGTGTTTCAATTTGTAGTCGTTTGCAAATCGAAGATCATGCGGTAGACAATGTTGGTATTATTTCCATGGCTTACTGGGTGATGCACGTCAATCTCCTTGATACGAATTGAGACAAAGCTGTCTTTGCGCAAACACGGAGATCCTAGATACATCCCCACGGATTGACTGCGCTTGAGATTGCTTTTTACAGTTTGCGAGCGCCCTACAGATCATTTTAACATTTGCTTTCGCCCTTACTTTTTTTGATCGTCCATTTCACCTGGGTTCCGGATACAGTGTACGATCCAGACGTCCACCCAAAGGGGCAGACGTAGGGTCAGCGCACCCTGATCATCTCTTTCCAGCAATCACGCCCATCCCAGTAGAAAAGTATTTTGCCCAAGTAGTGTGGGGCTTATACCACTAACCCCTCGTGCGTAACACGGCCGATGCCTCGTCGACTGTCCCAACAAAATTGGCAAGTAGAACACCAGCCGATCAGTTAGGGATCAAATAGCTAAATGGTACGGTCGCCTGCTACTGCACGGCGGCAATGTACACCTGCCCGTGGCATTTGAGCGTTGCTGATCGTCATTGCGAATGCCGGAACCACTAAAAATTGGTTGCGCCTCAGTCTGAACTTGGTGGACAACCTTTATGTGGTTAAAAAAATCTCACAATGCAGTGACCCGAACTGCTACTTTTCAGAGGGGTACTTCATTTGTCCGCGACTTCGGCGTCTTCTCATTTTCTGTACACATTGAGGGCGGGTCGCGCTCTTTAGTTTGACTAATGTGAGAATAGTCTCCGGGATGTTGATCTAGACAGGTTTTCGGTTCAAGGACTTGTCGACCCGACTAAACTTTTGTTGTCTGTCGCTTGCCCCTTCGAACCCTAGCGATTTTTGGCTCAATCCCTTTGCGGTACCTTTACATGTTTTCCCTTAACAAAATTGCTTCTTGATGACGGCTGTCTGTAGGGTGGTGCGCTGATCAAAAACTTAATGAACTTGATGGGGCGTCACACGGCGCCCAGATTACAGACTCTCGAAAGGGGTCCTTCCATTATGCCTTGATAACCTTGTGGACCTGTCGGCCTAGGCGAATTACGTTCTTACTCATCAGTTCGAAAGTAATCAAGATGAGTTTTGGTCAGGTTTAACGTGGGTGCGGTGGTGGTGCCATACAAGAGCAGTCCAAGCGGAAACTCTTCGCCAAGGTGACTATCAAGCGGGTGACCTGCTCAGGAGTGGTATTTGCTTCGATGTTAATAAAGATGCCTCGAGGTCTTCCAAAGCCGATCTGTGCCGCAGCGGCACCACATAGTTATCCAAAACAGGTTTGTTAAATGAATCCATAATACCGGTTTTTATTAAGGGGAATGTTAAATCGACCCCGCCGAATTGTTAATTCGCCCCCCCCCCCGCCCATTTCTACACATCGATGTAACAACACCCTTTTTATATTGTAAATAAGTTAGAGCTAATGACCGTCGCCTTAGCCTTCGAAAGTGACGATGGCTCGCGAGCTACTAAAGCCTACTCACAAATATCATAATCTTGTACGGATACACCATCGCTTTCATCCACTTGCACTTTAGCTTTAATACATCGTCATGTGGCGAAGCGGACCCAAGAATTTTGGTCGTTTCCGGTCAGCAGCACACCGATCGGCCTATGGGCGATCGGATTGGTGGAAATCCAGGAGGCTTTTAAGCCTATCATGTGCAAGAGGTGTCAAGAACACGGATTTTGGTAAGTCACATGAGATTGCGTGTACCTACATATTTTCATGTTTGTACATATTGGGGACCATAGGGGATAGTTATGGTTTTGCTTGGTTTTTGGTTTTACCGTTTAGGCCTCACTTAAACTCAACAAGAAGTCGCTAGCTTTTTCGCTTCGTACATCAGTCGCCTCTGCACGCCGCAGAGTGTTTGGGAGCGGAGGGTCGAAAAATCCCCTCCAGCTCATTATACCCGGCCGGGACGCGTCACAGACGCACTTGGCCCGCCGGAAGTCCCTCGACGGGAGTACACTTTGGCCGGCTTCTGAAGTTCAAGTTACGCACGTTTGGAACGTGTTATTAAGTATTTTGGATTGTTACGTGGAGATATCGTTCGTGGAGTATATCACGTTCTCATTTGGATCTCCTATTGTATTATTGGAGTTTTATTCTCATATTGGTCGGGCTCTACGATCGGTTGAACGATCTGCCCTTTGGAGTATACTCACTCCAAGTATAACTGCTCTACCCGTACCCAGGGTGAATAGTTCCGCCCAGGGTACACTACCCATCACGATCTCCCACATTTAGACCACAAGTCAATTCCCAGCACCGATCCACCGAGTGTTTTACCAGCCCATTCCATCGGGTACACAAGGTGAGATGACAAACAAATCGGACCAGGCGTCCTGTGTTGATGATCGGTCGTCTGCCAGCAGCGACGATCCGATCGGATCGAAGGCGAAGGTTCGCGGGGTACCCCCCCCCGGTAAGTTGGAAGGCCGGGCACGATGGTGGTCAGGTTCTCGACACTACGGTGTTCTATTTTGAGCTTGACTCCACCACAGTCACTTTCGAAGGCTACGTTCCACATGGTTGTGACGTCTTTTCTATCGATGCCAACGAAGTGTCGTCCTCTGGTTCGTCAACCTTGTGTCAACATGCGACGTGGCAATAATCAGCTCGTTCTAACTTGTAACATGGCGCACCGTGATGTATCCCTTGAGAACGTTTTTGTGACCCACGATGGGATTTACGAAATTGGGGACTTTGGACTTAGCAAGAAAGCGAATACGAAAACGAGCGACTTGTAGCTAAGGCACAGTACATATCCCTTGAGGTCGCAGCTCAAGTGAGCTACAGCCCCGTGGTGGCCAACGTCTGGTCGCTGGGGACCCTTCTTTTTATGCTGCTCACTGGAGCTCCATTGCTAGAGTTTGCATCACCAACGAGTCAGGAGTTTAAAACGGTCAGAGCAATGGGCTGTTGTGGTGTGCTCTAGTATTGGGGGATGAAATCCCAGGTCTCAGCTGCTACGATGGACTTGCTTTCGAAAATGCTAGAGTTTGATCCCACCAAGCGGCTGCAGATCATGGCACAAATGCTCAATCACTCGGCGCTCCTTGGGCTTTATAGTACTACGATGAGTATGATAGATCGCGCTATGTACTATCAGTCATTTGGCACACAAGGCTCTTTCTCTCCCCGCGACAATCTATCATCATCACCTCAACTTGCGATCCATGCTCAATATATATTAAGATGTATTCTTTCCCTTCAAACTAGATAAAGTGCGAAAGTAGAGTGCACTCTCGACGTTGCTTGCATGCTCGCTAGTTTGCTGCCAAAGCAATGACATAGTGCTAAATGCCAGCTGTCCGCCGGGAACGGGTAGGAGTAGGGTGGGGCAATAGTGCCGGGCAAATAAGCAAATCAGGTGGGCAAATAAGTTTTTCCTATAAAAAGGGCATTGTTACATCGATGTGTAGAAATGGGCGGGGGGGGGGGGTCGATTTAACATTCCCCTTTATTAAAGCCGGGTATGATTGATACTTTTATTAGTTTTAGCAATATTCATATTGCACTTATTAGTAACCCGGCGTTTGGGTGTCGCATGAATATCTGTCCGCATGTGGATCGGCGCATCATGGGGGAACTTCAAGCCATGCTCGAACAGCACAACCATTACGTGCATTTGTACGAGCAGGTGAGGCTGCGAATGGAGGGGGATCAGGTGGTGGATCTGGAACTCCGTCTGTATTGCCTGCAATCGAAAGACCGAAGAGGGTACAACACCCAACTGCCAACGAGGTGGGCGCCATCATGGTGGGAGATGGTTACGACGGAAGTATCTCCGATGCGACATTATTCTGAAGTGTCACGACGGACGCCTACAGCTGATTTCAGCATTGCACTCACCGTATACACCGCTTCACTATGTGCTTCTTTTCCCTGACGGACGACAAGGGTAGACTCCCACGATACCGCTTGGGAGATTTGGGTACGCTAAAGGAGGGATGGTTTATTGCCAACGTGGATGCTATCGGTGGGAGAGGCGGAACAAGACGTGTGTCGCAGATGCAGTATATTCCTACATGCTGCACCCTCGCGCACCTGGCGAGCACCTCTTTTTGCCTAGACACCTGTTTCCGCAATATATCGTGGACGCGTGGGTATGCGTGGAGCAGAATCGCCTGGTTATATTTCCGGACACCAAGTTGATCTGCGGTGTGAGGTGTACTCCGGATTCATGGATGCGATAAACGACGCTGACCACGACGCAGCGCAAGTTGGTCGCAAAATGATTTTGCCGTCCACATTTTCTGGAAGCGATCGACATATGAGCCTGCTCTATCAGGATGTCATGGCAATTGTGCGCAAGCGTGCGAGACCAGACCTCTTTCTCACCTTTACCAGCAATCCAAAGTGGCCCGAGATCACGGCTGAGCTCGAACCGGGACAGACCGTGCAGGATCGACCGGATTTGGTTGCGCGGGTATTTAACATTAAATTCCAGGAGCACATGCGTGACCTCGCAGACCGGATGATTTTAGGGACTGATCGGCGAAGTCTGGGTGATCAAATTCCAAAAGCGTGGGTTCCCACTTGGGCACATCTTCTTCACCGTTAACGAGGTTTCAAGCTCCGCACCCCTGAATACATTGACTCGGTAGTATCAACGGAAATCCCTGATCCAGCGACACATGCAGATGCTTATAAAACCGTGACCCGCTGCTTGGTTCATGGATTTGCGGTTGGGAGAATCCAAACTCGCCCTGCATAGAGGATCGCAAATGTACCAAGCGCTACCCGAGGGCTTTCGCCAACCAGACATCTTCCGAGGTGGACGGTTACCCGGTATACCGACGGCGGGATGACGGACGTTTGTTTGAGGATGCAAAAGGTCGGCATGTGGCGAACCTTTGGATAGTGCCGCATAATTTGTTCCTTGATTGCAAGTACGATGCGCACATGAATGTAGAGGTGAGTCTGACGTATATATAGCATTTATACTGGCTTCTAAAGAACCACTGACTACTGCAGGTGTTGAAGTTTCAAGTGGATGTGTATAGTATGGCATGATACTATACAAACTTCAAGTGAAGCGCGACAACAGTGGTTACTTATACATTTTAGCTGCTTTGGAATTTTAACTTTAGATTTGCTTTTATTAGGAATTTTAGGTTAGATTCTTAAGTGCGCTTTTATAATTAGTATATTTTTACTCTACAACTCAGAGAACACTTACTTGCTTCCCGTGCGCACCTACGCCTATCACGTAAGGCGCGCTTCTTTCCAAGAAATTTACTCCCAGTCTATCAGGGACTAACGGACGGTATACCCACCACGGACGATTGGCCTTGCCCCAACTCATGTCAATTTCCAACAGGTTATGAGCCCAAAAGGACACGGGGGCAGGTAAGTTTTGAATCTAATGTTTTGTGAAAGTTCACGTTCTGTCGTGTGGCTTACGTGGAACGGGCTCCTGGAATTTGTGGAGAGATGTTGATTGTTTCGTTTGGCTTAGTTACTAGCGCTGCGATATCTTTTGACGAGAATTATCATGGACGGAGAGGAAACCTTCAACCCTGTGTGTTGTTATACTTCCTAGACAAGTAACAAGGAAACAATTGCGAACCCAACTATGCTTAGAACACCGGTGTTTCCGAAAGGAGAGTTGAAATCTTAAAGTACTTCCAAGCGTTCCAGGGGTGCCCATAGGCCGCCCCTCCTATTTTAGGAAATTTTAATTGGATAAAATACTTGGAGAGTATTACGGATAAACTTTTGCGATGGAACGTTTAGGTGAATATACAAGACGATGTCAGACAGATTGTAATCGCTGGGTTGATACTTTTTATGTTCCCCCCCCCTTTTTATTAAGTGATGTCAGTACAGAATTATGCAGTGCCCTACAACAATCAACGTAATCACTATTATTCGCTTTACTACGATTTACAGCCAAATTACAATTTTTCAGCCATTGTTGAACTCGGCAAAAACTGGTCGAAACGTTTCGGTTGAGGACCTTTGGAATGAGAATTACTTTTTCTGGTGATACATGGTACCCATATACGCTTACACGAAAACTCGTGCTTACCTTTAAACTTTTTTGATCCGATCGACCATGTGCAGACAATCAGGTCTGCCTCATATGCACCTGTAGAAAGGAACAAAAGTCTACTGGATTGGATTTTCTAGCACTTGCAGGCGTGGAAGAATCTTTGGATAATTTGGATGTGGCAAAATCGTGAGGAAGAAGTTGATACGTATCAAACCACGTCCGTACAATTTGGGGGAATTTATTCGAGTACTGCGGCAACGAAAACGGAATCCAATCAAGATACTTAAAAATAGCCTGTATTGTGTTTCTATTGTGCTGTGTTCCTACAGGGGAGCCCATATGCCGCCCGAAGTCAAGACGTAGCGACGTACTCTTCTAGACTGCGACAGGCTTCCTCTAGGGTGTCAAATGCCCCAAGACGGTTCACGTCGAAGCCGAAGGAAAAGTCTGTTGAAGAGCCCCGAAATTCGGCCGCCGTCGGTCGGACGTATTTGGGCATTTGCGACTTTCAGTAAAGGAGAATTGGGCAATACCCAATTTTATGGGTCTTTACCCAAATTTATATATAGATTTTGTTATATTAGGCTTTTCCTTAATTCTAATATAGTCACTTCAGAATTCTAGCTGTAGTAGACAAGTACGCAGTGAATACATAGTACGTTTGTTGCACGCGGGGCGCGAAGTGGAATTGTATCATTTGTGGGAAAGTGGAAGTAGTATTTACTTTACGTTTGTGATCTGATCATGTTACGGAATTACTTTCGTTTGGGATTAATTACGTGGAATAAAGGTGTTTATTATTACGTTGTTATAGTACGCGCATTATTTCGTCTACATTGTTACGTCTTTGAAGCACGCTATCGCACGCACGCTAGTGGAGCCAGTACATGGTAGTGAGATGAATGATGAGCAGAAAGTTGAACAAAGTCATTACTAAGAGTAGGCGCCATGATCGTCTTAAAGGAGCGTAGCTTTGAGCGGTCAATGATGATAAAAGTGCGCGCAATTCCTGCAGCGCCCGGCGTCTCCGGTGACCTTATTTCGATTTATGTCTTTTCGGTAAAAAGCTACCAAATTGCATATATGCATATTATTAGTTTAAGTACCTAACTTAATACTAATAAAATCACTTCGGATTTTGATTTGTTCTTAGTAATGTGGTTGACTGGAAGTGAGTTCGGCGTCTTACGTTTGGAAGTTTCCTGATTGTTGACTACGTGGAATTCAGAACGTATTACGGTGTTTCGTTTCGTATTACGTGGTGATTGTTAAGTGGAACGTGGATAATATAATTTGTTTACGTTTGATTACTGGGATCACGTTATTACCTCTGTTGCATACATTTATTGTTGTAACTGCTCACGTAAGTACCCGCTGATTGTGTCGGAACGCGCGTGTCGAAGTACGATACATAAATGAGCGATTCAGAACAAGTTATGAGTCCAAGTGAGGGCTGTAACGGATCGGATGAAGAAGTCAAGGCTGCGGATGTGATGCGGCTGTTCGGGAATCTCGTGAAGCGCCTGGAAAGGATAGAAGTAGCGAACAGCGCGCCCAGACAGCAAGTGCCGTCGCCGCCCAGGTTCAGGGGAGATACTAAAAGGAGTATTGCCTCCCTTGATGACAGCGACGATGAAAACAAAGGGTACGCCACTGGGCGACAAGGAAAGATGATGTAGCAGGTGCGTACACGCACGGTGCGGCTAGCCCATAGAGGAAGACTTTCCTTAAGCGGCGATACGCCGCTACTTAGCCGATACGCCCTTATAAGGGCTTAGCGAGAGATCGCTCTCTCACTCGGGGCCAAGATTCCCTAAGTTTACTGTTAGTAAACACTAACGCCTTATGCCAAGGCTTCCATTAGTAGGGGGGATAGCTAAGGGAGGTGCTCCCTTTTGATATTACACTCACAGCACGCTCGACCCTTGCGATCGAGCGTCTAGCTGGATTCAGTGTATTTTGTAAACTGATTTTTATTTATTATGTAATTAGCCTAAATTAATAAACTAATGTAAACTATATGTAATACTAAGTAGGACTTACTCAATTCGTACCTAGCCGAAATGTAATGTACACCACCTGTGTACCAACACGTGGCAGGCTGCCACGTCTTCACTAAGGGCTCTCGCCGTGATTGGTTAAAACAACCAATAGGTCCAAACCTTTCGGACCGGTCAATACTTGAGCTCAACCGTGTGTATTTACGTACACTAACGTAACCAAATGTAACCCTGTTACAGATGAGCTTTCAAGACATAATTCGCGCAGACAAAGATGCGTTTACGCCTGTTGGTGTCGCAGGCGTTGGTACGCCGCAGGCACAAGGGCACAACGGCAACCATCAAGCGTATGGTGTGAAAGGTCAGGTGCCAGTGCAGGGTCTTGGAGTGGCTCGAATTCCCTCGCCCAAACAAAAGAAACTTCAGATAAGGCCGTTAGACGGCAAGGAAGTTTAAAAGGGATTGGGATCCGGTTTTCAAGATTGGGGGCGAAAATTTATGCGCCAAATTATCCTCGCTAAAGTCGCATGCGGATTCCCAAGGACCGAAGATGTGAAGGTCGACCTGCTGGGCCATTATTTGGCGGGCCCAGCAGATTCATACTATAATCGACAGGTCGATGGCTGGTGGCGCGAGACTCCAGCCCTATGGTACGTGATGGACAAGTTATGTAACGGGGTTACATGGGTTAACCTTACGGTAGCGGGGTTACATGGGTTAAGGTTACGACGTTATCGTATACGAAGAGGGGTACGATATATGTAACGTACCTAGCGAACTAGCCTTAGTTTGTGTAGGTTATCAGTTTTCGTAGGTTTTGGGATGAATGGTCGTGAGGACCATTTTCTCCCTTTGATATGCAATTCAGTCCTAAAATTACCTTATTCTGTTGAGTCCAAGAGCGCCTCATCGCCGCTCTGTGTAAGTTGTTGTAACAGAGTGCTTAGAGCCCTGCTACACCTGGTAGCACTTTGTGGTCCGTCCAACGACCGATCTATTGTATGTCTACACGTTCGGGAATGAGCGAAGAAGAAATTCCTCCGCTGGAACGCCAGTTCTTCCAGCATCTGTCGGATTTCGAATGGGAAGCGGTTGGACGCATGTTCAACCAAATCGGCCTGATGGCAACGCAGTTGTCGTTGTCTGGTCCGCAGAATTGCAAAAATCAAGTTATCTAGGAGTTCTTAGCTCGCGAAGTGGCGTCGCTCAGATCGACCCCTTCAATGGCACCTCCGAGTGCGCGTCGTCCAACGTTAAAGTTGGACATTTCCAAGTATGATGATTCCTCTGAACAACCGCTTGTTCGCTGGTTTTGCGAGTTGGACCTTGCGATTAAGGCCCGTGGCATCGCGGATGATGAACTCCAAGTGGGGTACACAATCGCAAATTTATCTGGTCGTGCTCGCCAGTGGGCACTGGGAAAGACCATTGCCAATCCTGGTGCTTTTCCAACGGTCCAAGATCTCAAGGACCAGCTGAATGCTACGTTTGAGCCAGCCGAGTCGGAATTCCGAGCCCAATCGCAGTTCCTGGCACTTAAGCAAGGACGTGATTCTGTGCATGATTATGTGGTCAAGTTGCGTTACTTGGCCTCGTGTGTGGTTACACATACAATCGCTGAGTCCACTCAGTTGGAGGTATTTTTGAATGGCCTTCTCGAGGGACCAGCACTCTCGCAATTGTTCCGTGAGCGTCCGACAACTAGTGAAGCCGCATACTCCATGGCGTAGCGTGAAGAGTTCAGCGCCCAACAAGCGAAAGGAGTTGGGTCGGTGTTCCGATCCCCTTTGTCTCCTTCTCCTGGTGGTCCTGAACCCATGGAAATATGCGCGGTGTCGTCGTACGCCACCTCTAAGAAGAAGCACAAGTGTCACCGCTGTGGCTATTCGGGGCATTACGCTGCTGTGTATAGTATGCCGTTTGAGAAGATCAAGCATCATGCCAACAACTCGACCACTGGTTCTTTGAGTCCAGCGTTGAGTCCAAAAAAACAGCAATGGACAGTAGGCGCGGGGCGTCCTACTGCACGTAAACGGGAGATGTCGTCTGACCGAGAGAGCGTCTACTGGGCCCCGTGTGCAGTATGCACATTTGTCCTCGTCGAGTGTTGGTGGGGATTCGGCGAAGTTAATCTTCGTCAAGGTTAAGGTCAAAGGATCTCTTTGTCCTTTGACCGCTATTTGCTTGACAGTGGAGCCACAAAAATTTTTGTTGGAGCTTCTTCTGTTCGTGATATTGAAGGGATCTCTGTTATTCGAGATCCAAACGTGAAGATGATTGTACGGTTTGCCGATGGCAAGCCTCAATCGAGTGAGAAACTCACTTTTTCCCTCGATTGAGAATATGAATTTGGTAATGGAACTTGTCGTGCGGAAGACAACTTCCTTGTATTAGATACGGATCAGTCGTTCGACTTGATCCTGGGTATGCCATGGCTCCAACGCCATAGGCCAACAGCGGACTGGTCACGCGGGGTGAACAGCTCCACACGTCCAGCTCAGGAAGTGGTAGAGGAAGCAACTACAGCCACCGTTAAGGGAAGTAATGAACCCCTTTCAAGTGATTGTTTTGTTTTTGGTTCGGTTGACGGATATCGGACTCCCATCGCTACTTCTCCTGAGCAAGTGTGTGTCAAGATGAGCCATGACACCCATACGACAGAGGCCGTGACATCAGTGTCACCGCCAGGGGGCCGCGACATCCGTGTTGCCGATAAACTGTGTTCGAGACCACTCCCCAGTGACCTTTGTCAAAGCAGAGGACCAGCCAAGGTTGAAGCGCTGGTCCAGTTTGACGATTGTACCGTTCTCCGGGAAATCCAAGTCGAGTGTCCTCCCACCACTGCTTCTGACATTCTGAACATCAAGCTCATTAGTACAGACGCATTCGTGCGTGATCTCAAATCGTGTGAGATCGAACAGATCTGTGTTCTCGTAGCAGATCAGCGTAAGGAAGAAGAGCATGTGGCTACTTCTTCCACTTTGTATCCAACAGTTCTTTCGGAAAAAGAACTTCGTGTGGCTCAATAATCGCTTGATTCACTTCGTGTGTCGAACAATCCGGCGTATGAGTTGGTCAAGGAATACCAAGATGTATTCCCAGAATCAATCCCGGACAAGGGTGGCGAAGCGGACCCAAGAATTTTGGTCGTTTTGCGTCAGCAGCACACCGATCGGCTTATCGGCGATCGGATTGGTGGAAATCCAGGAGGCTTTTAAGCCTAACATGTGCAAGAGGTGTCAAGAACACGGATTTTGGTAAGTCACATGAGATTGCGTGTACCTACATATTTTCATGTTTGTACATATTGGGGATTATAGGGGGTAGGGAGTTTAGTGTTGGTTTTGGTTTCGCCTGCTAAGAGCGTTTTTGGTTTTACGTCTTAATTGTTGGGCCTTTCACTCAACCGGAGGTCGTTTCGCCTTGTACATCAGTCGCCTCTGCACGCCGCAGTTTGGGAGCGGAGGGTCGAGTAATCCCCTCCAGCTCATTATACCCGGCCGGGACGCGTTACAGACGCACTTGGCCCGCGGAAGTCCCTCGACGGGTGTACATTTTTGTCGGCTTCTCAAGTTCAAGTTACGCACGTTCGGAACGTGTTATTAAGTTTATTTTGGATTGTTACGTGGTGATATCGTTCGTGGAGTGTATCACGTTCTCATTTGGATCTCCCTATTGTATTATTGGAGTATTATTCTCATATTGTTTGGGCCCTACAATCGGTTGAGCGATCTGCCCTTTGTAGTATACTCACTCCAAGTATAACTGGTCTACCCGTACCCTGGGTGAAGAGTTCCGCCCAGGGTACACCACCCAGCACGGTCTCCCCCATTTAGACCACAAGTCGATTCCCAGCACCGATCCACCGAGAGTGTTACCAGCCCATTCCATCGGGTACACAAGGTGAGATGACAAACAATCGGACCAGGCGTCATGTGCTGATGATCGGTCGTCTGCTAGCAGTGGACGATCAGATCGGATCGTAGGCGAAAGTTTGCGGGGAACCCCCCCCCGTCCGTTGGAAGGCTGAGCACGATGGTGGCCAGGTTCTCGACACTACGGTGTTCGGTTTGAACTTGACTCCACCACAATGGTGCGCGTACCCGGATCACTTGGTGATGGTGGATTCACCGCGATGATATCTAGCGAAGAATTGATTACAATGAATTAAATGTAGAATCGTTCTGGAGAGGACATTAGGAACGGCTATCGCCTTATGTTCTCGTTGTCGATAAGTATGGCGATGTCCGATTTGGACGGGTGAGGACCAGATCGGGATTACTAAGTTTTTTCCTCCCCATAAGGCTCCCACCGGAGCCGATCGGGACTATAGAAAGTCTTGCTATAGTTCCGGAAAAGATCAGGACTTTTGTCCTGATCCTATGTATTTGAATGAATGTTTTGATGAAAAGATAAAAAGTGAAAACGACTTGGTAGATGATCGGGACGATCCAATCCACCCTCCCAAGCTTCCCAAGCAGAGGCTCACAATGCCATCCGACGAAGACGACTTGGAAAAAAAGTCGCAGGTAGGGGATGGGGTTATCAAAGAAGAAGACCTGACCAGGATGTATTACATCCACGAGTTAAAGCGATTTATTCGTGAAGACCAGGTCATGCGAGTTATAGACCCCCAGATCCCCCATCACCTTATCGGACCCACCACCGAGCCGATACATAGCGATCGGCCGTTGCTATTGGTGAAGAACCTTCTGGCGATATGGGCTGAGGTCGGCATGAAAGTGCTAAGCCTCGCCAGCGTACAGATACTGTTCGATCTAGATACTTGGAGGCTGGAGAAGTTGATATCGATCCTCCATGATCATTTGGTGCCGTTGGTGGGGGCGGTTCGCTGCCCAACTCCCACCGTGGCATTGAAGGCCGCTGAAGTCACGGCAGCATACGAGGATGTGTGCTCCGATGATAAGTCGCTGTATCAGTCTCCACCTGCCTTTAATAGCTCATCGGAGTTGGAGGTCGGTGTTGTGCGGATGACCATGGGGGCGGATCGTACCCCCATGGGAGCATAAAAAGGACGTGCGGCAGCATGGGGATGCATGCCGGTCCGGGCCCCAGGAGCCCCCACAGGTTTCAATACCTCCTAAGGAGGATGCCAACACGCTTCCCATGACCCAACTAATGTCCAAGCCATGTTTGAAGCAATGATGGAGCGTTTCATGGGAGAACGATGCCGATCGCCTCCGCACCCGCATGCCCAGGACCGATCTGCCCGGCAAAATGTCAATACTTGCCGGGATGTCGATATGGAGTCAGTGGCATTAACGGACAAGGCTATCCGAGGTGGCAAACCAGTTGGAAGAGGAAGACGCAAGCCGCAACAGCCCGACCGCGCCGATCAAGCAAGAATAATGATTTTGACATGGAGTCGATCGGTGATCCGGATGACCACTATGGGTCAGACGGTGCAGGGGCGGGCAGAACGCGCAGGGCTAACCTAGCCTCTACAAACGCTTTCGATTGTGGATCTACTGCGATCCCACGCATTCAGATGGCTTGCGACCACGGATCTCAAGGACTTTACTGGCAAGGACGCCGGCGAGGAGCAAGCCAGGTCGTGGTTTGGTCGGGTCAAGTATGCTTTCTCACGGGATCAGACACCAAAAAACGAACGGTGTCTGATCTTCAGGGATCTGATTAAAAGAGCGGCTGCGAACTGGATCCAACAGTTTGGTCGGGATGTCCGATCTGACTGGGATCTGCTATTTTCAGAATTTGAGGGGCAGTACTGCAACTCTGGATTCTCTACCTCCCGAAAATATCACCATATGCAGAAGCGGGGCGATGAGACGCCGATCGAGTACTTGCACCGCTTGAACGTAGCTTCAATTCGCGCCGGGATAGTGATCAAGGAAGGCAACCCGCCGACCGGTGCCGCTATGGGTCACTATATTAGTACCCTTGATGACCAATAGCTGGTAGATCAGCTCACTCTGCGCCTAAAAAAAGATGTGGGAGAAGTGGAGCAGACGTTGCGGACGTTACAGCATTCACGCAGCAGGAGGGCGAAGGTCGCCGTTGGATCGGGGAGCTACAGATAGAATACCCGGACCGACCCTGTGAAGAGGCCCCTAACCAGATCGGCCCGTGCTGTTAAGTCGATCGTGACTGAAGACAGCACTGGGTCGGAAGAGGAAAGTAGCGGACAGTCCAGTCGGGAGTCGGATGAGGACCAGTATCGCCACGTTTTCATCACGGAACCTGCCCCAAGATCCAGAACGACGCCTAACCAGGCAGATCGGAAGGGCAGGAGTGGGAAAAAGTCCTACCCGGACCGACCTCGCAAGAATTTCTCTCACTGCGGGTCGAGCAAGCATGATAGTGGGTACTGCTGGAAGAAGTTAATATGCAAGAAGTGCGAAAGACGCGGTCACTCCACCGATCACTGACTTTTCGTGTGCAAGTCAAGTGGAGAGATCCACGAGGCCGGCCAGTGAAAGATCGAAGAGTTTTTCAATCTGATGAGCAAGTGGTATGTACCGGTCAAGCACACGGGGATGCTTCCACCGGACGTGGAAAATATGTTAAACTAGAACGCTCGCCAGGTTGGAATCTGGATCGAGCCGAGCGATCTACGTTTGGAATCTATGAATATGTAGGCAAGGAGAATAAAACCGACAATACATGTTCTGTTCTCAATTGAGTCGATCGGGATCATCCGGTCTACAATCTCACGACCGATGGATATTCCCGATCGAAGGTGGTCATGCAGTTGGATCTGCTGCCTGGGGAGTCTCGCGGATACTGGAAGTATCATGCGCCCGACAAATGGTTCAAGCAGGCGAAAGGCTGTGGTAAGATTAACAACCAGAAGGAAACGATGTTGTTCGACTCTGGGGACGACGTTTCAATTATCGACTCCGCCTTTGCTCGCAAGGTGGGATGTCGTATAGACGATACCCAGAGACAAGAATGCGTTGGAATTGGTGAAAACTCTTACATGACCGAAGGAAGGACTCGCGTGAAGATCACCCTATCGGGTTCGCTGGTCTACTTCTTCAGCGCTTGGGTTGGCAAGCTGGCCGGTCAGGATGCCCTGTTAGGCATGGATTTCATGGTGCCGGCGGTTATTCGCCTAGATCTGTCTCATGGTGTGCTTACACTCATGGATGAGGTCCAGATCCAGTTAGCTGGTCGGCGGCCCCTATACGGATCGCACACCGATCTGGTCAGGCGTAAACAAGATGTCACCATTCCAGTCGGCCAATCCGCTGATACCCCGGTCGAAGAAGGTTTTCGATCAAGGAAGTTATGGGTGACCAGGGGCGATCGGTGGGTGTCGATCTTTGTGAAGAGCGCCGGCCGATTTGATTTTGTGCGAGTCACTAATATCGGTGACAAGCCGCTTCCGCTTGACAACAATACTATTGTTGGCATAAGGCTGGCGGAAGGGAAGGTGCCAAGAAAGGAGGGGTTCGTCTCGATCGGATCGAGACGGTATGTTGAGTGGCAGAACTTGGCATACCAAGCGACCACCGATCTGATCAGCGATGATGGACCGGTGGAAGAAGATACCTCACCTATGGTGGGACGACCCAGCTATGTAACCCCAAGGAAGATGTTAATTCGAAGAAAGGCACCGCAGTCGCCGGGCACGGTGGACCATCAAGCAGATGAGCCAAGGTTCGTCAACATGGTGGCGTCCCAAGAACAGGCGACAGCGGAGCCGGAAATAGAAAAAGGGGAACATGGGATTGCTGGAGCGGACCACGATGGCGCGCCTAAGCAGTTCGATGTCGTTGAAGAGCATCCCGCCGATCGGGAACAGCAGTGTGCATACTGATCAGGACGTTTTAGGTGGTGTTGCCCCAGAAGACGATCAAGTTTGTATACATGAGGGCGGGGATCAGTACATTCAGGAGCTGGAGAGCCAGATGGCAGTCCTCCCTGAAGTGTCCGCCGGTCCACCCGAAGTCACCTTGGACGATCTACAAGTGGGTGGTCGGGATGTCAACAGTCCCGACCAGATCGATCAGCTTAAGAAGATCATCTGGAAGAAGAAGCATCTGCTGATCGGGAAAGGCAACGTCTTACCCCCTGCTGCTCGCGGAGCGATCTGTGACATCGATGTTGGTGATGCCAAGCCGATCGCCCAGCGATGCCGACGTGTGGCGCCACAGTACCGTGAAATTTTTTCTGATCTTATTAAAGGAATGTTGGCCACCAAGATCATTAAGCCGTCGACCTCGCCGTGGGCCTCGACGATCGTGATTGTTATCAAGAAGAACGGCGTCGACATCAGGTTGTGTATCGACTATCGGTTGGTAAATCGGTTGACCAAGCTTATGGTGTACCCGATGCCGCTGATCAGCGATCTGCTGGAAGATCTTGACAAGACCCTATGGTATTGCTCGATGGATATGGCAAGTGGGTTTTGGGTGGTTTCGATGACCGATCGGGCTCGCGAGATTTCCGCATTTGTTACGCCGTTCGGTTTCTTCGAGTGGAACCGTATGCCGTTCGGTTTGAAGAACGCACCCCAGATCTACCAGAGGCTGATCGACAACGCACTGTACGTACACTTCAAGATCAGTACCGATCGGAGCCAGATGGTGAACCCGATCGGGAAAGGAGACCGTCCGTTCTGGTGAGGCGATCGTACATCGACGACATACTGATCCCTGCCTCGTCATGGAGCGATCTGTGCGAGAATGTCGAACGGTTGTTGGAGACATGCGATCGATGGAATCTGTCGATCAGTGCTGTGAAGAGTTTTGGGGGCATATCCAAGGTCGCCTATTTGGGTCATATGGTGTCAATCAGTGGGCTGGAGGCCAATCCTAAGGATCTGGAGTCACTGAGCAACCTACGGTTTCCCAGATCACTGAAGGAAATGCAGTACTTCTTAGGGAGCCTAAATTACTACAGCCGCTTCATTGAAGACTTCGCGATTTACGCGGCTGTGCTGTACGATCTCCGGGAAGTCGACTATCATATTTTGCGCGAAGGAGATCGAACATTTTTACAAGAGGGCTGCGACTCTGATCTGCCTGCAGATTTTCCGCAGGTGGAGGCAGATGACCACATGAAGCGTCACAGGTTGCTTTCGGTATGCTGAAGACCAAGATGATGACGGCACCGATTCTCAGGCACTTCGATCCGGAAAAAATGCCGATCGTCATTGTGTATGCTAGTAAGTGGGCCATTTCTGCCACTCTAGTGCAAGAACATGATGGAGTGTACTACCCGGTCACTTTTACGAGTCGGACGTTGAAGCCGAACGAAGTTAACTATGGGATCGTCGAAAAGTAAGTTCTGGATTTACTACGGATTTTGGATGTGTGCTACAACCTGCTGGTCGGCCGACCTGTAAAGGTTCTATCAAGAAAGTCTACATTGGCCTGGCTGTTATCGGCCAATGGGATGGACGGTCGACTTGGCAGATGGTCAGCGATCTTGTCACAGTGGTCCCTGGAGGTCGTCATGTTTACCAAGGGAGAGGAAGAGCTATTGGGCACATTGGATGCCAGTATCACCCCTCGGTCTGAAGTGGATGAAGCTCTGATGGCGATTTCCCCGAGGAAGCAACCTCGACAGTCAATCTCGATGCCGCCACCGATCGTCGATCGGGATGAGGAACTCCTGGTCTTGAGTTTCGACGGATCGGCTAGCGTGAAGAAGAAGGTCGGCGCCTATAGTGCCATACTGTGGAAGTTACCACAATGGTCTATAGTAGCAGCCGCCGCTGATTTCACGCCCGACATAACGGTCAACGAGGCGGAATATCGGGGGCTCCTTCTATGTCTCGATCTGCTGTCATCACAAAAGAAAGGTCGGATCATCATATGTGGTGACTCCAACCTAGTGATAAGGCAGATCGCCGGGGAGATCGACTGTAAGGCGCCACGGTTGAAGTTGTTGAATGATCGGGTGATGAAGGCACTGAAGGACTATCTCAACCACGAGCTATTGCACGTGAAATGGGATTGGAACAGGAGCGCCGATCACCTCGCGACCCAAGCCATGCGGTACCAGATCGGGGCGACTATCACCGAGGAGGCCGTTCTACATGAACTTATGAACATAAACAGGCTCCCGGAGTTGATCAAGCCCAAGGACAGCCCTGATCAGGTGCATGTGATGGCGGCGACTAGATCGCGAACTTTGAAGTCTCGCCGATCGTTCCCAAATAAAAGGCTGAGTACGTTGTACTACAGCTAAGGGCGGAACGTATCCTCAAGACGCAGGACGAAGAAGAGTGGATCGTCAACTTGAAGGCCTATCTGCGCGGTGAACTGTCCAAGTTAACAAATGATCAGACGAAAGAGTGTACCAAGATCGTGGACAGTTACAATGTGGACGACAATGGATTGCTGTATTATTGCCGTGACACTTACCAAGACAGTGCCAATCCTGATCGACTAGCGAAACTGGTGATCCCTGAGTTGATACAGCTGGATGTCCTTCATCACTACCATGTGAGTCTAGAAGGGGGACATCAAGGCATAGGCAGGACATACCACAAGATCAGGGCCCACTTTCACTGGAGAGGACGTTTTCGGAGCGTGCAGAAATATGTGGGCTGTTGCACAGATTGCGAGACGAGAAAGGGCAGAACGATAATCAAGGGCCGATCGCCCGGAAATATCGAGGCTACCTACCCTTTCCAGGTGATAGCAATGGATCACATACCGTCGCTGCCCAGATCGACACGCGGCAACACTGAGCTACTGATCTGGATCGACCTATTCACTGGTCTGGTGATCGCAAAGTCTAGTGCATCCCGATCTGCGGAGCTTTGTGAATTTTATAATCTGATTAAATAATCTGCGTTAATTTTCGTTGCAGGTGGTAAGCCCATTAAGTAGAACCCAGAGATTATCATTACAAAACTTGTTTTGGGCATAGTGCTGCCAATACCTACCAATTCCCTCTGCAGGGTTCCCGAAAGAAAATAAGTTTAATTAATGGCTTAGGTTGAGTCTGACGCTCTTGTAAAGCGATATTGCTTTTAGCGACTGCTACTAAGTTTTGAATTTCAAGTAATTTTGCTCTATCAAATCGTTTCCATATTCGCCGCATAAGATTTCGAATTGATTCAATGCTAGCGGCCAATTTTTTATCGGCATAGTCCATTTTTTGGATGCATTTTTTAGAGCAAGGTAAATTATCTTGTGAATTGTAATAAAATGAAAAAAATAATTGTTCATTTAGTTTCTGAGTCTTCAGGTCAGACAGTAAAGCATGCTGCAAATAATAATAATAAAGTTATTTGCCTTAGCAAACCCTGGTGCCGTAAACAACTGTGTGTTAATCACATAAAAAAACGCTTGCAAAAATTTAATATTTTGTTATATTGCCTATATAAACGTCCTTAACTGTAGTTGATATATCAGAACTACCTACAATCTCGTCAATGATAAAGTTGATACTACTTCTCCTATGGGTAAAGCATTCTTTCACTTCACCTTTTGATACTAAAGTACCAGTTGAAAGGTCGCGTCCATAACAACGGCTACAAATACCTTTTTTTTGTTTTACAGCTAATGCAATAGTTTTTTGTAATTTTGGCCTCATAAAGTGAGGAAAAATGATATATACCAAAAAAAAAGAAAATAGCTTTTTTGTAAAAAGTAGCGGCTTGTAAAAGCTTCTGTCCAATACCCAACTTTTTAAACTCTTCAAGCAAGTAAATCGCATAGATTTCGCAAATGTAAAGTATTACACGACAAAATCTGTGCGTAGAGAGGAAGAGAAGATCATGAGCCTAAGTTATTTGCTCTATCTGGCATATATCCAAGCTTTCCAGATTTATTCCTTGATATCTCTCTAGAAGCTTTTGCCCAGTACCAATCTCGCCATTAAATACAACCGTTGACCTCCGTTAGCAGTAGCATCAACATCACCTTGCAATTTACCAACTCCACCTAGTGCAACCTGAATTATTGCATTCGCGTTAAGTTCCAAGGGCATTTTGACTGTTTGCAGCATGCTTTAGAGTGGATGTGACTTTATTCTGATTCATAGCCGTATTAGCAATTCTTGCGGTAAGCTTCTCTAGCATCCTTTAAAAAAGCTCTGGCAATTGACAATCTTCGCCAAGGTTACCAGATAATAAATTTTGTTTTCTTATAAAAAATTACAAAGAAAGAATCTAATAAGATGTATTTATTCATCAGGAAAAAAAATATTTTTTATCTTGAAGAATTGTTCTAGTATTTTTATATTTTTATCTGATCTGATTAAAGAATCTGCGTTAATTTCCGTTGCAGGTGGTAAGCCCATTAAGGAGAACCCAGAGATTAGCATTACAAAACTTGTTTTGGGCATAGTGCTGCCAATACCTATCAATTCCCTCTGCAGGGTTCCCGAAAGAAAATAAGTTTAATTAATGGCTTAGGTTGAGTCTGTCTAAAACTTTGTGTAAGCTAGGCCTCCATTATTTACAATTCACGTTATAGTGAAAAACATACTATCGCTAAAGCCGAAGCAGAAAAAGTATTTCAAGATTGCCAGACTTTGTTAGTAACCCTATTCCCCTACATAAACAAATTCACTAAAGATGCAATTAGTAAACCCTCTTTTGAAAAAAATAATTCTATTGCTCATAATGTATTCTTTAAATGTATACTAGAGCATGCTTTAGCATCAGAAATGCAAGCTCACTTAGGATATGACCGCTATGAACGAAACGCTTCAGAAAACACTCGTGGTGGAGGTTAGTTCACCACAACCTAACCAACTCCAAACTGGAGTGGTATGGTCATGCTTTCTTTTCAAAAGCCCTGGTAGATATTTATGATCCTGATTGTAAGATATTAGATATAGATAATAATTTTCAGCAATTAAAAGATAAAATACCCGAATTAATCAAGCAAATAGTAGAAAAACAGTCAAATGGCAGTTTTAGAATTTAACCACAGAGAATGGTCAACTAGAGCTTGAGGTGCCAAGGGATAGAAAATACCATTATCACCGCCTGTGCTCTTAAAACTATTAGAAAAATTTACATTTGGCGAGTTAATGGTCAAATAACTAAAATCATCAAAATTAATACTTTTAAGACCTGAATAATCATTTGCAACATTATGCGTGCATTAAAACCTGCACTGTCTATGTGCACCACGGTTGTAAACGCAACTGTATACACCGTGGCACACACAATCGTATACAATTACGTACCCAATTTTCGCCCGCAATCAGACCCCAAATTAGGCCCATAATTATGCCTAATTAGGCCCAATTTTGTAGCACGCTTTACGACAGCGTAATCGATTACGTAAACATGATTGAATAATCGATTAGTAAACATAAATCATGTTTACGACACCGTCGACTCAACGTTTACGAAACGTTTAGTCAACAAGAAATCAGGTCATAGTCTAGTGTAGCGAAGGTTATTTCATGTTTCTTTAGGTTCTTCGATGTTCCTTTTGGTTCTTCGATGTTCCTTTTGGTTCTTCGATGTTCCTTTTGGTTCTTCGATGTTCCTTTAGGTTCTTTGATGTTCCTTGCTCACTGTTAGGATCTTTCATTTTCTTTACTCACTTTTACATTAGCCACTGAAGAAGTAAACGAAAAGGCTACCGTAGAAAACTTCCTGACCCTTTGGCAATCAAGATTAAATACATTTCATCTTCGTTTCGACTGCGCTCGCTCAACTAAACCCTAAACCCTAAACCCTTATACCCAAACCTTAAATTTAAGCCCGGTATGAAAAACGGGAAATTGTCAGTTGTTTGTGTGGACCAAGCTCGACTATAGGTAACAGTTGGAAATTGCCAGTTGGAAATTGCCAATTGTTCGTGCTTCATTAGGGGTCAAGAAGTTAAGGCATTTTTTAAGTCTATAATTATTGAGGCCTAGTTGTGCTTTTTTATGTATTAGGCCACCATTATCTACAAAAAGAATTTCAATCTTTAAGCTTAAGACGTCAATTTATTCCTTCTGGAAAAGAAAATTTAGATTCTGTGCTAATTACTCCACAACCTCTTGTGATGTGGCTGCTTTTGACTCGTATTTATTGGGAATAATCCTATAAGGTATATCTTTTTTTGACGCATATATTCTTTTGTATTGCGGAGCAGTATAGGGTCATGTATCTGCACGTCTCTTATTTTTGCAACTGATTTTGCCCCATACAAAATACCGCCGCCTGATGCTTTTGCTATTAATTCTCTCTTTGGCTCATCTTCTTCACGAATAATTCTGATAACTTCATCGATATTGAAGGTTATATTTGGGCAATGGTTTTTGCATCATTTATAACATATATAAATATCCTTAAAGTGGATATGTTTGGTGCCCATGCAGACCTAGCAGAACAGATAGAATCAAGGAACCTTATTCGAAAGTACCAAGATAATACCTCCTTTATTTTGTCTATTGTCTTGGTTTTATTTCGTTTATGCACTAACTCAAGCAGACAACGCTTTCATTCCTACATACCAAGTAGCACGTTCTATTACCTCGCAAATACCTTCAACGTATTTTAGAAGCTAAAGTGCCGTCAAGATTGAATCTGCTTAATAAAGCTATTGCTTCATAACCGTTTCTTAATGTTTCTATGTTAAACTAGTGATTAGTTTGGGCTTATTGACTTTTGCATTATAAAAGCCCTCGAAGGCGAACGTAAACTTATTAAAGCTAATGTAATAGATAAAAATGAAAAAGGATATGTCATGATGGCTTCTTTTGCATAAAGATCGCCCAGAGTTACGAGGAAGGCGTGTTCAGAAGGTTAGGCGCCAGCGAAGTTATCAGACACGACCGGGAACCCGGTTTTATGGCTGAGGTGTTCCGATCGTTCAATAAGATGCTAGGACAGAAGCAGAGCGCGACGATGGCATATCGTCCGCAAGCGAACGGATCGGCTGAACGCATGGTGTCGACAATAACACGGGAGATCAAGATGTATGTGGCCGATCCGGACCAATGTGACTGGGACGAAGGGGTATGCAGAGAGACTGGTATTCAAACTCAACTCTTCAACCGATTGGGTCCGAGGAGAAACGCCTTTCTATCTGGCGTATGGATGGGACCCTCGATTGACACTTGAAGCTGCGATACCGATCGGCTTCACTCGGACCCGCGATCGCGATGCCCGTCGTTGGCGCATGCAGGTCCAGAAGCATTATCAGCATGCGAAAGAAGTCGTCAATGAAAAGTTGCGTCAGGCCGCGCAAGATCTAGCAGATCGGAATAACGATCAGGTCCGCCCTCATGGTATTGAACAGGGGCGAGGGTATGGTTATACCTCGATCGGATCAAGGAAGGCTATGCGAAGAAGTTGGCTCATATACGGCACGGTCCTTTCCGTGTAGCAGAGCTGATCGGTGAGCATGCCGCCCGTCTGATCACGATCGGCACGGATTACAAAGTTTTTACGATCGTGCACGTGTCCAAGCTGAAGCTGGTCAGAGAATTCCCCGATCGGTCTAAAATACCCTGTCTGGTGGACGAAGCGAAGAGGGTCGATTTTGATGAGTCTCCGCTGCCGGAGGACAGTTGGAAAAGGCCATTGGAAGAGGAAGAATTCGAGGTGGAAATGGTGCTGGATGTCCGATCGGTCAAGAAGACACGTTTCGGTCGCACCCACCGAGAATATCTGGTCCGCTGGAAGAATCATGACGAAGCAACTTGGATCGACGAACTTGACACCAATTGTGGAGCACTGCTACGATAGTTCGAGCGAGAACGAGTCACGGAATCGCTTTGCAGTGATGCAGACTCATGAGGATAATGATCAAGAGACACAGTAGCACCGATCAGTATATCGATCGGTGTGAATATGTGTAAGGTCTGAATTATTGTGAATTTTGTGATGAACTGTAATGAACTGGAGTAGTAGAATGACGAACGTGGTGATGCTTTTCGCAATGTGGATGGAAACTGTGTGTGATAACGTGTTGTGCAAGTTTGGAGAAAGTGACGAGATTTGATTAAGGGATCAGATGATCAGGAGTTTGAAAAGAATGATGACATGTATTATGGAATATCTGGTCAGCTAACTGCCACATCAAGAATCGCAATCGCCCCACAGACGGCCGATAGTCAGCGCCGGATGGTCTCCGATCTGGTTCTGGTGCTGATTGCGCCAGGGCTCCTTCCGATCGATCTGGGTCAAAGCGTCCTTCAGGTCTGTGACCGGCTCGTCACAATGAAGACCGGGTACCAAACGCCGTCGTCAGCTAATACCCCGGCTTTCTCAACCCGACTCTTGGCCATATGGAGAGCCACAGGATATAAGAAGATGTCGATGTCGCATTCGCGGTCCAGCATCCCTCCCAGAACGAACTGGCAAAGGGTCTGCCAGACCTCCCCTCCCGACTCCGGCGCCTCTTTCGGTTTTTCCGGAAGGAGATCAGGCCTTGATCATGTTGCGCTCGACCAGGAAGAAGCACTAGATAGTGCGTAGACTCCCAGATCGCTTGGCTGTAGGTTGCATTGAAAGCCTTCACTCGACCTAAGAACGAGTTAATCCACGCAGTCGACGCAAACATGGACCCGAGCTTGGGGCGGACGAACACTTTCCATGGATCATCTGCGTAAAGACGGGCGATTTGTGGCGCTGTGACCAGGTCCGCCCGCCATGCAGAGCGTCAGGAGCCTTTGGAGCTGGAGGAAAAAGCCAGGAGTCCTGGCGCGATAGAGATCGGGCTAATATCTGCTTGGTCAGTGCTGATACAAGCTACCGATCTGCCACGATGACCATGGCGAAGTGGCATCCGAAGTCAGCGATGGGAGAGGTCGATCTCCGGTCAACAACCCTTTCAATCGGGCGTGACGGCGCAGCCCAGATGTGCCGGGCTGGAACGAAGCTAACGGTCCGGTCGACTCGCGCGTCGGTGCAGCACCATCACCCTGGGAGCTGATCTCCTCATTAGCTCCCGATGCAGGCTTTGCAGGAACGGAACCTCGGCGTTGATCGGATCGGGACTTGGATAACGCAGTGATCAAGAACTCGGAATCGCTCGATACGCCCCCCGAGACCTCTCCGGAGGAGACCTCTATACGCTTGGTGTGAGCGGCGCGGGGGCGCGAGGGAGAACGAGATTTGGTGATGCTAGACTTGTCACCTGCATCCGATATTAGGCTTGGGAGATGCGCCAGCGTCTTGGATTTCTTCTGGGGCACCGCTCGCTTCTCCTCGAGTTCGGAGTTGCGCGCTATGCCCCGCGCCCTTGAGCCCTTCAAACGTCCTTACGCTTCTTGGAAGTTTTCGGAATTTCGGGGTGCTTACGTTTGGCCAATAAGTGGCGTCGGGTCCGATCTTGATGCAGATCGACCAGAACGGCCGATGCAGACCGGTTAACGATATAGCATGCGGCCGGACGCCGGTGCAACAAGTCAGTCAACTGTTGGTAGCACCGGTTTACGGCCGCCCAGTGAAGATCTGATTCCTGGGTCCAGGCGTCCGATCGGCTCTGGAAGGACTCGACCTTCCCGATCTGCTCCCGGACTACGACCTGCAACTCGCCGATCTGCCTCTCCAGGTCACCATGTTGGGTGCGTAGTAATTTCCGATCGGACTGGTCCTCCAACCTCTGCCGGTTGACCACCGCGAGTTGTTCCAGGAGGTGCGATCTGTAAGCCTCCAAGCGAGACAGATCGTGCCGTGCACCGATCAGCCCGTCCAAGATCGGTCGGAGCTGATCGCAGTGATCATGCGACTGCCGATCAGCCCGTCCAAGATCGGTCGGAGCTGATCGCAGTGATCATGCGACTGCCGATCAGCCGTGAATAATGAGTCGAACGTTTTGGCGATGTCGACGGGCAACCGATCTACATGAAAAGGAGGATCAGAGCAGACCCAAGATGGAAACAGACCGATCGGTCTACCTTGCGTTGCTTGTTGGACGATCTGGGCCCGGAGACGTGTGTTTTCAGCGGTCACCTCCTGCAACTTCTTGGACATGGGGATCAACGTATCCACCTCCTTCCGCAGTTGCAGAAGTGATGAATCCCTGACGTCTAACTGGAACTGGAGCTCCTTGACTTATTTCCGGAGCTGGTCGGCCTCGATCTGATGCCTGTCCGGTATGTAGGACCCTAAAGTGCTGTGAGGGCTGTCAGATCGGGCCGATCAGGTCGGCGAACCGATATGGGGCGATGAGGAACGCAGGGCACCTGTAGCAAAGAATGTCAAGAGAGGTTACAAGACGATCAGGTGTACAAGGCAAGTACCTGGCGAAGGTGGACTCAGAGACCCGTCCATTGGTAAAGTCCGCTTCTGTGAAGATCTGGATATGATGAGATCGGGCCGCTACCGTTGCGCGGCTGCGACCAGACTCAGGGGCGGATGTGGCGAAGCGGACCCAAGAATTTTGGTCGTTTGGCGTCAGCAGCATACCGATCGGCTTATCGGCGATCGGATTGGTGGAAATCCAGGAGGCTTTTAAGCCTACCATGTGCAAGAGGTGTCAAAACACGGATTTTGGTAAGTCACATGAGATTGCGTGTACCTACATATTTTCATGTTTGTACATATTGGGGACTATAGGGGGTAGGTAGTTAGTTGGGAAAAGGTTTTGGTTTTGGCTTCGTCTAAGAAGAGCGTTTTTGGCTTTACGACTTAATTGTTGGACCTAACTCAACCAGGGGTCTTTTTGATTTGCACATCAGACGCCTCTGCACACCGCAGAGTGTTTTGGGAGCGGAGGCTCGAGTAATCCCCTCCAGATCATTATACCCGGCCGGGACGCGTCACAGACGCACTTGGCTCGCCGGAAGTCCCTCGACGGGAGTGCACTTTGGTCGACTTCTCAAGTTTAAGTGCGCACGTTTGGAAAGTGCTATTACGTCTTTTGGATTATTACGTGGAGATATTGTTCGTGGAGCATATCACGTTCTCATTTGGATCTCCCTACTGGACTATTGGATTATTGGAGTTTTGTTCTCGTATTGGTTGGGCTCTACGATCGTTTGAGCGATCTGCCCTTTGGAGCATACTAAATTCGAATATAGCTGGTCTGCTCGTACCCAGGGTAAAGAGTTCCGCCCGGGGTACACCACCCAGCACGATTTCAAACATTTAGACCACAAGTCGATTCCCAGCACCGATCCACCGAGTGTTTTACCAGCCCATTCCATCGGGTACACAAGGTGAGATGAAGAACAAATCGGACCAGGCGTCCTGTGTTGATGATCGGTCGTCTGCCAGCAGCGGACGATCGGTTTGGATCGTGGGCGAAGGTTCGCGGGGTACCCTTCCCCCCGTAAGTTGGACGGCCGGGCACGATGGTGGTCAGGTTCTCGAAACTACGGTGTTCGATTTTGAACTTGACTCCACTACACAAGCTTCCTCCTGCTCGTGGAATTCGCCACGAAATTGATCTCGTCCCAGGCACCAAGTATTGTGTCACCCGTCAGTGGCTACTTCCTCGTGAACAAGTCGAAATCATCGACAATTTCTTCGCGGCTCGCTTGAAAGCAGGCCACGTCCGTGAGAGTAAGTCGCCCTACTCCAGTCCGACTTTCTGTGTCAAGAAAGCCACGGACGGTTGGCGTATCGTCCATGCCTTTAACAAGGTAAACGACGCAACCGTCCCAGCGCAAACGCCAATACCTCGTAAAGACGTGATTCTGGACAGTATGGCTGGTAGTACGGTGTTTAGTACAATCGATTTGAAGGATGGTTACTACCAAATCCTCATGGACAAGGCCAGTGTTCCACTGACCGCGGTAATCACTCCAAGTGGCATGTTGTACGAATGTCTGGTCATGCCCCAAGGCTTGAAGAATGCTCCCGCCACGTTTAATCGCGTGGTCTCATTGTTGTTGAGACATCTTCGAGCCTTCGCTCCCAGCTACTTCGACGTTATTTACATCCACTACCGTGCCGACACTTCACGTGGGTTGACGGATGTGGAGGTGCATTTGGATCACCTCCGCTCAGTTTTGGACGTCATGCGAGCCAATCAGTTGTACGGCAGTCTCTCCAAGTGTATCTTCTGCGCTGATGAGATCCCCGTCCTTGGCTCGTTTGTCCGACGCGCGGGTGTGCGTGCAGACCGAGAGAAGTTTGCAGCGATCTGCGACTGGCCAGTACCGTCAAACGTGAAGGAACTTCGTCAATGGCTTGGCTTGTCCACGTATCTGCATCGTTTTACCAAGGACCATGCTTTGATGATCCACCCGCTGTCTCGACTGCTCCAAGAGGATGTTGTGTGGACATGGTCGTGTGAGCATCAAGCTGCACTTTTTTTTCGACTCCGTTTAAGCGGTACTGCAATCAGCGCCCGTGCTTGCGTTACCGAATTTCGATAAGCCTTTCCATGTGGTCAGCGACGCCAGTGATTTTGCCATCGGCTGTGCTTTAATGCAGTTTGACGATGCTGGTCACGAGCGCGTGATCTCCTATCAATCTCGTCAGCTGAAACCAGCGGAGCGGAATTATCCTGTCCACGATAAAGAACAGCTAGCGATGAAATACGCTTTGGTAAAGTTCAGCGTTTACCTTCAAGGTGAAGAGCGGTTCGTGATTTACACCGAACACGCGTCGCTGCGTACGGCTGTGAAGTCACCGCACCTGTCCCAACGGATGGCTCGGTGGATGTCCTACTTTGCGCAGTTCAACTTCGTCGTCCTGTATAAGCCCGGTAAACAGAACATCTTGGCTGACGCTCTGTCGCGCCGCCCTGACTATGAGAATGTGGCGGACGAATCCACGCTGGATACCACGGTGGTCTCTGCTACGGCGTCCATTTACCCGGCCATACGCGCGGCATACGCGTCCGACACGTTCTGTCGGCCTCTAATCGACCATCTTCGGGATGCTGCTCAGTTGTTTCCCCTGTCGTCACTTCCTCCGCGCCAACGCGCACAGTGTTCTCGCTTCTCGTTTGTCGACGGTTTGCTTCTTTATCAAGTGGATGTGTCCGACGCTCCGCGTGGTGTAGTTCCTGCTGATGATGCTATTCGGAATCGTTTTATTCGTGAATATCACGATTCCCCCAGTGGTGCTCACTTCGCTCGTGAAAAGACCTACGCTGCGCTGTACAGGGACTTATATTGGCGCCACATGTACAAGTGGGTCCGCACGTGGGTTCGCACATGCGATGTTTGTCAGCGCGTCAAACAGTCACCAGCTCATCAAGCTCCGTTGTCTCCGTTGCCAGTCGCACGTGACGTCTGGTCATCTGTCAGCTTGGATTTTTTGGCCTTCCGAAGGATAGCCACGGCCGCACTGGTATTGTGGTCTTCGTGTGTCGTCTCAGCAAAATGGTGCATCTTTCGGAAGTAGAGGGTAGCGTCACTGCTGCCCAAACTGCTGATGTGTTCCCGAACGCCGTGTTTCGCCACCATGGTTGCCGGAGTCCATCGTTTCTGATCGTGATGTCCGCTTCGTTTATAGTTTTTGGTGCGCGCTCTTCGCTCGCCTTGGCACTCGCTTGGATATGTCGACTGCATCCCATCCGGAGACTGACGGGCAGACTGAACGTGTCAACCGTGTCTTGGAGGATGTGTTGCGTAGCTACGCTGCGTCCACGTCCGATTGGAGCCGTCTGTTGCCGATGGCCGAATTCGCCATCAACAACGCGGTTCACTCGTCGACGGGGTTGACACCTTTTTTCGTCAACCACTTGCGCCATCCTCGTGTCCCAGCGCTGCCTACTGGTGCTCGACTTTAACGGGGGGAGAAGCTGCGCTAACATTGCCGCCTTAGCCACGTCGGACACGCAAAACCAAGTCGCAACAACGAGTGGAATCCAGTCCGGAACCCGAAGAAAAAGAAGGTGATGCGGTCGCGGTTGTCCCTGCCGACAACCAGCCGTTAACGGGAGTGAACGATGCGTCGATGGAAGAGGTAGATACGTCGGTGGAGGCGGAAGTCGCATCTCCAGTGCCAGTTAAAGATGCCGTGGACGATGAAGAATTCTTTGACTGCATGGAACCCTATTCACCAATTGCGTCTGATGTTGGTGATGATCAAGACGCAGCCTACACCATTCGAATTCAAAGTGGTTCGGCTGCGACGGGATCAATCCGTGTGATCCCTCGTGATATCGTGCTGGCTTGGAGTAAGGTTCAGGATCGTATTACAGTGCTTAACACCATCCACAACTCCATGCCAGCAGCGCACGAGGTGTGTGCCAATACTGAAGTTGAGCCCAATTTGTGCTTGCTCCAAGTTGAAGTCCATGTCCAAGCAAGAACTGAAACTTTGGAATCGTTTGTGCTGGATCGTCAAGCGACGATCCGCTTTGTACGTGACGCGATCGCAGTGGCGTTTTATCGTCAAAAAAATGCAGATCGACGATGGCGACGAAACGCGTTGTCCTTTCTAGTGAATGATCGGGTTCAGCTGTCAACTCAGAACCTTCCATTGGAAAATGTTGAGAACAAAGGATCAATCAAGTTAATGCCAAGATTTATTGGTCCGTTTAAAGTTGTGGCTAAGAAAGGGGATGCGTACAAACTCGACATTCTCACGAACATGAAGCTCCATCCGACATTCTACGTGGGACGGTTGAAGCCGTACCATCCCTCGCTTGCAATAGCTTCCAATTCGGACGGAAGAATCCAAGCTATTCCTGTTGATCGCTTGGCAGCTGGCGCTTTATATAAGGAGGCTGCTGATCCTCGTCGCGTGGCTCGTTATCTTTATGTTCCCCACGCGATGGTGGAGAAAGCGACCGCCTACGCAAGATCTGGCGAAAGTGATCCCACGATTCCTGCATCGACCTCATTGCTTTTTCCTGGCGACGCAATCGCGCCAACAAATTCGAGTTCACGTCGGTCAAGTCGTTTACTTGATCCTGTAGTTGCCGCGCGTGGTCCTCAGCGCCACGAAGACCAACTTCCTGCGACCGCGGAGTCGGTTCTGCGCGCGTCTCCCCGTCCACCTAGTCCAAGTGTTCGCGTTGATTGTTCTCCAATCGCTCGTTCTCGTATACTACACGCGCCGGCAAAGTCGGTTCACTTTGCCTTTGATGATCCATCTCGGGCGGTTTCTGGCCTGCAGCACGGGGTTCGGAACGATCGCGATAATACTGGCGAGGATGTGAATAGTCACGTCCCCGGCGGTCTTGATTCCAGTCCGACTGAGCATATTGCTGAGGGTTCCAGCCGCGCTGATCCCAGCCATAGTAGTCGTGTTGATCGTCACGATGGGAAGGACGCGAACCTTCGCGTCCATACGAACGGTACGGTTGACCCCATCTATCATGATCGTGCTGCTGGTGCTGGTGTCGTGCTTCGTACCGCTCGTACTCCTGATGGTAGTGACGATCCCAATACCGCGGGTCGTGCTGTCACTGACGGTGATGCCAACCACGCTGGTCGTACGCTGCGCCGCGACCCTCCTTCTCCGTTGGTCGACTCACACGGTCAGACTCGTTATATCGTGGATCGTATCGTCGGTCACGATCCTCGTGTGTGGACCGAGAACGTTCCTCGCTCCTACCGTGTACGCTGGCTTGGTTACAGTCCTGATGACGATACTCAGGAACCTCGTGCTGTCTTGCTGGAGGACGTTCCTGACGTCGTGGCTCAGTACGAGCTGAGTCTCGACCCTGGAGAGCGACATCACTAGTGGCGGCACCGTGTTGCGCCACTGCTCGTGCGTACGCATCAATCAATGCGTGCGCACTTTCGTGCAAGTTTGCTGCTCTCTTCCACTCGACCTAGCTCTTCCGGCGACGGTAACGACGCGGGTTGCATGCACGGCAACCCTCCATGATGTCGACTACGCAACCAGCAAAATGACTGCAGCCATGGACTCGTGAAACAAGATCCCGAAAGCTTCCAAGGCCGTATGCGGCACGTTCGATACGTCCCAACCGCAAGTACTCTGGTAGGACGCCATGATTCCAAGTTGCAACGAAATTATTCCACGACACTTGAAAACCGCGTGTGTCGCCGTACGAAGGCCGACGACGAACAATCCGATATTCGTGGAAATAGCGACGTATTTCCGAATCAACAACACCATGGGGATTGTTGAGGCGGCAGGTATCGTACAACGTCTCGTTGTACACCGCTTCTCGATCGGGCCAGCGTGGATCAGCTTGGACGGAAACGCCAATCGAATGCGACTCCCTGCATGCATCTCAGTCACGAATTGCGGCACCGGACGTCTTGGAATTGGAGCCAATGCCAATTCATTCACTTGCTGTGGAGTCAGTGTTGACGCCATCCCAGTTGTCCGCGTAGTTTTCACACGCGTCCTCGACGTTGGAGCGGCAGTAAGGCTTGACGGTGGCGCTGCAGACGACACCACGGAAGTCGTCGAAGTCGATTTCGTTCCTGCAGCCGTTGATTGCGCCGTTGATGTCGCTACAGTTGCCGTTGCAACTCCTGTTGTTACGCTTGGTGCCTCTGTCGTCGCCACCACTTTAGCTGTTTGCGCTGCTGTCGTCACTGGTGCAGTCACTGGAATTGCTGGTGCTGCTAATGCAGCTCCTGTGGCCGCGGCCACAGCCGCGGGTGTTGTCGCCTCTGTTGTCGCTGGTGCTGGAACAGTTGTCGTTTCCGAAGTTGTCGTGTTTGCGTCGACCGTGTTTGCCTTTTGCGTGGATATCGTCGTTGATGGCGCCGTTGACGTCACCGTTGCCTCCGATGTCACTGTCGTTATTTCCGTCGCTTGCGCTGTCGTGGTAGTTGTCTCTGTCTCTTGCACGGGTGCCGTCGTCACCGCCACCGATCGTGGTGCGCGCACTGGATTTACTTTCCCTCTTGGTTTGGCCATCGTTGGAATGTTGGTGGCTCCCAGTTCCCTTCTTTGGTGGTCGTGTTTCTTGGAAAGTTCCTCCTTTCCTTGGTTTTATCAAGTACGCGTGGCTCGTACGTTAACGGGGGAATGATGTAACGGGGTTACATGGGTTAAGGCTACGACGGTATCGTATACGAAGAGGGGTGCGGTGTAACAGGACTGATCCTGTTATAGGCTTACACTGTAATTGCGGGGAAGCGCGCAATGCAATAGGGCAGGATTAGTTGATAACAACTAATCCTATACTAAAAGTAAATATATAAATATGGGTTAGAACGCAAAATTAAGAGTGTTTATTTAATGGGTGGTTTAGCGGCTAATAGTATATTAACTACCTAATTAATATAATAATATCAAGTATTCAACTAACTGTACTATTAGTTAACCTGCAAGATTCGGTATTTATACCGAATCGACTTTTCCTTCGTAGATTATAATAACTTATAATCTCTTATTTGAATTTCAGACAACGCGTCTGAAATTTAAATGTGATATTCATAATTGAATATCAATTATGTAATGGCACCCCTTACATCACCCCCCACATAAGGTGGTTGGCCAATAATAATTCTTATTTTGGTCAATCATAGGTGGCACTTGTTGGTCGTTCTCATTTACCAACTGATTGAACATCGACTCTATGGTCAAAGAACGCGACGGCGCTCTAAAGAGCGCTGCTGAAAACATCGAAGGAGCTTCTTCCTCCGACTCAGTACTAGGTGCTGAGGTTTTGAGTCACAACGGTGACGCTGCAATAGCAGCGTCAACTACGCAAAGTTCGGAAGACGTACCGTCTTCGACCACAGATGCTGCTAAGGCGGCATCTGGCAAGAAACAGGGAGATGTTGCTAATGCAACATCTCGCACGATGGCAACTTCCGAATGGCGTGTTGCTAAGAGGGCCATGTTCGGGAGTTCTGACTCCGAACAAAGTGATGGGGATACAGCTGTCCCCACTAAACGATCTAACGAGTCGAAACTCGCTAGGTGCTCATCGCCTAACAGCGATGACGACTCTGGTGTCGCTGTCTGCTATGACAGCGACAATGATTATCACAGGTGGTTGCGGGAACGCAGCTCCCCACCTGGACCAAGTACTTCTCCACGTCGGGGTGATTTAACCCCAGCGCGTGGTGTTGAAGCAGGCGGTGCTCCGCCTGCTAAAAGAGCTCGAACAGAAGCGGCAGGTGCCGCGTATCATCGTACGGAACCACATGTTCCGTACAGAGTGGGGTTTTGGACCCCTGGATGGGCTATTGCCCCTAACAGTGGCGGTCACCGTAAGCGGGACTGCCAATATGCGTTGTTCGATATCAACGTGCTGGATGACTGCGAAGACATCCAGTCACGTCGATTCGATCGAAGTACAGACGATAGACGTCTGTACTTTATTGACCTCTTTTTCCAGGTTCGATATTATTCGAGCCGGAAAGGGTAAAGGAGGAACAGGGACTATAAAGACGCCCTGACGCAGAGTTGGAATGCTTTTGTTGACAACTACAACAAAAGCCCAGATGATTACGTGAATAAAGTTCACGTAATGCGCGAGCGCTTTTTAAAGCGCTCACGAACAGGCAAAATGGAATACATCCATTTTGCTTTCATCAAAGAAGGGTTAAAGTGTGGTGTCCCTTCTCACCTCGTTTGCCCGCGGTGTCCGCAGGCAGGCTCCTCGTCTGTCAGAGGAGGAGTTGCGGGGATACGGTGGTTTTTCCGTACCCGCCGAAAGTCAGGGTTTAATTGATACCCTGAATGCATCAACACCTAATGTTTATGCTACTTCGCTTTATGTGTTTGAGACTTCTTCTCAAACTCAGTCAAAAGGTCTGGGGCGTCGGCCCTCAGAACCTCAATCGGTTCACAAGAGTCGAACTCTTAAGGATATCCCAGGCAGAGTACAAAGTAATCGGTACGCTGCCCCTTCTTCAAAGGCACCGAGAGCTTCGAGATCAAGCGCTCGAGGATATATCGCTTGTTCCCCTGATTATCAATCAAGGGCGGCGGAGGTTGATAATTCCCTCGCAGTTGTTGTTGCGGAGCATGGTTCTTTGCTCCGCAAGATCGAGGAGGGTTATTCCTCCTTGAGCAGCGATATGTCTCACTGTATGAAGACATATTGGTCTCTTCGCGAGGATGTCCGCGACATCCTCGTGGCACACTGCCCTCCAGCAGAAGAATGATCTTCTGTACATTGAGCTTTCCCGCTATAAAGGAGAGCTCGATCGGCGCACGGCTGATCTTGAGCAGTCGAAGGCGGAGGTAACGACTCTCCGCTCTTCTCACCAACGGCTGGAGGCCGATTACAAGTCTCTCTTGGGAGACTTGGAGAAGCATGGTATCTTCCGTGGTTCTGCGTCTCGTCGTAAGACGAAGACGAGTGATACGGTTTGAGCCGCCCAACAAAGAATGTTGGGTGAAGCCGCATTGCTGTGGGAATGTCTAAGGTATAGGCATTCCCCCGAATCTCTTGGACCTTGAAAGGTCCAATGTACTTAGGAAGCAACTTCCGTGTAGGTAAGTGTGGAGAAGCGTGCCCAAAATTTGGCACACTTCTGGTCATGTTTGTCAAGGCATTTGGTCTAATTTCGGATTGGTTTAAACAAGGGGGGCTTTTCAGACTATCAGACTCAAGAAGTGTCAAGAACGCAAGTTTTGGTGAGTCACCCGACTTTGGGTATTTTACATATTTTTGTGGGGGTACATTTAGGGGCTATAGGGTAGTAGTTTTTTAGTTGTGGATTTGCCTAAAAAAGTAGAAGTCTTTTGGTTTCAGGATTTTTCTAAGTGGAAGTCCTTTGGCCTTGGTTCACACCACAGCTAGGGGTCTCCGTTCTTACCTTTTCGTACACTATTCGCCTCCGCCAGCCGCGGAGTGTTTGGGGGCAGATGGTCGAATTATCCCCTCTCGCCCATTATACCCGGTCTGGACGCGCCGCACGCGCACTTTGGCCCACCGGAAGTCCCTCGACTGGAGTACGATTTGGCGATCTCAACACCTCAACCCAAGTACGTTTGGAACGTGCTATTCACTGGATTGGTCTTGGCGTGGAGATATCGTTTGTGGAGTTTCACGAGCATATTGGGTCTTTACGCGGACATATTGGCTTGTTTTAATATGGTTGGAAACTAGACCGGTTTTGGTCTTATTTCGTATTGGTCAGGGGCTAGACCGGAACGGTCGGTCTACCCTCTATTAGTTCGTATTGGTCAGGTCTTGATCGTTTGGACGATCGACCTATTGGGAGTTATCTCTTGAAAGTGTTTTTGGTCTGTTTGTGTCTGGGGTGAAGAGTTCCGCCCCAGAGATACCTACCCAGATCGGTCTTCTATATTCAAGACCACTTCGATCCAATCTGCGATCCCGATCCACCGAGTGTGTAACTAGCCCATTCCATCGGGTA
>CM047587.1:13230786-13256420 GCA_026184515.1 Peronosclerospora sorghi | reverse complement strand
CAGGTCTTGATCGTTTGGACGATCGACCTATTGGGAGTTATCTCTTGAAAGTGTTTTTGGTCTGTTTGTGTCTGGGGTGAAGAGTTCCGCCCCAGAGATACCTACCCAGATCGGTCTTCTATATTCAAGACCACTTCGATCCAATCTGCGATCCCGATCCACCGAGTGTGTAACTAGCCCATTCCATCGGGTACACAAGGTGAGATGGACACTAAACAATCGGACCAAGTGGGTTCTGATGACGACCGGTCGTCTGCTTGCAGCGGACGATCGAACCAGATCTCGAGTGGTGGTCCGCGGAGTACCCCCTCCGAAAGTTGGAAGGCTGGGCGCGATGGTGGTAGTCAGGTTGTCGGTGCTAATGTTTTCGATTTCGAACTTGACTCCACCACAATGGTGCGCGTGACCGGATCACTTGGTGATCGTGGATATCACCGTGCTGATATTCCATCAAAAATTGGATTCGAAGATTTGAATGATTTGAATATGGAGTCGTTCTGGAGAGGACGTAAGAGAAGGCTTTCGCCTTACGTTATCGTTGTTGATAAAGATGGCGATGTCCGATCTGGCCTGGTGGAGGACCAGATCGGGATTAGTAAGTTTTTTCCTCCCCAAAAGGCTCCCAACGGAGCCGATCGGGACTATAGCAGGTCTTGCATAGTTCCGGAAAGGATCAGGACCTTGGTCCTGATCCTATGTGTATGAATGAAAAAATTGATGGAAAACTAAAAGATGAAAATTACATGGAGGCTGACTGGAACGATCCGGTCTACCTCCCTAAAGTCCCCAAGGTACCCAAGTTTCCCAGAAAAGGGCTGGGAATGCCACCCGACGAAGACTACTTCGAAGAAAAGTCGAAGGTCGGGGATGAGGCTATCACCGAACAAGACCTGGACAAGATGTATTATGTTTTTGAATTGAAGCGATTTGTTCGCCAAAACCAGGTCTTTCGGGTGTTGGACCTCCATATCCCCGACCGTCTTCTCGGTCCCACTACCGAGCCGATCCAGAGTGATCGACCATTACTGTTCGTCAAGAGTTTGGTGGCGATGTTGGCGGAGGTTGGCATTAAAATGCAGAACCCCGCCGGTGTCAATAAATTGTTTGAATTTGATGGTTGGAGACTGGAGGCGTCGATGTCGGACCTCCACGACCGTTTGGTGCCACTGGTGGGGGCGGTTCACCGCCCAACTCCCACCACGGCAATGAAGGTCGCCGAAGCCTCCACAGAGCTTGTTGACATTGGTTCCGATGATGAATCGATCTACCAGTCTCCACCGGCTTCTAACAGCTCATCAGAGTTGGAGACCGGTGTTGAGCGGATGACCATGGGGGTGGACCATGCCCGGTCTGAACAAAAAAGGGACATGCGGCAGCAAGGGGATGTTTGCCAGTCGGGGCTCCAGCAAGCCCCACAGGCCTCCGTTCCACAAAAGGAGGGTATCAACACGTTGCACATGACGCCAGCCAACGTCCAAGCCATGTTTGAGACGATGATGCAACGTTTCATGGAAGAACGGGTTAGACCACCTATGCGCCCACATGTCCAAGACCGGTCTACCTGTCAAGGTGTCAATGTTTGCAAAGATGTGGATATGGAATCGGTAACATCTATGGATAAGCCTATTAGAAGTGATAAACCAACCGGCAAGGGAAGGCGCAAGCCGCAACTGGCAAGACCGCGTAGACCAAGCAAGAGAAGTGACTGTGATATGGAGTCGGTCGGCGGTCTTGACGACCATGGTGGGTCAGATGGTACAGGCGCAGGCAAGGTGCGCAAGGCTAACCTAGCCTCCACTACTGCCTACGACTTTGGATCTTCTGAGATTCCGCGCATCCGTATGGCCGCGGCGACCGATCTCAAGGACTTCACCGGCAAGGATGCTGATGAAGACCAGGCCCGGTCTTGGTTCAGTCGGGTCAAGTCTGCGTTCCTGCGAGACCAGACCCCAAAAAGCGAACGTTGTTTAATCTTCCGGGATTTGTTAAAAGGACCGACCGCGAACTGGATTCAACAGTTGGGTCGAGGCGTCCAGTCTGACTGGGACCTGTTATGTGCGGAGTTTGAAGGTCAATATTGTAACTCCGGATTTTCAAGCGCCCGTAAGTACCACCATATGCAGAAGCGGGCCGACGAAACACCGATCGAGTATTTGCATCGGTTGAACGTGGCTCCACTTCGCGCCGTCATAACAATCAAAGAGAATAACCTGCCGAACGGTGCCGCCTTAGAACATGTGGGTCACTATATTAGTACCCTTGACGATCAAGAACTGGCGGACCAGCTTACTCTGCTGCGCCTTAGGGACGCGGGTGAAGTCGAACTGACCCTGCGGACGTTACAACAGTCGCGTAGTATGAGAGCGAAGACCGCTGGTGGATCAGGTCGCTATTGTTCCAAGACCCAGACCGATCCGGTCAAGAGACCTTGGAACAGACCGACCCGAGCGGTCAAGGCAATTGTAGCTGATGACAGCACGGGGTCAGAAGGGGAAAGTGGAAGTCCATCCAGCCAGGAGTCATCGGATGAAGACCAGTATCGTTACGTCTATGATGCGGGACCTTCCCCGAAGACCAAGTCGAAGTCCGACCAGGTGGACCGGAAGGGAATGAACGGAAGCATGTCCGATCCAGACCGACCGCGTCAGAAGTGCTCCCACTGTGGGTCGAGCAAACATGATGGTCCAAACTGCTGGAAGAAGATGGTGTGCAAGAAGTGCGAGAGACGCGGCCACCCGACGGACCACTGCCTCTTCGTATGCAAGTCATGTGGAGAGATCCACGAGGCCGGCCACTGCAAGATTGAAGAATTTTTTTAACATGATACGCAAGTGGTATGTGCCGGACAAGCACGCGGGGATGCTGCCACCGGACGCAGAAAAGATGTTAAACTAGAACGCTCGCCAGGTTGGAATCTGGATCGAGCCGAGCGTTCTACGGTTCACATCTATGAATATGTCGGCAAAGAGGATAAGACCGACAATACACGTTCTATTCCAAATTGCGTCGACCGAGACCATCCGGTCTACAGTCTGAAGACCGATGAGTACTCCCGGACCAAGGTGGTTATGCAGTTGGACTTGCTGCCTGGAGAATCCCGCGGATACTGGAAGTATCACGCGCCTGATAAATGGTTCAAGCAGGCGAAAGCCTGTGGCAAGATTAATAACCAGAAAGCGACGATGTTGTTCGACTCTGGAGATGAAGTATCGACAATCGACTCCGCCTTTGCTCGTAAGGTCGGATGTCGTATAGACGATACCCAGAGACAAGAATGCGTCGGGATCAGCGAAAACTCGTATATGACCGAAGGAAGAACGCGTGTGAAAATTACTTTGTCGGCATCGCTGGTCTACTTTTTCAGCGCTTGGGTTGGCAAGTTGGCAGGTCAAGACGCTTTACTAGGAATGGATTTCATGGTACCAGCTGGTATTCGCCTAGACCTGTCACATGGAGTGCTTACACTCCCGGATGAGGTCCAGGTCTAGTTGGCTGGTCGAAGCCCTCTGTATGGTTCGTATACCGATCTGGTCCGGTGGGACCAAGACCTCACTATCCCAGTTGGTCGGTCTGCCGATACCCCGGTTGAGAAAGGTTTCCGTTCGAGGAAGTTATGGTTGACCAGGGGCGATCGGTGGGTCTCGTGGCCTTCGTAAAGAGTGCTGGTCGACGTGATTTTGTCCGTGTTACCAATATCGGTGACAAGCCGCTGACACTGGACAATAACACTATTGTCGGCATGTGGTTAGCAGAAGGGAAGGTACCAAGGAAGATGGGGTTCGTCTCGATTGGGTCGAGGCGGTATGTCGAGTGGCAAAACCTGGCGTACCAATCGACCACCGATCTTATCACCGATGATGGGTCGGTGGAAGAGGATACCTCACCTTTAGTGGAAAGACGAAGTTATGTCACCCCAAAAAATATGTTGGTCCGAAGAAAGGCGCCGCAGTCACCAGGAACGGTGGACCATCAAGTAGACGAGCCAAGGTTAGTCAACGTGGTGTCAGCACAAGACCAGGCGACAGCGGAGCAAGAAACGGAAGAAGGGGAACATAAAGTTGCTAGGTCGGACCATGACGGTATTCCTAATCAGACCAATATCAGAGAAGGACAGCCCGTCGATCAAGACCAGGGGCGTTCAGCCGGTCCAGATGGTCTAGGTGATATCACCCCAGAAGATGAACAAGTCTGTATACATGAAGGCGGGGAACAGTACATTCAGGAGCTGGAAAGCCAAATGGCAGTCCTCCCTGAAGTGTCTGCCGACTCTCCCGAATTTACAATGGATGATTTACAAGTGGGTGATCAAGACCTTAACAGTCCAGACCATATCGAGCAGTTGAAGAATATCATATGGAAGAAAAGACATCTGCTGATCGGAAAGGGCAACGCCTTACCACCTGCAGCCCGTGGTGCGATTTGCGAAATTGACGTTGGAGATGCCAAGCCGATTGCCCAGCGGTGTCGATGCGTGGCGCCACAGTACCGTGAAAAGATTTCTGATCTTATCAAAGGACTGTTGGCTACCAAGATTATTAGACCGTCTACCTCGCCATGGGCCTCGCCGATCGTAATTGTTATCAAGAAGAACGGCGTTGACATCAGGTTGTGCATCGACTATCGGCTGGTAAATCGGTTGACTAAACTCATGGTTTACCCGATGCCGCTGATTAATGATCTGTTGGAAGACCTGGACAAGACCTTGTGGTATTGTTCGCTGGACATGGCAAGTGGATTTTGGGTGGTCTCGATGACTGATCGAGCCCGTGAGATTTCCGCATTTGTGACACCGTTTGGTCTTTTCGAGTGGAACCGTATGCCGTTCGGTCTGAAGAACGCACCCCAGATCTATCAAAGGTTGATAGACAACGCACTGTACGGACACTTCAAAATCAAGACCGATCGGGACCCTGCCGAAAATTATGATGTGTTTACAGAGGGTGAACCCGATCGGGAAAGAAGGCCGTCCGTTCTAGGGAGGCGGTCGTACATCGACGACATTCTGATACCTGCCTCGTCATGGAACGATCTGTGCGAGAAGGTTGAACGATTGTTGGAGACATGCGACCTCTGGAACCTATCTATCAGCACCGTGAAAAGTTTTTGGGGTATGTCCAAGGTCGCCTATTTAGGCCATATGGTCTCGAACAAAGGTCTAGAGGCTAATCCCAAGGACCTGGATTCGCTGAGTAACCTCCCGTTCCCCAGATCGCTGAAGGCAATGCAGTCCTTCCTGGGAAGCTTGAATTATTATAGCCGATTCATCAAAGATTTTTCTATCTACGCGGCTGTGTTGTATGAGCTCCGGGAAGCGGACTACCGTATGTTGCGCGAAGAGGACCGGGCAACTTTACATGGGGGCGCCGACTCTGGTCTTGATGCAGATTGTCTGCAAGTGGAGGCCGAAGACCATATGAAGCGTGCAAAGTTTGCTTTTGGTATGTTGAAGGTTAAGATGGGGACGGCACCGATTTTGAAGCATTTCGATCCCGAAAAGGTCCCGACCATTATTGTATATGCTAGTCAGTGGGCCATTTCGGCCACTTTAGTACAAGATCACGATGGTGTGTATCATCCAGTCACGTTTACGAGCCGGACGCTAAAACCAAATGAAGTGAACTATGGAATTGTCGAGAAAGAAGTTCTGGCGTTGCTACGAATTCTGGATGTGTGTTAAAACCTGCTGGTCGGCGACCTATAAAGGTCCTGTCAAGGCGGTCTACTTTGGCCTGGCTATTATCAGCCAATGGGATGGACGGACTTCTAGGAAGATGGTCGGCGGTCTTGTCGCAGTGGACCCTCGAGGTCGTTAAGTGCACCAGGGGCGAGGAAGAGATATTGGGCACATTAGCTGCCAGTATCACCCCTCGGTCTGAAGTGGACGAGGCATTGATAGCGATTGCCCCGAGGAAGCAACCTCGGCAGTCAGTTTCGAGACCGCCACCGACCGTCGACCATGATGAAGAGCTCTTGGTCTTAAGTTTTGACGGATCAGCAAGCGTGAAGAAGAAGGTCGGCGCCTATAGTGCCATATTGTGGAAGTTGCCACAATGGTCTATAGTTGCAGCCGTTGCCGATTTCACGCCGGATATTACGGTTAACGAGGGGGAGTACCGAGGTCTACTTCTATGTCTGGACCTGCTGTCGTCGCAAGAGAAGGGGCGAGTCATCATATGTGGTGACTCCAACCTAGTGATCAGGCAGATCACCGGAGAGATCGACTGCAAGGCTCCACGGCTGAGGTCGTTAAATGATCGGGTAATCAAGGCATTGAAAGACCATCCCAACCACGAGCTGTTGCACGTGAAACGGGACTGGAACAGAAGCGCCGACTACCTCGCTACCAAGGCCATGCGAGACCATACCGGGGCTACGATCACCGAGGAGGCCGTTCTTGATGAATTGACGAATATAAACAGGCTCCCCGAGATGATCGGACTTAAGAACGCTCCGGACCAGGTGCATGTGATGGTCGCGACTAGACCGAAAGCTCGGAAGTCCCACCAACCGTTCCCAAAGGAACGGTTGAGTGAATCTGTTGTGCAACGACTGAGGGCAGAACGGATCCTCAAGGCGCAGGACGAAGAAGAATGGATTGTGAATTTGAAGACCTACCTGCGCGGTGAATTGTCTAGTAAGTTGACGAATGGTCAAGCGAAAGAATGTGCCAAGATCGCAGACAGTTACGAAGTGGATGAGGATGGTTTACTATATTACTGCCGCGATGCCGACCAAGACAGTGCAGACCGGGACCGATTGGCGAAATTGGTGATACCTGAGTTGCTGCAGCCGGATTTCCTCCATCACTAACATGTGAGTCTAGAAGGGGGACATCAGGTCATAGGCAGAACGTATCACAAGATCAGGTTCCACTTTCACTGGAGAGGTCTTTTCCGAAGTGTACAGAAATATGTGGGTTGTTGTACGGATTGCGAGACCGGAAAGGGTAGACCGGTAATCAAGGGGCGATCGCCCGGAAATATCAAAGCTACCTACCCTTTCCAGGTCATAGCGATGGACCACATACCGTCGCTGCCTAAATCAACATATGGCAATACTGAGTTGTTGATCTGGGTAGACCTGTTCACCGGTCTAGTTATTGCGAAGGCAAGTGCGTCCCGGTTTTCCGAGCAGATCGCCAAAAGTTACGAAGAATGCGTGTTCCGAAGGTTCGGCGCCAGCGAGGTCATCAGACACGACCGAGAACCCGGTTTCATGGCCGAGGTGTTCCGGTCGTTTAACAATATGCTGGGCCAGAAACAGAGCGCGACGATGGCATATCGTCCGCAAGCGAATGGATCGGCAGAACGTATGGTACAAACTATTACAAGAGCAATCAAGATGTACGTTGCCGATCCAGACCAGCGCGATTGGGAAGAATACGCAGAAAGGCTGGTGTTTGCACTCAACTCGTCGACCGATCGGGTCCGAGGAGAAACGCCTTTTCATCTTGCGTATGGATGGGACCCCGGTCCACTCTTGAAGCCGCGATACCTATTGTCTGCACTCGGACCCGCGATCGTGATGCTAGACGTTGGCGCATGCAGGTCCAGAAACATTACCAGCATGCAAGAGAAATTGTCAACGAAAAGTTACGTCAAGCTACACAAGACCGGGCAGACCGGAACAACGACCAGGTCCAACCCCACCTTATAGAACCAGGGGCGAGGGTATGGTTGTACTTAGACCGAGTGAAGGAGGGCTATGCGAAGAAGCTGGCTCACATGTGGCACGGTCCTTTCCGTGTTGTCGAGCTGATTGGTGAACACGCTGCCCGTCTAGTAACAACCGGCACGGACTACAAGGTCTTCCCGATCGTACATGTGTCCAAGTTAAAACTGGTCCGAGAATTTCCTGATCGTCCCAAAATGCCCTGTCTAGTAGACGAAGCATTACGGTTTGATTTCGATGAAGCATTACTGACGGAGGACAGTTGGGAACGACCGCTGGAGAAGGACGAATTTGAAGTGGAAAAGGTCTTAGATGTCCGATCGGTCAAGAATACCAGGTTCGGCCGGACCCACCGAGAATATCTGGTCCGATGGAAGGACCATGATGAAACAACTTGGATCGATGAGTCCGACCTGAACTGTGGAGCACTACTACGAGAATTTGAACGGGACCGAGTCAGTCGGAACCGTTTCGCAGTGATGCAGACCCATGAAGACCAAGACCAAGACATGCAGTAGCATCGGTCTTCCCGACCGACGTGAAGAGGTGGAAGGTCTTGTGTCTTGTGTATTGTGTATTGTGAATATGTGACGAATTGGAATAGTGGAGTGAAGAACGTGGATTGTTTTTTCGCGATGTAAGTGGAACGGTTGGTGATAACGTGTCTAGTGCAACTCTGGAGAAAGTGGTGGAATTAGCTCAAGTGATTTGATGACCAAACATGTGAAAAAGAACGATGGTATATATTAAGTGTTATCTGGTCGACTACTTACGACCTCACTCGCCATCACCCCACAGACGGCCGACGGTCAACGACGGATGCTTTTCAACTTGGTCCTGGTACTGGTTACGCCAAGGTTTCTTGTTGGTCTAGTTGGACCAAAGCATCCTTGAGGTCCAAGACCGGTGTAGTGCACCCAAGACCGGGGTACCATGTGCCACCGTCAGCCAGCAGCCGGGTCCTCTCGACGCGACGCCGCGGCATATGAAGTACAACTGGATATAAGAACACATCGACGTCGCACTCGTGGGCCAGCATCCCGTCCAAAACATATTGGCACAGGGACTGCCAGGCCTCACCCGCTCTGATCCGACGCCGCTTGCGCTTGTTCTGGATTGTCGCGAAGCCAGGGTCTTGCCGAACTCGTTCCGGGGGAAGCACCAGATAGTGGGATGCCTCTTATATGGCTTGAGCGTGAGTCTTGTTAAAATATGTCACCCGACTCATGAAAGCATTGTCCCACGGAGTCGAGTGGAAGATGAACCCCAGCTTGGGATGCTCGAAAATCTTCCACGGCTCGTCAGCGTACAAGCTGGAGATCTGTGCCGACGTGATCAAGTCCGGCCGCCATTCCGACGCGGCAGGAACTTTCTTCGCCGGCGGGAAAAGCCAATGGTCTGGACGAGAGAAAGACTGGGCCAGGAGCTGCTTGGTCAGGGTGGACCGGCGTAAACAACCGATCTGCCCTGGAGACCACGGCAAAGTATCCTCACGCGTTCGTGGCGGAAGGGAAGAACTGTCAATTGCCACGTTGGACAACAAAGCATCTTTGTGGAGCTTGGACGTCCCAGGCAAGACCGTAGGTGTTGACTTTGGCGACGCATGAGGTGGTGGAACGCCACCATGCGGACCGGTCTTCTTGGTCTGCTCCGAAGTCGATGCAACTTGAACAAAACTTTCATGTGGACTTGTTCGCGACTTGGTTGGGATGGGGACAGCAAACTCCGAATCACCGGAGTCTTCGCCGGAGTCATCCCAGGACGAGACCTCTGAATACTTGGCACGGTCAGCACCGGCGGTCGAGGGCGCTTGATTTTTGGAGATGTTACTGTCGTCATCCTCGTCCAAGCTTGGGCTCACGAGGGGCGCCTGTATCTTGGCTCGCTTACGAGGAACCGCACGCTTCCCTTCGAGTTCAGGGTCGCGCGCTGTGCCCCGCGCCCTCGAGGAACGCGTCGCGTCCGCGCGATTCTTAGACTTTTGACGAATTTTGGGCTGGGGAATTTCGGCCAATGATCGGCCTTGGTCTTGGTCTCGGTGTAGGTCCACCAAGGCAGCCGACGCCGACCGGTCTACGCTGTAGGCAGCAACCAGATGCCGACGAGGACGCAACAGGTCAACCAAGCGCTGATGACATTCTTTTAATATCGCCCGACGACCGTTCGCTGCCTGCGTCCAATCGTTCGACTTGCGTTCACAAGACCGGACCTCCTCGGTCTGGTATTGAATCGAAATTCGGAGCTCGGTGAGACGCCTCTCGAGGTCGTCGCTTTGAATGCTCAACGTGGTCTGGTCAAGCAGGTCTTCCGCTTGCTGCTGTTGGACCAGCACTAGCTGCTCCCGAAGATGAAGCTGATGAGCCTCCAAGCGGGTCAACCTGTTGTGCGCGTTTATGAGTCCAGTCAAAACCTGACGCAGCTGGAGGTCGTGCGTGTTCGACTGCCGATCGGCGGCAAGCAGGGCATTGATCGCCTTGCTGATGCCAGGAGGTATACGGGCTGGAGGTATACGGGCTGAAGACAAACGAAGGTTAGAACAGGTCCAAGGTGAAGACCGGACATGCATGCTTACGTTGTGTCGCCTGCTGAGCAATCTTCTCCTGGAGACGTGCAATCTCTTCAAGTGCGTCTTGCAACTGCGCGTCGGTACTGGTCTGATGCCCTGCCGATGTCTGAGGTGCAGTAGAACGATGGGGGCTGCCAGACCGGACCGACCGGACGGGCGAAGTGACATGCGATGACGTGGTATGCGAGGTGCCTACAAGAACGGTCATTAAGAAAATACAAGAAGGTCAAGTACAGCAGTGCAAGTACCTGGAACGGATGAAGAAGATGGTTGCTCCATGTCGGAAAAGTCTGAATGACCGAGGTTTAACTGAATTTGATGGACGAGGTCAAACCGTTGTCGTTGTGCGACAAGGTCTGACTCAGGGGCGGCTGTGGAGAAGCGTGCCCAAAATTTGGCACACTTCTGGTCAAGTTTGTCAAGGCATTTGGTCTAATTTCGGATTGGTTTAAACAAGGGGGGGCTTTTCAGCCTATCAGACTCAAGAAGTGTCAAGAACGCAAGTTTTGGTGAGTCACCCGACTTTGGGTATTTTACATATTTTTTTTGTGGGGGTACATTTAGGGACTATAGGGTAGTAGTTTTTTAGTTGTGGATTTGCCTAAAAAAGTAGACGTCTTTTGGTTGCAGGAGTTTTCTAAGTGGAATTCCTTTGGCCTTGGTTCACACCACAGCTAGGGGTCGCTGTTCTTCCCTTTTCGTACACTATTCGCCTCCGCCAGCCGCGGAGTGTTTGGGGGCAGAGGGTCGAATTATCCCCTCTCGCCCATTATACCCGGTATGGACGCGCCGCACGCGCACTTTGGCCCACCGGAAGTCCCTCGACTGGAGTACGATTTGGCGATCTCAACACCTCAACCCAAGTACGTTTGGAACGTGCTATTCACTGGATTGGCCTTGGCGTGGAGATATCGTTTGTGGAGTTTCACGAGCATATTGGGTCTTTACGCGGACATATTGGCTTGTTTTAATATTGGTTGGAAACTAGACCGGTTTTGGTCTATTTCGTATTGGTCAGGGGCTAGACCGGAACGGTCGGTCTACCCTCTATTAGTTCGTATTGGTCAGGTCTTGATCGTTTGGACGATCGACCTATTGGGAGTTATCTCTTGGAAGTGTTTTTGGTCTGTTTGTGTCTGGGGTGAAGAGTTCCGCCCCAGAGATACCTACCCAGATCGGTCTTCTATATTCAAGACCACTTCGATCCAATCTGCGATCCCGATCCACCGAGTGTGTAACTAGCCCATTCCATCGGGTAAACAAGGTGAGATGGACACTAACCAATCGGACCAGATCTCGAGTGGTGGTCCGCGGAGTACCCCCTCCGAAATTTGGAAGGCTGGGCGCGATGTTGGTAGTCAGGTTATCGATGCTAATGTTTTCTATTTCGAACTTGACTCCACCACAGAAGTTGCTTATTGCATGTATAGGCAAATTGGTAGTACTTAATAATACCAATTCACCTTTCAGATAGGTGTTTTTGTTCTTCCTTCCTTGCTTGTCTGCATTTTTCTTCTGCTTATCACAAGCAGAGGCAAGTGCATCTTTTATATAGCGTATTACAGCTTGGCGCTGTAATACGAATTCATCTACTGCTTTATCAGCAGTAGGTGCGCTGTCCTCATTGTCTTCAGCCATTGCTGCAGACACATATTCATCATATGCAGCTTCAGTTTCATCTGAATCTGCTTCCGCTTCTACTGTACTTTAAGTAGAAGGGCCATCGTTTTGTTCACAAGTTGCAGTTGCTTGCGCATTGACTCGCTCAAAATTTGAGCGGTTACCTCCCCCACTTAGATTTGGCGTACCGCCAAGTAAAGCTGGGGTTCGTGGATGCCTTAAGGCATTCACGTAGAACGGTGTATGCTTAGTTGAAGCATGCACCGAATTGTTAACCACGAATTCAGTGAGTGGAAGATAGTCACTCCACTGTTCAAAACCATGTGCGTATGATCGCAACATGTCTCCGAGAACGCGGTTAACCCGTTCCGTCTGCCCATCCGTTTCCGGATGGTCCGCAGTTGACATCTTCAACTGGGTTCCCAACAATGAGAACGTTTCTTGCCAGAAACGTCCTGTAAATCTCGGATCTCGATCCGAGACAATGTCTTCCGGTATTCCGTGCAAACGGAATACCGTATCAACGAATATCCGCGCTGTTTGAGCGGCGGTTACATTCGCTGATACTGCAGTAAGATGTACCATCTTACTGAAACGGTCTACAAAGACCACTATTCCAGTCTTCCGACTGTTGTCGGGTGGAAAACCGAATACGAAGTCCATTGAAATGGACTTCCAACACTCTGTCGGAACCGGCAGAGATTGCAGCGGAGCCTGTGCAGACTGCGCAGGCTTAACGCGCTGGCAAATCTCGCAAGCGCGTACGTATTTGCGTACCCACTTGTACTGGTTTCGCCAGTAAAAGTCACGTGCGAGAGAAGCGTATGTCTTCTCTCGACCTTGATGCCCCGAAATCGGTGCATCATGATACTCAAACATAATTTGATGTTTGAGATCATCGTCGTTTGGAACGACGATGCGACTTTCATCTTTTTGGTCTGTGCTGTAAAGCAGCAGACCATCGTGCAGTCGATATCGATGCACGCAAGCGCGGAGGAACTCTGGGAGCTCGTCGCGTTTCTCACTTGATTGATTACGTAAGTAATCAATCAACAGACGTGTCTCCTCGTCTGTTTTGTACGCTTCGCGTACTTGTCGTATAATTGACGACGACAAACCAGTGCAACGGATCGCGTTTGAACTGGCACCTTCGGTTACGGACGGTTTCGTCTCGTAATCGGGCCTTCGTGATAGCGCATCCGCTATCACGTTCAACTTTCCGGGTTTGTATTCAACCGTAAAGTTGTACTCGGCAAAGAATAACAGCCATCGAGCCATTCTTTGAGAAATTTGTGGTGAATTCAAGGCCGTGCGTAGCGACGCATGGTCCGTGTAAACCACAAACGGTCTATCTCCCAATAGATAGATCCGAAACTTGGCCAGTGAATACTTCATGGCAAGGAGTTCCTTGTCATGCACTGGATAGTTGCGCTCGGCTGGGCGAAACTGACGCGATTGATAGCAGATTACGCGATCACGATCATCGTGATCACGCTGCATGAAAACACAGCCGATAGCGAAATTGCTCGCGTTGCAAACGACGTGGAATGGACGCTCGTTATCGGCTATAGCCAAGACAGGCGCTTCAGTAAAGCTTTGCTTGACTGCATCAAAAGCATCTTGGCATTGGGTATCCCAATGCCATTCGACATCTTTCTTAAGTAATTGAGAAAGAGGTCGTATTAACCCAGCATAGTTGCACGAATACTTGTGCAAATATGCTGCCAACCCAAGGAACTTTCGAAGTTCCTTAACGTTGTTTGGCGTAGGCCATTCAACGATCACCCTGATCATTTCTGGATCAGGACGCACCCCGTTCTTGCCCAAAAAGCATCCAAGAACGGGTATCTCAGGTGCACCAAAGGTGCACTTATTTAGATTTGCATTGAGCTTATGCTTACGCATAAGCTCTAACACTCGACGTAGATGTTCCCTATGGACATCTACATCGCTTTTATCGTGTTCACCCTTACTATGGATGAACACGTCATCGAAATAACTCGGTGCGAATTCTCGCACCGGGCGTAATAGATGCGTTACGCATCTGTTAAACGTAGCAGGGGAATTTCGAAGCCCCTGCGGCATAACAAGACACTCCCAAATCATGTCTCTTGGGGTGCTTACCGCCGTGAGAGGGATATTCTTCTCACGCATTAGGATTTGATAAAATCCATCTCTTAGATCGAGAGCACTAAAGATGGTGCTCCCGCACATGCCAACTATGATGACATCCTTCCGTGGTATCGGTGTCTGTGCCGGTACCGTCGCTGCGTTCAGCTTGTTGTAAGCGTGAACGATTCTCCACCCACCTGTGGACTTCTTCACACAAAAGGTGGGGGTAGAGTGCGGTGAAGTAGACTCCCGCACTTGGCCTGATCTACGACGAGCTTCGAAGAACTCGTCGATCGCTTTTACCTGATCACGCGGCAACGGCCATTGCCGCGTAACACAATACTTTGTGCCTGACACGAGGTCAATCTCATGACGAGTTCCCTTATCCTTAGGGAGATCGCTAGGTTCTTCTTCTGGGAATACGTCAGAGTATTCTCGAAGTACCTCATAAAATGGGGAGTTCGCTTTAAGCGACTCCCAGCTCTGCGCTTCAAAGCGCTGAACTCTGGTTTGATCCTTGGGAACCTCTTTCCCAATGTTTTCCACTTGTAATGTGGATATTCGTTCACGAATATCCACTACATCATCTGTTGCAACGATGATACAGATCTATTCGATCTGATCATCGTGCAAGTTTCTCATAAACTTCTTCCAGCTTAGCGCTGGAAGAGCCATCACCTCCGAACCTTCTTTCGGAGGGTGTTCCATCAACAGAGACGGGGTAGCTAATCCGTTCTCCGTTTGCGTCAAGACGTTGATTGTATCTACGGAACTGCCCATGCAATCAGACGCACTCGTCTGATTGACTGCTATACGGTGATTACGATTCACCGTGTGCGAATACTCATCATCATGGTGGCCACTGCCTACCATGGAATTTTGGCGATCAGATGTGATCGTCTGATCGGCCGCCTTTGCTGCGACACGGTGGTCTTTATCACCCGTGCGCATGGCTAACGCAACGTGGTGGGCACTGGCCACCACGGAGTTTTGCTCACGATTGCACTCGATCATGAGTTCACTCTCATCAACACGGAATTCATTCGTCGTGTTCTTCGGTCGCACAGTGGGTGTTTCCCACTGTGGATACATTTTCATTCTCACGGTGGGTGTTTCCCACCGTGGATATAACTTCATTCTCACGGTGGTCTTTATCACCCGTGGAATGTTTCTCTCCAACACGCAACGACTCTTCTGTTGCGTGTGGTAGTCCCTCTGGACTCTCACCAGCGGAGGTACCTTCCGCTGATCGTGTCAGAACAGACCTGGTGGTGCCATCGCTATCCACCAGACTGTCTGACGCTGCGGTTGTATCCTCTGGTACATCCGGATTACACACAGGGTGATCAGATCCTGTGCGTCCGCCGCAGTCGATCGATAGGTTAACCCAGTCGATCGAAGGTTTAAACTTGTACATCCATGGGATTCCAAGTATCACATCGATCTTGTCATCTAAATCGAGGACGATGAATTCATCCTCGAATGAAAGTTCATTCAACTCGAAGCGTGTTTTAATCACACGTTTTGGAATAGTCACGGTTGCACCTGTTGCTAACCGGACTGACAACATACTTCGTGGGGTCTCTACCTCCACGAAGCTCAACAGCGCTAGACTCTGAGGTCTAACGAAATTGTTTGTCGCTCCTGTGTCAAACAAAGCTCGCATGGGGACATCGCTCCCGTGCGGCTTAACCTCCAGGGTGATAAGAGGCTTACCATCACCCTGCACCTTTTGACAGCACATAGTCCTGTCTGGGGCTATTACCCTCACATGCCCTATGTCGGCATGTGGGATAACATTCCCAGTAGGGCGCCCCGCCCATACTGGCGATTCTCGTTTTTTGCACCAACAGGGTGATGTCCCTGTTGGTGTCGCCGTGCAGCGGACGGTTCAGTCCGCTGACTGCGTGGCACCGGACGCGGTGCCATACAATCATGGGCAAAATGCCCCATTTTTGCGCATCTATTGCAGCGAATATTCTTCTTAAATTTCGGTTGCTTCGTGTTCGAAGCAACCGCAACTGATAGGTCCATCGGCTCTGGACCTCCACCGCCCATGCTCTGGCGCGGGTGGCTGTTTTTTGAGACGAAGTGTGAGCTTCGTCTGCCTGACTGCTGATTGTTGACATGCCGTTGCGGCATGTCAAAAGCGAAGGGATGTTGAGCCCTTCGGCTGTACCCAGCATGCGATGACGCTGATCGCATGCTGAACTCCTCACGGATGCTCATATCAATGGCATCCCTCAGAGTATCTGGCGGGTGCCGATAGAGACTCTGTTTGACGGGACCATCATTGAGTCCCTTCATGAATTCCAGTGACCTGCATAGCAGGGGGCACCGGCTCATACACAATATTTGACAGCAAATATTGCGTCTTCTGAGCGTAAGCTTGAAGGTCAAGCTTACCTTGCCGGAGTTCCATAAACTCCTGCCGACTACTTAGCTCCATTTCTGGAGCTTCAAAGTTTAGCTTTAGCTCAGCTTTAAATTCCTTATAAGAAAGGAACGCAGAGTCATCAGTGGCTCTGCGACTCATCGCCCATGCCCTGGCTCTGCCGCCTAGACATGTTGTGGCAAAGTACTCCTGTTGACGTTCGTCAACATATTTTGCGCAGAGATGGCATCTTCCACCTCTGCGAACCATCTACGAAGGGGATCGCCCCCTTCGCCGGTAAAGGTCGGTACTCGCGCCTTTACCACTTCAACGCTATGCGTTGCAGGTGCAGTTGCGGTCCGCGCTGCCTCTGGCGCGGGCCGTTCTGACTTTCTAGGTGGTTTCGCCTAAAGCGATTCACCACCTGTACCACTTCCTCCGGGGACTTATTCTTGATGTACGTAATGATGTCGGTCCCCATAGACCGAATCATTTCCACCGTCGCGTCTTTACTACGCGACGAGAAGTGAGGGAAGTGTTCATTCACCACTTCCAGCGTTCTCTCTCGCTCGACAGGCGTCATGTCTCGCGACATGATGCCGAGCGGCTCTTAATCTTCGCTCTGCTAGTTGACTAGCAGAACGGAACTGTGGTCGTTAAAACGGACCACAAAGTGCTACCAGGTGTAACAGGACTGATCCTGTTACAGGCTTACACTGTAATTGCGAGGAAGCGCGCAATGCAATAGGGGAGGATTAGTTGATAATAACTAATCCTATACTAAAAGTAAATATATAAATATTTACTTATGGGTTAGAACGCAAAATTAAGAGTGTTTATTTAATGGGTGGTTAGCGGCTAATAGCATAGTAACTACCTAATTAATATAATAATATCAAGTATTCAACTAACTGTACTATTAGTTAACCTGCAAGATTCGGTATTTATACCGAATCGACTTTTCCTTCGTAGATTATAATAACTTATAATCTCTTATTTGAATTTCAGACAACGCGTCTGAAATTTAACTGTGATATTCATAATTGAATATGAATTATGTAATGGCACCCCATTACATACGGTATATGTACCGTACCTAGCGAACTAGCATTAGTTTTTGTAGGTTATCAGTTTTCGTAGGGGTTTGGGATGAATGGTCGTGAGGACCATTTGATCCCTTTGATATTCAATTCAGTCCTAAAATTACCTTGTTCTATTGAGTCCAAGAGCGTCTCATTTCCGCTCTGTGTAAGTTGTTGTAACAGAGTGCTTAGAGCCCTGTTACAAGTTATATTCTGTCTTTCACGTACAGGTGACCCCGGCCCAAGGTATGAAGTTGTTCATGGGCCAAAAGGAACCCGGAAGGTCGTGGCCGGACCGCTTTCTGTATCTGACTGCTGTCGCAGAAGCATTCGGGTCAATTTGCCAGAATGTGTTCCTGAATAATGTTGTATTCCACGCGGCGCCGGAGATGAGGCAGATCCTCAACTCCAAGTATGACAACACGCGTGAAGATTACTTACGTCACGCAGAAGAACTGTGCCAGTTCGCGCAGGCCGTGGAGTACAGCGACCGGCCGATGAAGTTCACCCAGAGTGGTGCTGTAAAATAATATGGTGGCTGAAAAGCCGACAAAATTTGTGAAGAAACGAGTGCGTTACTCGTGTGGTGAGGAAGGGCATATCAAAAGATATTTCCAGAAGAATACGAACGCGAAGGAAGATTTCGCGCTGATGATTGATGAATCGTGTGGCGAAGTGTTATCGGACACGTGGGTACTGGACAGTGGTGCGAGTATGCACATAACGTCAGACCTAACTTGTCTGATTGACGTGAAGAATGCTGCGCGAGAATGTTACCAGGTGGATGGTAAACGGGTGAGAGTGACGAAGAAAGGGATGCTCATACGGAATTTTTGAGACTGGAGGATTGGTTTTATCGTACAAGAATGGAGTAAGAACGCTGGTAAAGCGTGATTCCGGTGTTGGAATCGTCAAAGTAAATGCAGAACATAATGTGCTGACGATCCAAGGTAAAGTGGATATACCAAGAAAGTCTTGGAAGGAGATGTTTATGTACGTAGCAGTAGCAAATGATGCTGATTTCGTAGCCACACAAGACGTCCAGAGTGGAAGTCTGACCCACTTCCACTCTCGGATGGGACACTTGAATTTCGATACTATCGTGGCATTGTCGAAGGATCCCCACTATGGGATCCGGATTACGGACTGACTATACCCTGCGCCACTGGGTAAGCAGTAGAAGAATGCCCAGTCCAAGAAGGACAGCGGAAGAGCGAGCCAATCGAATAGGCGGCGTGATCTGTTCCAACCTGAAGGGCCTGATCACGCCGAGAGATCGGTTGGGAAATCGCTACCTAGTCAACTTCATTGACTACAAGAGTAACTACGTCAGGAGTTTCCTCGCAAAACTAAGGACGTCGCAGCAAAAAGATTCGAGCATTTTCTGGCGTTTTTGAACGCAAGTTCAACTGCAAGATTCACGTGCTGAGGACGGATGGCGACGCGGAGTTTAAATAAGTTGGTTACTTCTGCCGGAGCACCGGTATTGAGCGTCAAGTCAGCGAGGCAGGCAACCAAGCGAGTAACGGGAAGGCGGAAAACGCATTTACCAAACCGTCATGAATATGGCTCGGTGCATGCTGTTTGGAAGTGGATTACAATTATAGTTTTGGGGTGTAGCCGGTGCGTATACGCACGGTGCGGCTAGCGAACAGAGGAATACTTTCCTAAAGCGGCGATGTGCCGCTACTTAGCCGATACGCCCTTATAAAAGGGCTTAGTAAGAGAGAAATCTCTTACTCGGGGCCAAGATTGCACTTTGGTTTACTAGTTAGCACTAGCTAACGCCTTAACACAAGGCTCCCTTTAATATGGGGGTAGCTAAGGGAAGAGCTTCCCTTACGCTACTACACTCACTACGCGCGCGATCGGTCGAGGTCGAGCGTCCTGTAGTCTTTGAGTGAAATGTAAACTGAATGTGTATTTAATATGTAATTAGCCTAAATTAATTTAAGCTAATGTAAACTATATGCAATACTAAGTAGAACTTACTAAATTCGTACCTAGCTAAAATGTAGTGTACACCACCTGTGTACCAACACGTGACTGGCTGCCACGCCTCCACCAAGGGCTCCTGTCCTGATTGGTTAAAATAACCAATGGTCCAAACCTTTCGGACCGGTCAATACTGACCCCAACCGTAGTGTACTCACGTACACCACACATACTAAATGTAACCAGAATGTAACCCTGTTACATCCTCCCCCATCAAGACTATTGCTTACGCAATAATCGATTATAGTTGGATTACTCCAACTTCCAGAACCACTGGCTAACCATGAGCACCATTAGTGGTGCTAAGGATGGAAACTATTCCGATAACTCGGAGGTGGATGCCCTTGGGGATATCTCCCCAAAAGCTAACCACTCCGACAGCGCTGAACGGCGGTGTCGGTCATCCAATCCATTCCCCACACGTGAGTAAAACGCGCTAACTCGTGCGCCACCTCTACCAACTACGGATGATGCATCCGGGTCGCCGAAGGCGACCATCACCAATGAACCGGACACGGTTCATGAAGCCCGACATGCCGTACCGGCACGGAAGGGACCTCGTGACCTCGTGACCCTAAAAAAAGGCTAAGAACGAGGTCAAAAGAGATTTATCCTCCTATATCGCCGGCCCTGCGGCCGTACTGCCGCGTAAAATTGCGCGCCGGAAGCAAATCCGGGCTAAACTGCTAACGCCTAATCAGTTCACTGTCAAGTCCTACCGAGCGCGCCTCGGGAAACAGGCACGCGGTGCCATCGTAGAGTTCCTCCGCGAGGTTTCCTACGTTCTCTTACGAGATGAGAGTGTCGAGGACGCAGAACGGGCATTCCGCGCTTGGGCGGAACGGGAGAAGCGCCTCCCCAACTTTGATGTACTGTACAACAGCTTTTCCGAACCCGACGTTCGGGTAGAGAGGGCTTTACGCTTGGCATATGTCCAAGCCAAAGCGCAGGAGCAATTACCTGCCTCTTACTACACGTGCCCTTCTCTCGATGTGGTGCCGGAGAGCAATACAAACTATGCATCTGTCTCCGCAAACTCCCAGCTACTGGTAGAGAAGGGGCTTCTTCCGCCCCTTTGGTCGTTGACTCTCAGCGGGGTTCTCCTGCTCGAAATCGTCAACGACGTCACGGCAATCCTGCCACAGAGGAGTCTCGTACTCCCACAAACTCTGGGAATTTGGATAACCTTTCCACTTCACCAGGTACTGGGGCTCACCCCGGTGATGGCGTCGTGCCATCAGACGTTCCACATGGTAATGTGGAGTACCCTCCGTATCGAGGACTACAGGGGGAGGTCGCGCTATTGCGACGAGAGCTCCACGAGCGCTGTGATCGAAACAGCCGTCGCATCCAAGATGCCCATGAGGGACTCCGAGACTAGAGGAGTGCGAATGAACGCATCGAGAGGCGTGTTGCCTCACTCGAGCCTCTAGTTGCGGAGCTTCAGGGTCGTATTTCGACCCTGTCGGAGATTTTCCGACCTGTCGTGCCTTTCGGCTATCCGACTTCCCACCCTCCTCAAAGAGGGGACCCGCCTCCGGGTTCTGGTATGGCTTAAGCATACCCACATAGAAGGTTAGATGCGTACGCATCGCCTTCAGGATGTCTAAGGTATACGACAATCCCTTTCGGGATAGTACCTTAAAAGTCCCCACAAACCTGGGGCGCAGTTTATTCCGCAGCACGTTGGAAACTGCATGTGTAGGAAGATTTTTAGCTTTTAATAAAACACTTTCTCCTACTTTGTACACCTTTTCGTTACGCCGCCCCTTTCGGTCAGCTTGATCCTTCTGCTTGTCTTGGCTTTCAGCCATGGCATCGCAGACGTGTCGTTAGACACTAAGGCGCGTCGATAAGAACTTATCGATGTTCTTTCGCACAGATACAGGGCTGACATCAGGGAATCCTCCCCCCTCAAGCCCTGGTCCACACGCACGTGGCGTCAACGGAGCCCTCGGATTCACCAATCCGTTCACGTAAAACGGGGTAAACCCCGTAGATGCATGTACCGAATTGTTAATAGCAAATTCGGCCATAGGAAGCATCTCACTACAACTCTTTGGAGAAAACTCCGGCGAATATCCTCCACAACGCGATTAACGCGTTCCGTTTGACCGTCCTTCTGCGGATTATCCGCAGTGGACATAAGAATATTGGTTCCTAGCATCTTAAACAACGCGCCCCAAAACTGTCCCGTAAAGCGGGGATCTCGATCCGACCCAACGGAATCGGGTAGACCATCCTACCGAAAGACACGGTCTAGGAACACTTTTGCTGTTCCTTGTCCATCCATGGACTCTGGCACCGCCGCCAGGTGAGCCATCTTGCTCAAACGGTCTACAAAGATCAATATGCCGGTGTTCCGGCCTTACCCTCGGAAAACCGAAGATAAAATCCTTACTAATGGATTTCCAACACTCCGTTGCAACGGATAAGATCGACAAAGGCGCAGCTGAACTTGCAGAGGGTTTAACTCTCTGACACGTCTCACAGGTGCGTATATACGCACCGAGCCACTTAAACATGTTGGGCCACCAATACAAAGCGCTTAAAGCGCAGTAGGTCTTATCCCGACCTAAATGACCCCCGGTAGGGGCATCATGTGCCTCAAAGAGGATTCTATACTTCAGTTCCTCATCATGAGGAACTACCACCCGCGGAGTGTCCTCCTCGCTCGTGCTATAATATAGCAAACCGTCACAGTACCTGTAACGGTGTAAACGAGCTTTTGCTCGACTTGACAGGGTTGGCTCAGACGAGCCAAGTCCCTTTCCACCCAACGCGTTGATAACCGCCGTACATTGTGGGTCTTTCTCATACGCCTGGTGTAACAGGGTTTACATTCGGGGCACATTTAGTAGGTGGTGTACGTGAGTACACTACGGTTGGGGTCAGTATTGACCGGTCCGAAAGGTTTTGGACTATTGGTTATTTTAACCAATCAAGGCAGGAGCCCTTGGTGGAGGCGCGGCAGCCAGTCACGTGTTGGTACACAGGTGGTGTACACTACATTTTAGCTAGGTACGAATTTAGTAAGTTCTACTTAGTATTACATATAGTTTACATTAGTTTAAATTAATTTAGGCTAATTATATATTAAATATACATTCAGTTTACATTTCACTCAACCGACTACCAGACGCACGACCTCGACCGGTCGCGCGTGTAGTGAGTGTAGTAGCGTAAGGGAAGTTCTTCCCTTAGCTATCCCTTATTAAAGGGAGCCTTGTGTTAAGGCGTTAGCTTGTGCTAACTAGTAAACCAAAGTGGAATCTAGGCCCCGAGTAAGACAGTTCTCTCTTACTAAGCCCTTTTATAATGGCATATCGGCTAAGTAGCGTCACATCGCCGCTTTAGAAAAGTCTTCCTCTGTGCGCTAGCCACACCGTGCATATACGCACCGGCTACATTTTTTAGCACTTGTAGTCAATCCAACACCTGTGCTGGTAGGCTACGGCATCCTCTGCAAAGGATGAATCAGGACGATTGGGAAAGGTTAACCCTCGTCCAACAGGAAGCCTTTAACAGGCTGTTATCCTTACTGGGTGACGAAGGCATGAAGCTCCTAGTGGAGCAGGGCCTTGAGGCCGTAAAGGCGAGGGTCAATGCCCTCATCGCCCATGAGGCGAGTTTTGGTGGAAGTCGTTCCATGGGGGTGAGTCCCCCATTATCATTTAAGATAAAGTAGTTCACCGGAGAGAAGGGTGACAACCTTTATGTGTGGTTGCGAGAGGTCGAAACGGCCTTCGCCACAGCAAATGTGATCGCTGATCACTTTCAAGTGGGACTTGCATTGACCCATCTTACGGGCAAAGCCCGTTTATGGGCGTTTACGTGTCCGGATTCGGTCACGAGCGTGTTCCCAACCTGGGAAGTCCTGAAGCAAAAGCTCATGGACATGTACGCCACGCCTGATCTGATTTTCCAGAATCATCCGGCGTTTTTGAGGTGCCTTCAGGGCACTAGGGACTTGGAGACATATGTCCAAGAACTGAAGACACTGTTGGCAGGGATGTACGCAAAAGCGTATTCGGACTATGTGTCCATCCCCGTCTTCATGGGAGGCCTGAAAGAAGGGCCAGCACGTTCGGAACTGTTCCGATGCCGACCCCAATCCCTGGGGGAGGCGTTTAAGATGGCGTTTAACGCCGAGAGTAACTTTCGTTCCTCTAAGGTGGGTCCTGAACCCATGGATCTGAGCCAGGTCGAAGCGGAGGAGAAAGCTCCCGCTAAGAGTCACTCTGACTCTACCTCGCAGGGCTTCGAAGCGGATCTCCTTGCAATGTTTCAGCGGCATGAGCCGCTGAGATGCTTCCTGTGTGGGAGCACGGATTATCTGAGGAACAGATGTCCGATAAATCCCCCAGCGATACACTCGCTACAAGGGACTAAGGGTGGGGAAAAATCCCTTGTACAAGCCGTCGGGAAACGACGGCTCCCAGTAGGTGCGGGGAGCCCTACTGGGGGATCCCTCAGTGCTGTTAAACCCCAGGGTAGGGGCCGACAGCACAAAGCCCCGAGGGAAACGGTGCTTTCTAGAACCGAGTTGGTGTACCAGCCAGGTTTGCTGGTTGTCCTTGCGGACGTGAAAGGCTTTGATAAGCCTTGGAGAGTCTTGATAGACTCTGGAGCGTCTGACAATTATGTAAGACGGCTTCTGTTGTGAAGAGTAGGCTGTATTCCGAGGCCCTAGAGGCACGTTCTCGTTACGTTGTCACGGTCCGTCTAGAGACGGGCGTAAATGTTTCAGTACCCAAGGTCTCGATTGACCTTAAGCTTAAGTTTGCAGACTTCGACAGCTTAGAACGTTTCCTAGTCCTGGATTTGGACTCGAGGTATGACCTCATTCTGGGCATGAAGTGGCTGGAACGCCACGAGCCATGGATAGCCTGGAAGTCTAAGTCCATTTTTGGCGCAACGCACCCGCGGTCGGGTGAAGCATTGGCGAGTCATGAACCCACCTTTGCTCTATCGCAAAAGCAATTCTGGCGTGAGATGCCAGATATTGGGATGTCTGAAATGATCATTCCCAATGGCGTCAAGGAAGAGTTCCTTAATGAGGGGGATTCGGCGGTTAATCTCCGCGCCGATATAGGCGAGACTGGTGAGTTGCCAGTGGTAGAGGTGGATTCCGCTGAGGGTAAGCGCGAGCCGCTTAGAGAAGAGACCCGAAGTTCGTCTCTTCTACAGGTCGGAACTGATTCCGACCACGCCGTTATAGGCGAGACTGGTGAGTTACCTGTAGTAACTCCAGTGGTAGGGGTAGAGACCCCTGTGGTTAATCGCGAGGCGCTTCCAAGCGAAGAGACCTGAAGTTCGTCTCTTTCGCACATCGGAAATGATTCTGATTACGCCGTTATAGGTGATAACGGCGAGTCACCGGTCGTAGAGGTAGAGAACTCTGTGGATATGCGCGTGGCGCTTCCAATGGATGGGGCAATTGACTCCCCACATCTGGGTCTCGGGATGAGTCCCGAGGCCAGTAGTCAGCAGTCCTACAGGATGCTGAATAGTGTGACAGGTGTTGTCACAGAAGGCGTAAGCCTGGAACGGTTGCCTGGGGTAGGCGAACTGTTGTCGTTGGAGGAGATGTTCTTCAACGAGTTTGAGACTACTTTGAAAGCAGGTGAAATCGACGAGGTTGTCGTATTACGTCCGGAAGAGGAGTTGAACTCCTCATCCACGATGGACGAGTCAGTTTTGGTGAAAACCAAACAGGCATTTAATTCCCGAAGCGGCCTCAAGATCCTTGCAGATCCTGAGGAACCTTACCATTCCTTACTGAAGGAATTTGGAGATGTCATTAGTGACAACCCGCCGATGGGGTTACCACCGGATCGGGGAGTCCGACATGAAATTGATTTGGTTCCTGGAACCAAATACTGCGTCACGAGGCAGTGGACTCTCCCCAAGGAGCAATGCGACGTCATCGACGCATTCTTCAAGCGGAAAGAAGAGGCAGGGATGGTACGGGAGAGCAAGTCTCCCCACTCATCTCCCACCTTTTGTGTTCGTAAACCGAACGGAAAGTGGCGCATTGTGCATGCGTATAACAAGCTGAATGCAGATACTGTACCCATGCAGACTCCGATTCCTCGGAAGGATGTCCTCCAGAACAATATGGCGGGCTGTACTGTGTACAGTGCCTTAGATCTGGTGGACGGGTATTATCAGGTGCGCATGCGAGCGTCAGATATTCCGCTTACTGCGGTCA
>CM047587.1:13179856-13210786 GCA_026184515.1 Peronosclerospora sorghi | reverse complement strand
TTGTCACTAATGACATCTCCAAATTCCTTCAGTAAGGAATGGTAAGGGTCCTCAGGATCCGCGAGGATCTTGGGGCCGCTTCGGGAAATCAATGCCTGTTTGGTTTGCACCAAAACTGACTCGTCCATCGTGGATGAGGAGTTCAACTCCTCTTCCTGACGTAATAAGAAAACCTCGTCGATTTTATCTGCTTTCAAAGCGGTTTCAAATTTGTTGAAGGACATCTCCTCCAACGACAACAGTTCGCCTATCCCAGGCAACCGTTCAAGGCTTACGCCTTCTGTGACAACACCTGTCACACTATTCAGCATCCTATAGGACTGCTGACTACTGGCCTCGGGACTCATCGCGAGACCCAGATGGGGGGAGTCAATTGCCCCATATATTGGAAGCGCCTCGCGCCTATCCACAGAGGTCTCTACCTCTCCCACCGGTGACTCGCCGGTCTCACCTAAAACGGCGTAGTCAGAATCATTTCCGACGTGCGAAAGAGACGAACTTCGGGTCTCTTCGCTTGGAAGCACCTCGCGCTTAATCACAGGGGTCTCTACCCCTACCACTGGAGTCGCCTCAGAGGAATCCACCTCTGTCAATGGCGACTCACCAGTCTTGCCTATAACGGCGTGGTTGGAATCATTTCCGACGTGCAAAAGAGACGAACTACGGGTCTCTTTGCTCGGAAGCGCCTCGCGCTTAACTACAGGAGTCTCTACCCCTATCACTGGAGTCGCCTCAGAGGAATCCACCTCTGCCACTGGCAACTCACCAGTCTCGCCGTTAATGGCGTGGGGATTAACCGCCTAATCCCCCTCGTTAAGGAACTCTTCCTTAACGTCATTGGGACTGTACATTTCAGACAACCCAATCTCTGGTGTCTCACGCCAGAATCGCTTTTGCTATCGAGCAAATGTGGGTTCATGACTCGCCAATGCTTCACCCGATCACGGTTGCGTTGCGCCAATGGACTTAGACTTCCAGTCTATCCATGGCTCGTGGCGTTCCAGCCACTTCATGTCCCGAATGAGGTCATACCTCGAGTCCAAATCCAGGACTAGGCAACGTTCTAAGCTGTCGAAGTCTGCAAACTTCAGCTTAAGGTCAATCGAAACCTTGGGTACAGAAACCTGTACGCCCGTCGCAAGACGGACCGTGACAACGTCACGAGAACGTGCCTCTAGGGCCTCGGCATACAGCCGACTCTTCTCCACAGAAGCCCGTCTGACATAATTGTCAGACGCTCTAGAGTCTATCAAGACTCTCCAAGGCTTATCAAAGCCTTTCACGTCCGCAAGGACTACCAGCAAACCTGGCTGGTACACCAACTCGGTGCTAGAAAGCACCGTTTCCCTCGGGGATTTGTGCTGTCGTCCCCTACCCTGGGGCTTAACAGCACTGAGGGATCCCCCAGTAGGGCTCCCCGCACCTACTGGGAGCCGTCGTTTCCCGACGGCTTGGACAAGGGCTTTTTACCCAACCTTGGTCCCCTGTAGCGAGTGTCTCGCTGGGGATTTATCGGACATCTGTCCCTCAGATGATCCGTGCTTCCACACAGAAAGAATATCAGCGGCCCATGCCGCTGCAGCATTGCGAGGAGCTCCGCTTCGAAGCCCTGCGGGGAGGAGTCAGAATGACTCCTAGCGGTAGTCTTCTCCTCCGCTTCGACCTGACTCAGGTCCATGAGTTCGGGAACCACCTTAGAGGAACGGAAAAATTCCTCTCGGCGTCAAACGCCATCTTAAACGCCTCCTCCAGGGATTCAGGTCGGCATCGGAACAATTCCGAACGTGCTGGCCCTTCTCTCAGGCCTCCCATGAAGACGGGGATGGACACATCGTCCGAATACGCCTTCGCGTACATCCCTGCCAACAGGGTCTTAAGCTCCTGGATATAAATCTCCAGGTCCTTAGTGCCTTGACGGCACCTCAGGAACGCCAGTTGATTCTGGAAAACCAGATCAGGCGTTGCGTACATGTCCATGAGCTTCTGCTTAAGGACCTTCCATGTTGGGAACACGTCCGTGACTGAGTCCGAACACGTAAACGCCCATGTACGGGCTTTGCCCGTAAGATGGGTCAATGCAAGTCCCACTTGCAAGTGATCAGCGGTCATGTTCGCTGTGGCGAAGGCCTTTTCGACCTCTCGCAACCAAACATAAAGGTTGTCACCCTTCTCTCCGGTGAACTCCTTTATCTTAAACGATAATGGAGGGCGCACCCCCGTGGAATGACCTCCACCGCAACTCGCCTCATGAGCGATGAAGGCATTTACCCTTGCCTTTACGGCCTCAAGGCCCTGCTCCACTAGGAGCTTCATGCATTCTTCCCCCGTTAAGGGTAACAGCCTTTTAAAGGCTTCCTGCTGGACGAGGGTCAAACTATCCCAATCGTCCTGATTCATCCTTTGCAGAGGATGCCTAGTCTACCAACACAGGTGTTGGATTGACTACAAGTGCCACCAGATGTATCCGGTGCGTATACGCACGGTGCGGCTAGAGCACAGAGGAAGACTTTTCCTTAAAGCGGCGTTTGCCGCTACTTAGCCGATACGCCCTTATAAAGGACTTAGTAGTGTACACCACCTGTGTACCAACACGTGGCTGGTTGCCACGCCACCCCCAAGGACTCCTACCCTGATTGGTTAAAATAACTAATGGTTCAAAACCTTTCGAGCCGGTCAATACTGACCCCAACCGTAGTGTACTCACGTACACCACACATACTAAATGTAACCAGAATGTAACCCTGTTACAGGGGGGATGAGACGGAATACGCAGCATATGTGCTGAACCGCACCCCCACAAGCGCGAATGCACGACGAATGTCACCGCTGGAGCTACTGACAGGGATCAAGCCAAATTTAGGCGATATTGTCACGTTTGGCTCGTCGTGCATCGTCTACCGGAATCCCGGTACGAACACGCTGGCGCTCCGTGCCTAGGTTGCAGTGATATTTGGTTGCAGTGAAGAAACGAATGGCTATAAGGTATACTTGAAGAAAGACCAGAAGGTTACGATAAAGCATCATGTGAACAACGTAGAAACGCTGACCGATGCGCAAAATCGGCATCTGAAGAACTTGCTTGAAGAAACTGAAGGCGAACAGGCTCAAGAAATTAGTCGAGGTTCAGAAGGAACGACTCGAGAGTTAGAAAGAGCGGTCCAAGTATTTGAATATGATGGACACGCGTTGGACCCGGAACAAGTGGCGAAAAACAATGAAGGGCAAGGTCAAGCGTGATCAAAGAGTTCGAAAAAAGGAAAGAAGTCGCGCTGAACTAGGGAGCGACATCTCACGCGCCAAGACGCAAAATCGAAGGCTGCAAATGAAAAGAATAGCGAAGATAACAGTGATTTGGAGGACCAAGGCTAAGTGAGTCTGCTATCGGATGTCGATCCCAGGAATTTTCGGGAAGCAATCGGCAGGGATGACGCTGACAAGAGGATGAGATCCATTGATGTGGAAATCCATGCGCTAGAAGCCAATGAAGTTTGGAATGTTTTTAGTAAACCGGATGATGTCATACCCCTTCATACGAAGTGGGTCTACAAGACCAAAAAGGACTCCAATGGCGCGCTGGAGCGCTACAAGGCGAGGCTCGTTGTTTGCGGCAACGAGCTGCGGTACGGGGTGGACTACGAGTTCACCTTCGCGGCAGTAATGGAAATGAAGACCGTGAGGTTTTTATTTGCTTTGTAACGTAAGTGGAAGGTGCAGGCCATGCACGGGACATCCCCAACGCTTATGTCAAAGAGTTGGAGGATGAACATGATATCTACCTTTACGTTCCAAGTGGCATGAAGATTGGAGAAGACAAGATGAAAGAGTTGAAGATCGAGAACACCAAGCAAGCGGTGCTAAAGTTGAAGAAGTCGCTTTACGGGCTGAAGAAAGCCGGAAGACAGTGGAATCGTCCTCTGCACGCAAAGTTGACCGAATTTGGATTTTCACAGAGTTTCACGGATGGTTGTTTATATTATAAGAATATTAACGATGATACTGTGGTTGTGGGGGTCTACGTTGACGATTTGCTAGTGACGGCATCGGCGCAGCATCATATCGAAGGTTTTTTGATGGCCTGAAGAATTTGGAGATTAAGAACCTCGGCCATGCCTCAAAGTTCTTAGGCATGCGAATTACTTACGATGCCGAAAATGGATAGATGTTGGATCAGGAGATTATGATAGACGACATACTCAAGAATTACGGCATGGAGAACTGAAACGTGGTGAAGACTCCGATCGCGGAAGAATATGAAAATGAAGCGCTCAAGGACCAAGAATTACTTAAAAATGATGTACACGGAAATGAACCGTCTATCAAAAGTTTTCAATCTTTGATTTTGCAGTTTGCTGTGGATATCTCGCGGTTGCAGACCAGATATTGCGTACGCGGTCCACAAGGCCACGCGCAGGGTGCATTCGGCCACAAACTTCGACTGGGCAACGGCAAAGAGGATCCTGCGTTTCTTGAACGGATCAAGCGATCTGAAATTTCGAATGGAGATTTTTCAAGGGCGGAAGATTGATGACAAATATAAAATTGAAATTACTGGTTATTCGGACGCCGATTTCGGCGGGTCCAAGGATGATCGAAAGTCTACCAGCGGTTGAATAATTACGATGAATGGATTTCTGGTACACTGGTTCTGCAAAAGGCAGGCGTGCGTATCACTATCGACGATGGAAGCGGAGTTGTACGCTGCGTCGATAGTGGAATGTGAAATGATCGGTTTCATGGAGATGGCGAAAGAAGTTGGTTTTAATGTCAAGGTACCGATGGTTCTGCGTTGCGACAATCAAGCCGTGATTACAGTGATGGACGGAAATGGAAATGCTGGAAGAACCAAGCATATGGATGTTCGGGTGAAGTTCCTTATATCAAAGGCAAGCGATGGACTAATAGCGCCAAGTTACGAACCCACTGAAACCATGTTGGCGGACGGGCTGACCAAGGGATTGGGTCCTACGAAACTAAAGTTGATGCAAGAGGGACTCGGGTTGAAGGCGATCAAGACGAGCTAGGTGTTTGCGGCCGGAAAGCAAAGAAGGAGTGTTAAAGTGCGAGCCATTCCTGCAGCGCCCGGCGTTGCCGGTGACCTTATTTCGCTTTATGTCTTTTCGGTAAAACCTAGCAAATTACATATATGCATATTATTAGTTTAATTACTTAACTTAATACTAATAAAATCACTTTGGATTTTGATTTGTTCTTAGTACTGTGGTTGAATGGAAGTGAGTACGGCGTCTTACGTTTGGAAGTTTCCTGATTGTTGACTACGTGGAATTCAGAAAGTGTTACGGTGTTTCGTTTCGTATTACGTGGTGATTGTTAAGTGGAACGTGGATAATATAATTTGATTACGTTTGATTACTGGAATCACGTTATTACCTCTGTTGCATACATTTATTGTTGGAACAGCTCGCGTAAGTACCCGCTGTTGTGTCGGAACGCGCGTGTCGAAGTACGCTACATAAATGAGCGATTTATAACTTATTAATCTATTTATTTAAACGACGACGACCCCCGGCCTGTCACAAAGAATTATTATAGGGCGTGACTGGGTACACCCCCCCTTTGCTGCGTACACCCCCCCTCCCTTTTATCTGAGCGGTGTCTAGGCTCTCTCTATGTGTATCTAGAGTAATTACATAAAGGGAAATTTTGCGGATCCGTAAAAATTAAAGTGTGATAGTTGCCGCCAGACTGCCCAGTGTGACCCGCATGGAAAACGTAAACCAGCATCAGATGTTCATGCAATCAAGTTTTTGAGGTGGTGTTTCGGGATATTGCGAGATGATTGACGAGGACACACGTAAACTGTTTCGCACCATGCAGCTTAATTGTTAAGTGTGACGTTTTCATGCGCGAATGCCTTTGACTTTTTGCTAAATTCAGACTTATGGTCAAAGTATCCACGAGAATTCATTAGCTCACAAGATGACAGATCCCGCGACGCTTTCAAGAAACAGTGGCAGTGGGAATGGCATCGATATGGTCGTATAGCAGAGACTTCTGACAAGTGTATTTTTTCATATATTATCGTCTTGCGATCCTATAACTGTGCGCTATCCTGTACGTGAGCCAACGTTTATGTTTGAATGTATGAAGTGGGCGCCGTTTTTGCCGGACTCGCGCCACCCTGAAAAGATACATTCAACGCAAATCATTACTTGGCAGCTCGTGGATCTTCCTTCATTGATATGTTAGAAAAAGAAAGCGGTATTAACTGGAGAAAGGCTGCTGTAACACTTGAATGCTTAATTTGCTTGCGCGTCACCGGCCGAGTTTCGACAAAATTTGGTTTTGGTTCACGGCGATAAAGATCTTTCTAGACTGGCGTGAATAAAAACGCAGACGCCCTTCCACATGGTCCCATTTCCGCCTCTACGAGTGCGGGACGCTAAAGAAACAGTTCTGCGGTATGACCTTGGTCCAGTTCGGCGTCGAAGGCTCGTGTTATTTCTTCACAGAAACTGGATGTTAACATGAAGAACAAGATACATGGTCCCATCTGCAAACATTTAAGTGGGAACAGAAATTTTCAAACGGCAATATGGGAAGTCTCGTGTTTCCATCGCAACTCAACGCATAATGAGCTACAAGGACATCAAGCAGAAATAACAAATCCGAGCGGGAATGTGTTTAAGGATATTGAGTCCTGCTGTTACAGCTGAACAAATTTGCGAGCTATTTTGATATGACCAACCACCTGCCATTTGCAGAGCTTATCGACTATGTCACGAGACTGTTGATCTGATTTCTCAGGCACAAGGCTGCACGAATACTTAGATGCAATTTATAGACAATGTATCTTCATGTACTAGTAGACATTAATCAAACTCATTACATGTTAACGAAGATCTGACTGACTTTACATTCTCAGGCAGATTATGCTCGACTATTGCAGTATGGGCAATGCGATGGTCTTGCATTAATCAGAGGGAAATTTTGCGGACACTCCTCGTTTGGTGAGGGACACTCCATAAATTGTACTTCTTTTATTGGCCCATCGAAAAGGAGTGTCCCTAACAATATGTGGATTGTCCCAACCAAATGAGGAGTGTCGGCAAAATCTCCCTTTATGTAATTACTCTAGATACACATAGGGAGAGCCTACACACCCCTCACATAAAAGGGAGGGGTGTGTGTACGCAGCAAATGGTGTGTGTGTACCCAGTCACGCCCTTATTCTAATACAATTTTCATTTTTGCCATAAAATACTAAGGTACGGATGGACAACTAAACCCAAAAATTAGATATACTGTAGTTTCAGTGAAATTTCAATGACAGTTCGTCGGAACGACGGGTACCATCCCCTAGTATGACTTTATTAGTACCCGAGCGAATATAGTGCAGTCTGAGAAGGTCAAGGGGGACGGACTATACCATTTACATTTAACCTCTCCTTTTTGATACATTCCATCGGAAAGGTTTATCTGTGGCTCATCTCAATTCTTAGAGCAGTAAGTATATTTTTTCGATTACCGGACTCTTCCGGTTTTACGGTACTGTGTGGCACCACTAGTGTTTTGTACATTAATTAAATACGGGAGCCACACAATTTGGCTACTCAGGTATGTTGCAAAGCGCATTACTTGCAGCAAGAATACGCGGTGCTGCTATTAGGTACTTGTCTGCCCACAATAATTTTCGACATGCCAACTTTGCAACGCAGTCCACAGGTGCGTCTTCTAAATGTATACGATTTTTTATTTTATAGTCTTCCTAACCATTCTGTTTTATTTTTCTATCCAGTGTACACGTGGGGAAGTGGAACCCTGGGTCAATTAGGACATGGCGCAGTCGTCAAAACTGGTATTCGCAGTGCTTACGAGGTGCTGACACCCAAGATTGTGGAGGCGTTCGAAGGAAAAGGCATCACCCGCTTAGAATTTGGTGCCGACCATAGTGCTGCCAGTACGAATTTCTTTTTTCTGGTTATTAGACAGTTCCTGACCAATTTGTGATTTTTTAGTTGATGAAAATGGCAAGCTGTTTATGTGGGGCTCAAATGAGTATAGCAAACTGGGTTTAGGAGTGAGCAGTGAGATGGAGACACTGCCTCGGGAGGTGGAGGCGCTTCAGGGGATAAATGTTGTAGATGTGTCTTGTGGAGACTATTTCACAGCAGCAGTGGATGCAGAAGGAAAAATCTACTCGTGGGGATGGGGCGGATCTACGATGAAAGGTGCCGGTGGACTTGGCCACGCTGGTGGAAAAGATGAGCCAACGCCGCGGTTGCTGACAACGCTAGTGGATCAGGGTGTGCCTATCTCTACAGTGGAGTGCGGTGAGTTTCACACGGTGGCGCTTTCGACAGATGGAGAGATTTGGGCTTGGGGCAATGGCGAGTATGGACGTCTGGGCAATGGCGAGTCTACCACGTGCGAGGTGCCAGAGCCGATTGAATTTTTCTCCAAGGACAATATAATTGCTATTGCTGCTGGTCGTGACTTTTCTTTTGCGCTCACGGACAAGGGCGAGTTATACAGCTGGGGAGGCAACAGTCGTACGCTGCTATAGTTGGTGGTTGATGTTTGGAGTGGTGTCAATAATGTTTTTGAAATTCTTTTCACTAGATAATCAGCTGGGTATTGGAGGTGGTTTAGCTATGGATGTTTACAACATCGAGTCGATTCCAGTACTTGTTGAGGCATTCAATGGGATGTCCGTTAAGCAGATCGCTGCAGGCTACGACCATGCTGCCGCAGTGACGGAGGATGGCCGGCTTTACATGTGGGGCGCTAAAATCTGGATTGAGCCGCATGAAATGACGGCTGTAAGAGAGCATAAAATTGTGCAGGTGGCTTGCGGACGACAGTATACGGCAGCATTGACAGACGATGGTAAGGTGTTCACGTTTGGCAAGGGGAGTTCCAATTGCTTGGGCCACGGAGACCGCAAAAATCAACTGCAGCCTGTTCAGATTCAGGCTTTGGCCGATATCAAAATTACCTCGTACGTCGCTGCCACTTTGCTAAGTGCACTAATTTTCTGTTCCTAATCATTTGTTGACTCTTTCGTAATCAGGATCTCGTGTGGCGACTATCATATGGGCGCCATCGCGACACCCCGCGCTAATGCTGCAGACAAGGATTTTTCTTTCCGGGAGTAGGGAAGTAATTTAAAGTGAGCGGTAATTAAGATCGCTGTGGCATAGATAGTCCAGTAAGACGATGAATTGTCGTCCCCGATCTTTTAATCATGGTGCATTGATACTTTTGCAGGTCTCCACTCGGATGATTCGTCTAGTGTGCGTGGCAATTACTTCGTCGCTTTTGCTTCTGGGCAACAGCTACACTACGTTTAGCATGAGCCAAAGTAAGGCATTCCTCTCACTGAAGATGCTCGTGTTCAATCAAGCAGCCGTATTGGACTGGTGGCACCTACTGCCTCGATGGAAAAAAGGAATCAAACCTTGCTTCGCACCCCACTGTGGCCCGAGACAGAAATTGAGTCAGACGAGTGCCTAATTCGTTACCAAGACGGCGAGCACAATGAAATATGTGTCATCAACAAATAGAAGAGACAGCAATCAAGCAGCTGACGGAATATATTAAATCTATCGTTCTAAACATCATTTTGATTCCTTGCCATCACGCTTACGTTTTAGATTGTAGCGGCTCTGCATGATAGCGGAACCTGTACCTTCAGATGGTATGACGTCGGTGACAACATATGGAGCTTGTGCAGAATCGTTTGCAGACACCATGATGTTGTCAAGTGACATATTGCTACGTACGAGCAAATTGACACGTGTTAACACCGAAAGAGGCAGCGGACTCAAGATGAAAAGTTGACGTTTTTCAGCATTCACCGAGCGAACGATCCCGACGCCTAAACACGGAGCATGTACGGGCGGAAGTAAGATGCGTGGTGGCCCCTCATGCGGTTTAGATATGTCTTGCTTGAATGGCTTGTATTCAGGATTGATGCAAAGACCCACAATGCATGCGTTGAGTGAAAACAAGAGCTGGCTTGGTGCCACTGAGGAACCGGCAAAAGAAATATCAACCTGATCAAATGATACAGCGTAGGGCACAAGTTGAGCATAAGCTCGATATATGTCGGTGTCAACACGATTTTTTTCTGAAAGAACATGCAGGTTCTGCAGCGAAGGCCGTGAGAGATTGCATGCAGTTCGAGCCAAGAAGTAGGTGTGATATCGATACACACGAAGATCATTAGAGCTGCGAGGAGGCTGCGTGACACCTACGGGGTCCCATGGAGGAACAGCGTGAACATACCAGTTGCCATTTGTAGGAACATCAAACTGTTTGTTTTTCGTTGCGGCCAGCAACTGCACGATGTGGTCGGGATTTGTCTCCTCAATGACGCTACATAGTAAATCATGGCCCAAACTCTTGATCCAGCCGTCTGTATTAATCACCAGGGGCACGCGTCCTTGCTGTCTTGTCCGAGGATTTACGTTGATGTTACTTGCAGCTTTTTGAGCTCCCCATTTTGTGTCGTACAAACGGAGAAGGCTTTTAATCGCCTTCATGTAGTACAACGGGTCATTGCCTGGATTGGTGTTTCCACAAAAAAATGAACGGATTGGAGTTTTCATTTGTGAAAACCCAGGACCAAGCAGCGGTGTCGTTAGAGCATGTAGTGCCACAATGCCAGGCGGTGTTAGTTCACTCTGGCCTAGGTCCGTATCCAGGAAAGCAACACATTCAAATTGCGAGAGCAACCGATTTACCAGATATCTACAAAAAGTGGACTTCCCAACGCCCTTGGCACCACAAACGATAATTTTCTGTGACGCCAGATTTTCTATCGCAAGCAGACTTGCCTGCAGTCGGTTTACGGTAGCTTGCCAGGGCTCCGTGAAATTCAGGGTTTTAAACGAATCTATCACCAGCAGTTCTGCTAGCGCACGCTCTGGTGACTTCCAATCGTGATGCCTTGGATCTGTAGCCACCGGTGCAGCACTTTCAGGGTTGGTAAGTGATAAAAAATTCTGCGTGTGTCTCGAGATAATTATCTTGAAGCCGGGTAATACCGCCAGTAGTTTCTCATGTCTAAGATTCTCATAAAAACTGGTAATATTCCCGAATGTTACGGGAATCGATCGAAGCACCAGCACAATAGGAAAGTCATGTACGAGCTGCATGGCCAGTCGGTCAGCAGCGATTTCCTCGTCCTCATTAACAGCTTGCAACGGCAAGTTGGGCTCCATAACTTGTAACAGACAAGCATTGGTCGAACCAAACGGAGCTTGAATGTCTTCGTTCCCTGCTCGACCCTCAATAACAAGCAAGCAATTCCATTTCGGCGAGTGTAGTGAATAATAGACACCTAGAGGAGGTTGATAGCCCAACACCTCGACGTTCCCCTGGAAAACTCGAAACAGTACCATACCAGCGCAATTCACTGACGCATTCTTTTGCATCCCTAGTGCAACCACATTGCCAGAACGCACGCACAGTGTGCGATACAACGGTGATGATGCAACCGTATCCATTGTGTGTGATTGTCACCACTGATTTGAGGTCGCATTGTCTCAAAATTTAATGAGTACCCTCACACTTTTTATTTGCACGCAATTACAACATAAGAGCGACTTAAAAGGGAAAAAGTTAACAATGACATCGACGTCTAATTTGTCCAGAGCGACAATTTCATGCATAATAACCACGTCTTCGAGTCCTAGTGCGAATTGTTGGGCTGAGCACCTAATGTCATATACACGGCAAGCGAATATGTTGCCACCACTTACGACACACAAAAAATCCAAACAAACAGTGCGTCATGTCAGACGCTTGACGGATGACTCAATGACTCGTATTCTGACATGAAGGTAGGCGGTAGCTCTGGCTGGTACTAGTGGGACAGCCCATGTTTCGCAAGTAGTTACGCCAATAGTCAAAACCTTAAAACGGCGTATGTGCAGTTGCTCCTGTCATACGAAATCGCAAGGTTTCTGGTATGGTAGAGCTATCCCTGCCGACAAGAGAAACGGTGAAGGTGCTGTCTACGATGCGCACTGGATATCTGAAATGTGAAGTAGACTATGAGGTGGGCTACGTTCCGCCCTCTTACTTGGAATTTGTTGATGTAGTAACTTTGCTGCGTTTTGGCCATCAGCTGAAAACCAGCGGAACAAATTGCAGCAGACAAAAAGCTCAAAAAGGAGAAGCTTGAGCCAATTGAAGCTATGGAGTCCGAAGGAGTACCTGGTGCAGTTCACATGATTGACAATATGCTTGTGATACGGATGAAGACAATGGCCACCATGCAAGAGAAAGAAGAAGCATCTAAATCATCGTCGGGATCGTGAAATAAGTGAAGGTTCATTGCGACGCGAAGTTTTAGGAGTTGACGAACCGTCAAATTCTACCAGATCTCGAAGTAAAAGCAAGTAATCGAAGAAGCATCAACGCGGTGTCTATAGCACTGTTTAAGATGAAAGTGACATAAGAAAGCTTAAGGGGCGTCATCACTTTCGCTTAGTCCATGTCGACGCTGCCACCACCGTCGACTTGGACTAAATGATAGTGTTAAGTTACTTGTAGCTAAGCAGTCGTCCCCCCACATGCACGTCCTGCGTCATTATGGCGTTTATTAACTGAGTTATTTTGCTATGGATTGCTGCGGAGAAGAAAATGAAAATGGAAACGTCAAATGTATACAGGCATAGTAGACTCTAGCATTCAGTGTGATGAGGAAATAATCTAACAATGAGATCATTAAAGTCACATCTATGAATGTACCGTTGCCTCCATCGATTTTTGTTGCTAAATCATAGTCTATTTAGTCGTTAACACTAGGGAGACGAACTGGAATCCCTCCCACAGCTGTCCTCAAGCATGCACAAACGCAATTCTTGTAGAAACTTGTATTTCTAACGGAAGTCTTTACTACCTGGTCTGATAGTTTTGACCAGATAGGATCTTGCTTGAGAAAGGGTCAAAGCGCGACGAAAGGCACGCGGCTGAGGTATCCCTCCACTATTATGTAAAAAGCTACCAAATTCAAATATAACAATACCAAAAGTTAAACTTGAATTCTAACTTAAAAACTATATGCACATTTCAGTCAATGGAGTTTCATCAAGAACTTCCAACATGGATACTTATGATTTCAACAGTTCTGCCACACTTTTATACAGCTTTTTCCGACAGGGCGAGTGACGCCGGCTGCGACTCAACCCGCTTCATGCTCCTTTCCCTACGTACGCAATTCCTTGGCGAAAGGAGATACCTCGTTGTGCTTAAATAACATCAACTCGGACCTGATGACGTAGGGGCTCCTTATAGGCATATTAGGGTCATCCACGGCACAATAATACCGATCCACGACGGTAAGCTATTGCTGACTTAAGTCATCGAAAAATGGCATCAGGAGAGGCAATGTGATGGAAAGTGAAAATAGCCTCTCTATTTGGTCCACACCTGGAAACTAATTAATGAAGAACGATCTCTATAGGCATAAAACACCTGCAATCCCCTTTATCGATCGCAATCTACGAATGGTGGTTATCACATCAACCTTTAGTTACGGTTTGGAAGAGGAAAGTGGTGGAACTTAAAGTGATTTGGACATCGATCCCACCGGGTAATGGAAGTAAAAAATGGGCATTTTTTGGCGTTCTTCGAGCGGCAGTTTAACTGCAAGGTATATATATTATGTACCGATGGAGGGTACGAATATGAAAATGTGGTGAAGCATATTATAAATTTTTGCGGCACCATAGTTGGTACAGTAATCAGTATCATAGTTGGTACAATAGGCGATATATTAGTCGGTACGATAGTTGGTACAATAGCCGGTACGACTGTTGACACAACAGTCAGAGCAACAGTCGGCACAACTGCGGCGAACATGGACGGGGCATGGACGGGACATCTGGGACGACGCGACAACTGATACAGTTACCTAACGGTTAGCGACGGACGACGGATAAATCAGGTCGACTGGTCGACGAGGCGTATAGGGATGGGTAGTTCGTAGTTCTGATTGGCTGATATTAGGTTTTTGGTAGTTTTAGGATATAAGTGCTAATAAAGTTCTCCTTTTGCGTCCGATCGACAAGATCACCGAGGGGGAGGCGTTCGCGCCTCCCTCTCTTTTTTGCATACGCACCCTTTACGTCCCGGGCGGGAGCACGTAGTGCACTTTTTGGACCACCGGCAGACGTAAAGGTCTGGGGAACTCATTCTCATCTCCACCCGCTGTGTCAGCGGTTATTTCGTAAAGGTTTTTTGGGGGGAAGGTGTTCTCAACTCTTCCCCCATTGGTCCACGTTTTTTGGCCCCTAGAGTTCGGCTGCTGTGAGCGCTCCATGGGAACTCTAGGTGGATTTTAGTGGAAACTGTCGATCAGCCAGTAGCTGATCGACTCCCCCCCTTGTTGGTCTAGGCTAAAAATACATGTTATAGGGTATTCTGTTAGATGATTAAGACTCCAGAGGCTCCGTGATCGGGTGGTGAAGATTTCCGCTGCCCGATCAAGTACCCCTCCACTGATCACCACCAGATCATCGATCTGCAACTGCGCTCTGTGATCAACAACTCGCAGATCGCGCCAACTTGTACCTAAGCGACTTTAAGCACTTGAGCAAGCCTGATCAAGTCTGATCACAGCTGATCAACGACTTTTGGTGCCCGCCCAAGGCTGATCACTGCTGATCAAGCCTGATCACACCTGATTCGAGCTTGATTGTACCTGATCACGCCTGATCGGCACATATGTCAACTCGTTACAAGTTCCCCAATCTTGCATCAAGGAATTGCCGTGTTTATATCTTCGCCACCTGGAGAGCGACCCACGCCTGAGCCGTCGGGTACACAAGGTGAGCAGAAACACAAGCAGTCAAGAACAACCGGAGTACCCCCTTCGTTAGTCGGCAATCCGGGCGCCGTGGTACCGCCTGATCAAGCGTCAAAAACTTTGATCAGCCGCTCCACCACAATGGTGCGCGTGCCCGGATCTTTGGGCGACGCGGGATATCACCGCGATTCTACGCAAGATGATGCTGATGTGGATGTGAAAGCAGAATCAGAAGCAGAATTGAAGATCAAAATTGGAAAAGGAGGAGGTTGTTGTGACGATGGAAGGCAGTTCGCCGTCGTCACGTCTGAAGAAGAAAGGAAATGCTTATCATCAGGACTGGGGAGGTATCCTGATGAGATAAAGGAGGAGAAGCCTTAACTACCTCCCAAGGCTCCTTCGGGAGCCCCTGAGGATCATAACGCAAGTTATGATACGCCAATTACATTTGTACATAATGATCCAGATTGGAAGCCGGTGGTGACGTATTACAAGACCGACCAACCGAAGGAGTTGTTGATGGCTCCTAGTTGGGAGAGCGACGGAAGTCGATCAAGTAAGGCACCATCGGAATCTGATCTGGCAAGGACGTTTTACAGGAAAGAACTGAAGGACTTCTTATTGACGGATTTGATCATGAACCTACTCAAAGAAGATCAGTCACAACAGAACCCACGGCTGCAAGCGTTTTTTTAATGCGGCTATGGGGCGGTTTGGGGTCTGAGGAAAGCGGCAAGGTGACACCTGACGTTTTACGCACGAATATGACGTGTGGAGTTACGCACTGAGGCTTTGTGAGTTTCACATGAAGAAATCGGATCTTAGTGTCGAGAGCCGTCTACGATGGGTTGATGCTCTCAGTACTATCTACAAACAACTGAGTGAGGACGATTTGCGCATTGGATTAAGTATTGAAAATGTCGCGCAGTCTGAAACCCGTACAGCGCTGACATTAGAAGCCCTTGGCTGCGTCCATGGAGCGCAGGTATAATACTTTCGCGCACTGTACAAGACTCAAGCCGGGTGTGTTGTGGTTGAAGACGTGAATTTGTTCGAGTTGAGATTGTGGGTTTGAATGGATGGGACTTGGAAGCGTTAGAACGTGCAGAATCGTTTGAGAGAGCGGCTGCAGCCGCGTCCCTTTATGCAGTGGACATGAGTCTACCTTCTGCGAACGCAACGTTGATGAAATCGTTGCTGAAATCGTTGCTGAATCGATTACTCGTGCTATTTGACGCGCTCTTGATGATTGATGCGATTGATGTCGATAGTTACAACCAGAAAGTTGAACTAACTACGCTTCGGCATCGATTGATGCCGAGTTATATGAGTTTCAACCTGATTCTCGATCAAGAAACACTTCGCATTAGTGACTACGCGTCCATTCATGAAGAAACGGATGACACAAGTCTCTTTACGTGCTATTTCGTGTACGAGACGCTCAAGATCTTTCAGGTATCGCAGTACATGGGGAAACTGGTCTCTCGTGTCCATCTAGTGGCACGAAACATGACGAATTGGAACAAAACGGACGTTCGAATCCGATTGTGCCGGTGCTTTATCGCACTCCATTTGACGTCTCGAACGCGCCGCTGATGTTCATGGGCGTGGATATAACCGACCAGACGAGTGAAATGCAAGATATGAAGGTCGAAGTGCATGTTTCCCACATTCGGCAAGTATGTCGGATGAAGAGTGTGTCACGCTCGAGAAGCAAAAACGAAGGTCAAGACGATGTCGTACCGCTTCCCATTGCTCTGAAGACTGTTTTACGAAGCTGTTTGTGAATTTATACGACGTGATAATTGATTATGTGCCCATGTCGCTGACATCTCGCGCGATTCTCGTGTTAGGGAAAGTCAGTGTCTCGTCGAATGTCGTCACGGGCGCCGTGATGCAGGGTTACAAAGTCTCGATCGGCGATTTGGAGCTCTTTTTGACGCACGCGCGGACCGAGTACGATGCAATCAACGCTGTGGTGCTTGGAAACGAGCTGTTTTTTTGTGATACGTCGAAAAAGCGAAAAAAACACGCACTCCAGTTTGGTAACTTGGATGGGAAATATCCGTCCTTGCTTACGTTTTTCGATACTTTGGATTCTTCCACTGGTGACAATGGATTTCGTAGACCTGTTTGTACGAGTCCTCGATCCCGGCGCTGTCTCCAAAGCTCGTGGCCACCTAGAAGAGAAAGCGGCGTCTCGTGCATCCCCGGAGCTCTCTGTGGAATTAAATCTAGGCACGGCGATTATTTATGCGTGCTTTGATTCGTTCAATACATTGATCGAGATCGTGTCGACGAGGAGGGATCAGCTTGTGACTGAACAGAAACCTTGCGATACAACAGCGTATGTGGGACTAGAGACAGGCAAAGAGTCTCCTTCAAGCGTGTCGGTGGTCACGAATTTGAGTCCGGTGCTGTCCTCTAATTTGCAGCCCCTTCGCACGGTGACGGAGGTAGGTTCTCGAGGTCTCGATCTTTCGCATACTAGTGGCGTACGAAGTGACCGGCGATTGGTTCGGCGCGAGAATTATGGCGCGGTGAACATTCTGGGAAAGATTGATTCCGATGCGTTTGGGAGTGGGACGAAGCTTTTTCCTGGAAAAACGGTGGCAACAGATACCGAAGCACGGTTGTTACGGACACGTATGGATTCATCCTCATACAATGAAGTGCGCTCGCGCGTTAATTAATGTTGCAACTGCCCTAGCCGCGGGCGTAGTATCTGACGATGATGCTGCCTACTACTGTGACTCGGACTCGGACTCGTACTGCGAGAAGAAATTTCCAGGAACCGCTTGTATCTCGGTCAATAATTACGGCGACGTCATCTCCAAGTGTACTCCCAACACAGCAAAACGACCTGCTTGCCGCGAGGAAAACTTGTCCGGCGGCGACGACTGCTGGTGATGGTGCTGACGTTACGTTTACGGTCACAATAAAAGGAGAGAAAGTAACCGTACTTGCGAACCCACAACTTGCCAAGCGCCTACATCAAAAGAGGTGTGCACGTACCACGGCACCTGTACGTACAAGAGCAGAAGTAAAATCGGCAAACGCACATGCATGTGAGAAAGAGGTTTCCAATGCCTGCGATGTTGATTGTGGCGCGGGTGGTGATTGTGTAGATGGGGAGTGTGTATGCAAGAAATGATTTGATGGGAAAGAAGTTGAAGTCAAGAAAGGGAAGTCCAACCAACGCTGTACTCTCTGTACGAACGATCTTGCATGCCAGAACGATAATACTTGCGACAGTGAGATGCTTCTGCGGCCCTGGATATACTGGAGACACATGCGGAGCAACCGAAGACTCATGTACGAAACGGACAGACTGTGGGATTGGTTCGTGCCAAGTTCTGGCAAACGGATCCTCAGCTTGCTTTTGCCCACAGTGCAGCCCAACATGCTTCCTTTGCGACATGAATGTCGACGCGACGTTTGACTGCTCGACTTGTGCGACCGCCGCTTCCAATCTTGATCTTATTAATACAGCATTACGAAGTACATGGTACCATTGCATACGCTTTCGAGTGTGGACGGGCGAGGAAAGACAGTACGTGGCGAAACCTGTTCGGATTAATGAGCTCGTGATTGAAGATTATTATTCGAAGATACGAACCGTTGATGACGAGACGGAGGAATCGCCAGGAGCTTTTTTAATGGAACCCGAGCCGACCGCAGACGCGACGGCAACTGGCGATCCGTGGTTTGTTTCGGCTTCACCTGAGAAAGGTGCCATGCTGTATAAAGAAGAAACAGCCCGATGGCTCGATAATCATACGACGAGAAGTGTCAATGGATAAAGAGAATCTCGAGACGAGTTGACGTTATTTGATCCAGTGGAAGAAGAGCACGAGAGCTTAGCTGATGACACCATGTACGATGATGATGCGTCGACGACGTGTTCATGTCTAATGACTGCGTTTCCAGCCACGTCGAAAAACTGGTGGGGAATGCAACATGGGCTGGAAGAAGTCGAGTTGAGTGACTTGCAGACGGAAGAAACAGCGTCGTCGTTTTCGCATCACGTGGAAATGGCGGACAGGCCCAGTGGAGTGCACTCGACAACGACGACGCCGTCGGCCATGCGACCATGTCTATGTCGGTGATCAATGCACATGACGGTGAATGTGAGGAGATTGAGCTGGATTTTGCGCCCAATCGTGCTCTGCAGTCGCGCTTACATCGTCTTCTGGACATGGCATCGAGTCCTGAGGAGGACGAGTGTGAAAGTATGGGAGATTCGAGCGTGCTCGAGCAAAGAGACAATGACGAAGGCGGTGGTGGAAACTTAAAGACTCGTCAAGCTTCGTTTTCGTCCACTAGTAGTAGCCATGTGGGAGCTCCGAGTGCATCGTTTGGGATCTCGTCTGCGTCTCCTACTGATCAACCTACGGCACGATGGTATTACGATGAGACTTGGGATGCCACGAGTGCATCGCCGACAAGTCCGCCGTCGCGTATCTATCCGAATCACGTGGAAATTCCTATCGGTTGATCCGCGACGTCGCTCTCGTTTGGTGAAAAGGAATGTAAAGAAGCGATTCGCTCTCTTGGTCGGGAAAATGCCGCACGGAAGGTCGACGCTCCGCGTGGTGGTTGTGTCACGTTCCCCGAGTACACGAGATGCGGCAAAGGACGCGACGTGGGCATGCATCAGATTTACAAGTTTGAAGCCAAGTTGGCCCAAGGCGCGGCCGAGCAATCGATCTCGCGTGATGCCTACCGCATGAGTCAAAAATTGGATTTCTTTAAACTGCTGTCGTTCTACTACAATCACGTGAGCTTTTACCTCTCGCCGTCGATCATTATCTGGACTGTATATTTCCTTCTCTATTGCAATCTACTCCGCTCAATCTTGTCGTTGGAAGACGTGGGTGGGCGCGATCCCGTGCTCTTGAGCACGCTGCAGCTCATGCTCGGGTCCGTCGCATTCTTTACGACCGCGCCGCCGCCAGCAACGATCTCGGTCCAGCGTGGATTCAAAACAGCGCTGAAAGAATTTCTCATTCTGTTGGTCATGGGTGGTCCCTTGTACTTTTTGTTCCACATTGGCACGAAATGGTTTTACTTTGGCCAGACGATTCTGGCCGGGGGTGCGAAATATCGTGCCACGGGTCGCGGCTTTGTGACCAAACACTCGTCGTTCGATGAGCTCTATCGCTTCTAAGCCAGTAGTCACTTGTACACGGCGGTCGAGATTGGCGTGGGCCTTACCGTCTACTTTCTCTTTACAACTAACCAGCAATACGCGTCCACGACGTGGTCCTTGTGGCTCGTGTTTCTCTCGTGGTACTGGTCCCCGTTCTGGTTTAATCCACTGTCGTTTGAGTGGTCGGACGCGATGGAAGATTTCCTTCTGTTGTTCAAAATGATGCGCGGTGACGGTGGTAACCCCAATCAATCGTGGGAAGCGTGGTCTAAAGAAGAGAATGCGTACTTTGCGACGCTCCGACCATGGGCGAAAGCGTGTGTGACGATGAAAGGGTGGCTCTTTGCACTGACTGCGCTTGCGCTTGCGTCGACGGGGAACGAGTATCATTCGATGGTGAAACAATCGACGTGGCTGCCGTTGGCCATTTGTTGTGCCATGGCCGCCATCTACATGAGTGTGGAAGTGCTCTTTTCTACGTCGTCGCGCTCGTTTGGTGAGACTGGCCTCGTGCGGTTTTTGAAGCTCCTGTCCATGCTCGTGCTCGTGACGGGCCTCGTGCTCGCGTTTATCTATGTGGAAGGCATGTGCCAGTGGTTATTGAGTATGGGCTACCTAGCGGCCGCGCTCGGAAGTTGGGCCTTGGTGCTCCTTGGAAAGAATTCTCGTCTTGTCCGAAATCTCTACTTTGTTCATGATGAGGCTCTCGGGCTCGTGTCGTTGAGTTTCATTGTCTTGCTCGCGGCGCTATACGTGCCGGGTAAGATTCAGACGTGGATCCTGTATAACAATGCCTTGAGTCGTGGTGTCGTGATTGAAAACATTTTGCGTGCCAACTCGAGCAACGACGAGCGCGACGACGAGCTCTCTGTCAGCAAATGCGCTCCATAATCATGGAACAGCAGCGCTTGCTCAATGCCTTGACCACGAGGGCGAGGTCATCGCCGCTCGTGATCCAGTACATGCTGCTGCGGAATTCCAATGTTTGCATGCGTTTTTTTTGTGGATATGACTGGACTCGCGATGTGAGCGACGTCGGGCGACTTCCGGCAGTCGAAGAAAAGCGAGCGAAATAGGAAGCAAAGGACGTGGCGATGACCAAGAAGGAGAAAATCGTGGATGCATTGCTCGATGATTATGTTCAGTCGAATGGTGGCTATGTGGATGGAAGTGCGCCGAGTAGTGGTCTGTTTGCGAGTGCTTCGACAATGTCGTATCGAAAACGAGAGCGCAGTGAGAGTGAGTGTATGCGGAAAAGAGAGTTGAAAAGTCGTCGCAAGACGGAGGAAATGCTGGAATTGATCGTGACGCGGATCCAAGTGCGACTCGATCTGTTTGATGAAGCCGAAGCGCAGTCCCTTGTGTCGCACACGGTCTTGGCCCTCGGCGATATCGAGCTCTTGGACTACATTTCGACGTCCCAGATCCGAAAGATTGTGTGTTACTGGAAATCCGAGGTGGCGCATCCACGCGAAAGTGGTAGCTCCATGGTCCGTGTGCAAGTCATGACGGTGCGACCGGGTGCAAAGTTTTGCGAAGAACATCGACTGAAGGCGCGCTTTTTGCCATTACGGATTAATATCGACCAAGAGGTGGTCAAGTTTCTACGCCAATTTGTGCCCATGGATGATGAGGCTTCGACGTGGGAGACATTGAAAACCGAAACGATTGCTGCACGGCTACAGCTTGCTGATTTTTGTGCCCGAGCTGGGACTAGTGTGCCAAGCAAGCTATTGCAAATGACTGGAACGGAAGACGCCGTCGAAAACGCATGAGCTCCTTCATCTTTTCGCAATTCGACGAGCCACAATTGCCATCGGCACACGAAGAAGCCTTCAGCTTGGCTCCGAGATTGCTGACCGTCGCACGGAAATGGTCGCGCAGGGGCGCAATCCTTTCCCATAACTGCTTGATCTCCTCCTCGCGATCAGCAATAGACTGATCAAGTAATGAAACACTATCCATGATCGTCTGCATGATCTACTTGATGGGGAAAATGTGGAAATGCATGGTCATGATGACCTAATCGAACTTGATCGACAGATGAAAGGAAGGGGCGATCGATGGGTGCTAACGGTGCCAACGACATTATCGATGATGCCCCGACGAAAAGAAGAGATCATCGAGGGCAGAAAACGGCATGATCGACCCCCGCCCCAACCGCTGTACGGCTGGGACGCGGATCAGGGACGGCTGTGGTGAAGCATATTATAATTTTTTTTGCGGCACCATAGTTGGTACAGTAGTCAGTATCATAGTTGGTACAATAGGCGATATATTAGTCGTTACGATAGTTGGTACCATAGTTGGTACAATAGCCGGTACGACTGTTGACACAACAGTTAGAGCAACAGTCGGCACAACTGCGGCGAACATGGACGGGGCATGGACGGGACATCTGGGACGACGCGACAACTGATACAGTTACCTAACGGTTAGCGACGGACAACGGATAAATCAGGTCGACTGGTCGACGAGGCGTATAGGGATGGGTAGTTCGTAGTTCTGATTGGCTGATATTAGGCTTTTGGTAGTTTTAGGATATAAGTGCTAATAAAGTTCTCCTTTTGCGTCCGATCGACAAGATCACCGAGGGGGAGGCGTTCGCGCCCCCCTCTCTTTTGCATACGCACCCTTTACGTCCCGGGCGGGAGCACGTAGTGCACTTTTTGGACCACCGGCATACGTAAAGGTCTGGGGAACTCACCCTCATCTCCACCCGCTGTTTCAGCGGTTATTTCGTAAAGGTGTTTTGGGGGGAAGGTGTTCTCAACTCTTCCCCCATTGATCCACGTTTTTTGGCCCCTAGAGTTCGGCTGCTCTGAGAGCCCCATGGGAACTCTAGGTGGATTTTAGTGGAAACTGTCGATCAGCCCGTAGCTGATCGACTCCCCCCCTTGTTGGTCTAGGCTAAGAATACATTTCTATAGGGTATTCTGTTAGCTGATTAAGACTCCAGAGGCTCCGTGATCGGGTGGTGAAGATTTCCGCTGCCCGATCAAGTACCCCTCCACTGATCACCACCAGATCATCGATCTGCAACTGCGCTCTGTGATCAACAACTCGCAGATCGAGCCAACTTGTACCTAAGCGACTTTAAGCACTTGAGCAAGCCTGATCAAGTCTGATCACACCTGAACAACGACTTTTGGTGCCCGCCCAAGCCTGATCACACCTGATTCGAGCTTGATTGTACCTGATCACGCCTGATCGGCACATATGTCAACTCGTTACAAGTTCCCCAATCTTGCATCAAGGAACTGCCGTGTTTATATCCCCGCCACCTGGAGAGCGACCCACGCCTGAGCCGTCGGGTACACAAGGTGAGCAGAAACATAAGCAGTCAAGAGCAAGCGGAGGACCCCCTTCGTTAGTCGGCAGTCCGGGCGCCGTGGTACCGCCTGATCCAGCGTCAAAAACTTTGATCAGCCGCTACACCACAAAAATGTGGTGGCGTCAAGTTCAAAATCGAACACCGAAGTGTCCGGAACTCGACCACCATCGTGCTCAGCCGACCAACTTACGGGGGGGTACCCCGCGAACCCTCGCCTGTATGCCGATCGGGTGACCGATCAGCACTGCAGGACGCCTGGTCCGATTTAGCTTCAGTAAACTCACCTTGTGTACCAATTGTTATGAGTGGTACACACTCGGTGGACCGTCGCGCAGTATGAGTCTTGATAGGTACCGATATGGATGGTACCACCTCTAGGGTAACTTGTACCAAAAATCAACGAAAGATAATCCAAATGAACCGATCGGCAAATGGAGCGGAAATCGTCACCTCCAAATGCAAAGAAAACTTGGGCAGACCGCGGGATGCGATGTGGGTACCCTGCCAATACAAAGATGATGAACACGTTCCAAACGTGTGGGACTTGAGGGGTGAGTGAACGTAAAGGAGCGCTTCCCGTCGTGTGACTTCCGGATGACTTATGCGTCTTGCCGGGAAAGTTGAGCCAGAGGGGACCGTGTTAGCCCTCTGCTCCCAATGACTCCGCGGTAGGAGCGGCGGCTTATGCTTACCAAAAAAACGAACACTATATTTAATATCCAATTAAAAACCAATATGTAAACTACATGCAAAATCGTGTGAATCACCTAAATCTGCGTACTTAACACTCCAGACACACGATTGGCCCAAAATACTCCCCCATTTCAGCCAACCCGATCGCTCCAACTTGATCACTGGTACACTGGTACATGCTAGTCGAAAAATTTCATCTGCACTTCACCACAGTATCGACTCATCATTATTTCCTATACCGACACGTGGAAATCAAAGAAGATCATCGCGCAAATCGCTTTCAGCGTTATGGTGAAGACTTCGTTGAGGTGACTTCCAGGATGTCTGGTGTAATTTTCGTCGTCCGAGCCCCCCCCCCCCCGCGAGGTTTATATCTCACCGTACGACGCTTCGTTATCCGCAAAGCGGATCTAAATGATACACCACTGTTGTAACGGGGTTACATTCGGGTTACATTGAGTGTTGGTGTACATGAGTACACCACGGTTGAGGTCAGTATTGGCCGGTTTGAAAGGTTTCGAACCTTTGGTTATTTTAACCAATCAGGGCAGGGGCCATTGGTGTGGTGGTGTGTCAGCCATCCACGTGTCAGTACACAGGTGTGTACACTAAATTTTAGCTAGGTACTAATTAGGAATATTCTACTTAGTATTACATATAGTTTATATCAGTTTAAATTAATTTAGACTAAGTACATATTAAATATATATTCAGTTTACATTTCACTCTATTTTGCGGACGTGCGACCTCGACCGGTCGCGCGCGCAGTGAGTGTCGTAGGTAAGAGGGAGTCCTCCCTTTACTTACATCCCGTAAAGGGAATACAGCCGTTAAGGCTAAGTCGTAAACTAACCCGGGAATCTTGGCCCCGAGTAGGAGAACTCTCCTACTAAGCCCTTTACAAGGGCGTATCGGCTAAGTAGCGGTAGCTACCGCTTTAAGGAAGAGTCTTCCTCTGTGTGCTAGCCGCACCGTGCGTATACGCACCGGCTACATCTGGTAGCACTTGTAGTCAATCCAACACCTGTGTTGGTAGACTAGGCATCCTCTGCAAAGGATGAATCAGGACGATTGGGATAATTTGACCCTCGTCCAGCAGGAAGCCTTTAAAAGGCTGTTACCCTTAACGGGGGAAGAAGTCATGAAGCTCCTATTGGAGCAGGGCCTTGAGACCGTAAATGCAAGGGTAAATGCCCTCATCGCTCATGAGGCGAGTTGTAGTGGAGGTCATTCCACGGGGGTGCACCCTCCATTATCGTTTAAGATAAAGGAGTTCACCGGGGAGAAGGGTGACAACCTTTACGTGTGGTTGCGAGAGGTCGAAACGGCCTTCGCCACAGCGAATATGACCGCTGATCACTTGCAAGTGGGACTTGCATTGACCCATCTTACGGGCAAAGCCCGTACATGGGCGTTTACGTGTTCGGAGTCAGTCACGGACGTGTTCCCAACATGGAAGGTCCTTAAGCAGAAGCGCATGGACATGTACGCAACGCCTGATCTGGTTTTCCATAATCAACTGGCGTTCCTGAGGTGCCGTCAAAGCACTAAGGACCTGGAGATTTATATCCAGGAGCTTAAGACCCTGTTGGCAGGGATGTACGCGAAGGCGTATTCGGACGATGTGTCCATCCCCGTCTTCATGAGAGGCCTGAGAGAAGGGCCAGCACGTTCGGAATTGTTCCGATGCCGACCCGAATCCCTGGAGGAGGCGTTCAAGATGGCGTTCAACGCCGAGAGGAACTTCCGTTCCTCTAAGGTGGGTCCCGAACCCATGGACCTTAGTCAGGTCGAAGCGGAGGAGAAACCTCCCGCTAAGAGTCACACCGAATCTTTTTCGCAGAGCTTCGAGGCGGAGTTCTTAGTTATGCTGCAGCGGCGTGGGCCGCTGAGATGCTTCCTGTGTGGGAGCACGGATCATCTGAGGAAAAGATGTCCGAAAAATCCCCAGCGAGACACTCGCTACAAGGGGCCAAGGGTTGGTAAAAAGCCCTTGCTCAAGCCGTCGGGAAACGACGGCTCCCAGTAGGTGCGGGGCGCCCTACTGGGGGATCCCTCACTGCTGTTAAGCCCCAGGGTAGGGGACGACAGCACAAATCCCCGAGGGAAGCGGTGCTTTTCTCGCACCGAGTTGGTGTACCAGCCAGATTTGCTGGTAGTCCTTGCGGACGTGAAAGGCTTTGATAATCCTTGGATAATCTTGATAGACTCTGGAGCGTCTGACAATTATGTCAGACAGGCTTTTGTTGAGAAGAGTCGGCTGTATGCTGAGGCCCTGGAGGCACGTTCTCGTGACGTTGTCACGGTCCGTCTTGCGAAGGGCGTACAGGTTTCTTTACCCAAGGTCTTGATTGACCTTAAGCTGAAGTTTGCAGACTTCGACAGTTTAGAACGTTGCCTAGTCCTAGATTTGTACTCGAGGTATGACCTCATTCTGGGCATGAAGTGGCTGGAACGCCACGAGCCATGGATAGACTGGAAGTCTAAGTCCATTGGCCCAACGCACCCGCGGTCGGGTGAAGCTTTGGCGAGTCATGAACCCACCTTTGCTCGATCGCAAAAGCGATTCTGGCGAGAGATGCCAGAGATTGGGATGTCTGAAATGATCATTCCCAATGGCGTTAAGGAAGAGTTCCTTAACGAGGGGGATTCGGCGGTTAATCCCCACGCCGTGAACGGCGAGACTGGTGAGTTACCTGTGGTAACTCCAGCGGTAGGGGTATAGACCCCTGTGGTTAAGCGCGAGGCGCTTCCACGCAAAGAGACCCGTAGTTCGTCTCTTTTGCACGTCGGAAATGATTCCGACCACGCCGTTATAGGCGAGACTGGTGAGTTACCTGTGGTAACTCCAGTGGTAGGGGTAGAGATCCCTGTGGTTAAGCGCGAGGCGCTTCCAAGCGAAGCGACCCGAAGTTTGTCTCTTTCGCACGTCGGAAATGATTCCGACTACGCCGTTATAGGTGATACCGGCTAGTCACCGGTGGTAGAGGTAGAGACCTCTGTGGATAGGCGCGTGGCGCTTCCAATAGATGTGGCAATTGACTCCCCCCATCTGGGTCTCGGGATGAGTCCCGAGGCCAGTAGTCAGCAGTCCTACAGGATGCTGAATAGTGTGACAGGTTTTGTCACAGAAGGCGTAATCCTGGAACGGTTGCCTGGGGTAGGCGAACTGTTGTCGTTGGAGGAGATGTCCGTCAACGAATTTGAAGCTGCTTTGAAAGCAGATGAAATCGACGAGGTTGTCGTATTACGTCCGAAAAAGGAGTTGAACTCCTCATCCACGATGGACGAGTCAGTTTTGGTGAAAACCAAACAGGCATTAAATGCCCGAAGCGGCCACAAGATCCTTGCGGATCCTGAGGACCCTTACCATTCCTTATTAAAGTAATTTGGAGATGTTATTAGTGACAACCCGCCGATGGGGTTACCACCGGATCGGGGAGTCCGACATGAAATTGATTTGGTTCCTGGAACCAAATACTGCGTCACTAGGCAGTGTCCTCTACCCAAGGAACAATGCGACGTCATCGACGCATTCTTCAAGGGGAAAGAAGAGGCAGGGATGGTACGGGAGAGCAAGTCTCCCCACTCATCTCCCACCTTTTGTGTTCGTAAACCGAACGGAAAGTGGCGCATTGTGTATGCGTATAACAAGCTGAATGCAGATACTGTACCCATGCAGACTCCGATTCCTCGGAAGGATGTCCTCCAGAACAATATGGCGGGCTGTACTGTGTACAGTGCCTTAGATCTGGTGGACGGGTATTATCAGGTGCGCATGCGAGCGTCAGATATTCCGCTTAATGCGGTCAGCACGGCTAGCGGCATGCTATGGGAGTGGCTTGTTATGCCACAGGGGCTTTCGAATGCGCCAGCGACTTTCAATCGCTTGGTGACTCAACTCTTCCGCCCTCATAGAAAGTACGCTCATACGTACTTCGACGATATATTCGTTCATAGTCGTGCGGAAGGCGACTCGTCGGATGTTCAGACGCATCTGCTACACCTTCGAGCACTGCTCGAAGGTATGCGAGAGCATAGGTTATATTCAAACGCATCCAAGTGTATCTTTGGTGCTGAGGAAATTCCTTTCCTCGGATGCTTCATCGGTAAGGATGGAGTGCGGGCGGATCCCGCGAAGGTGAAAGCCATTGTGGAGTGGCCTTCGCCTGTAAATCTTAGAGATTTACGGAAGTGGCTTGGATTAGCCAACTATCTCCATAAGTTCAGCGAGAACTACGCTTAAATGGCGAAGCCATTGACCGATCTTCTTAAGAAGGATGTTGATTGGTGTTGGAAAACTGAACACCAAAACGCTTTTGAAGCGGTTAAGGGGAGCTTGTTAAGAGCTCCCGTTCTTGCTCTCCCAGACTCTGGGAAACCATTTTGTGTCGTCTGCGACGCCTCCGATTTCGCAATCGGATGTGCTTTGTTACAAGCAGACGATGCAGGAAGGGAACGCGTAATTGCGTTTGAGTCGAGGCAGATTAAAGCTGCGGAACGGAATTATCCCGTTCATGACAAGGAGCTACTTGCAATGAAGTATGCTCTAGTCAAATTTAGGGTTCACCTACTCGGCTCAAAGCCGTTCGTGGTTTATACTGACCACGCGTCCTTACGGACAGCGACAAAGTCGCCTCATCTCTCGCAACGGATGGCCCGTTGGCTCTCCTTCTTTCCGGAGTATAACTTTGAGGTTAAGTATAAACCTGGCAAGCAGAACGTGATTGCGGACGCGTTATCGCGTCGTCCCGATTACGAGATCGCTCATGCGACATTCATCACCACGTCTGTGGTGGATCTCATACGCCAGGCGTATGAGAAATACCCACAATGTACGGCGCTTATCAGCGCGTTAGGTGAAAAGGGTCTTGGATCGTCTGAGAAAACCCTGTCAAGTCGAGCTAAAGCTCGTTTACACCGTTACAGGTACTGTGATGGTCTGCTATTTTATAGCACGACTGCGGAGGACACTCCGCGGGTGGTGATTCCTCATGATGAGGAACTGAAATAAAGAGTCCTCTTTGAGGCGCATGACTCCCCTATCGGGGGTCATTTAGGTCGGGATAAGACCTACAGCGCTTTAAGCGCTTTGTATTGGTGGCCAAATATGTATAAGTGGGTCGGTGCGTATATACGCACCTGTTAGACGTGTCAGAGGGTTAAACCCTCTGCAAGTTCAGCTGCGCCTTTGGCGAGCTTATCGGTTCCAACGGAGTGTTGGAAACCCATTAGCATGGATTTTATCTTCGGTTTTCCGAAGGATAAGGCCGAGAACACCGGCATATTGGTCTTTTTAGACCGTTTGAGCAAAATGGCTCACCTGGCGGCGGTGCCAGAGTCCATAGATGGACAAGGAACAGCGAAAGTGTTCCTAGACCGTGTCTTTCGACAGCATGGTCTACCCGATTCCATTGTGTCGGGTCGGGATCTCCGTTTTACGGGACAATTCTGGGGAGCGTTGTTTAAGGTGCTAGGCACCAAGCTCCTCATGTCCACTGCGGATCATCCGCAGACGGACGGTCAGACGTAACGCGTTAATTGCGTTGTGGAGGATATTCTCCGGAGTTTATGTCCGGATTCTCCAAAGAGTTGGAGTGAGATGCTTCCGATGGTTGAATTTGCTATCAACAATTCGGTACATGCATCTACGGGGTTTACCCCATTTTACGTGAACGGATTAGTGAATCCGAGGGTTCCGTTGACGCCACGTGTGTGTGGCCCAGGGCTTGAGGGGGGAGGATTCCCCGATTTCAGCCCTGTATCGGTGCGAAAGCACATCGATAAGTTTTTATCGACGCGCCTTAGTGTTTTACGACACGTCGGCGATGCCATGGCGGAAAGCCAAGACAAGCAGAACGAGCAAGCTGACCGCAAGGGGAGGCGTAACAAAAGGGTGTACAAAGTTGGAGAAAGTGTTTTATTAAACGCTAAAAATCTTCCTACACATGCAGTTTCAAATGTGTTGCGTAATAAACTGCGCCCCAGATTCGTGGGACCCTTTAAGGTACTAGCCCGAAAGGGCTTATCGTATACCTTGGACATCCCGAAGGTGATGCGTACGCATCCAACTTTTTATGTCGGTATGCTTAAGCCATACCAGGACCCGGAGGCGGGGCCCCTCCTGGAGGAGGGTGGAAAGGCGGATAGCCTTAAGGCACCGCAGGGCGAAGTAAGCCCGAAAGGGCTAAAATGCGACCACGAAGCTCCGCAACGGTCGTCTCGAGAGAGGCAAGCCGCCTCTCGAAGCGATCAGTGGCATCCCGCTCATCGCGGATCCCATCGTGGAGATCATGGATGCGAAGGCTGTGTCGATCACAGCGCTCGCGAATCTCACGTCGCAATAGCGCGACCTCCTCCTCCAATGCTCGATGCGGAGAGTACTCCACACTTTCATGTGGAGCGGCTGATGGAGCGACGCCATCATCGGGGTCAAACCTAGTATCTGGTGAAGCGGAAGGGTTATCTACACTCACAGAGTTCGTGGGAGTTCGAGACTCCCCTACGGCAGGATTGCCGCGACGTCGTTGACGCTTTTGAGCGGGATAATCACGCTGTAGGTCAACGACCACAGGGACATGAGAAGCCCCTTCACTCCCAATAAGTGGGAGTTCGCCGGAGGCAGATGCGGCGATCACACTATCTTCGGACACCATGGTGGAGACAGGGGCGCTGGCGTAGCGCGTGCGATACGGAGCACATAGTTGCTCCATCGCTTTGGCTTTCGCAAATGTCAGGCGCAACACCCTCTCCACCCAAATGTCTCGATGGGAATAGCTGTCATGCAGCTCATCGAAGCTGGGGAGAAGCTTCTCCCCTTCCGCCCAAGCGCGGAATTTCTTCTCTGCATCATCGGCACTTTCTCCCGGAGAAAGAACGAAAGGAACCTCGCGGAGGTTCTCAACAGGGGCACCCTGTGCCTGCCTGTTTAAGCGCTCTCGGTACGAGACGATAGTGAACTGCTTTTGTGTA
>CM047587.1:13018829-13179846 GCA_026184515.1 Peronosclerospora sorghi | reverse complement strand
TAGTGAACTGCTTTTGTGTAAGCAGTTGTTGCCGGAGTTTCTCACGGCGTTCGCGTTGATACGGCTGTTCAGCCGCGGGGCCAGGGGTATAGGACGCTAAACTAGTCCTTACCAAACGCCTGGCCCACCTTGGAAGGTCACGAGGACCATAAAAATTAAAGGCCGCCCTTGACGGGCGTTTGGGGGCGCGTAACGCAGCCCTTAGTGCCTGTGCGGCGAGTTGGGTGTCTTGAGCTGCGTCCAGCTGATTAGTGACGATCGCCTTTGGCGATTCGGATGTATCATCCGATATGGGCAGGGGTGCCGCATTGGTTAGTGCATTTTCCTCACGTGTGGGGAATGGATTAGGCTGCCGACAACGCCGTTCGGCGCTGTCGGAGCGGCTCACCATTGGGGAGGTATCCCCAAAGGCATCCACCTCGGAGGTTTCGGAGTAGTCTACCTCTTCTAGAGGAGACGCCATAGCACCACTGGAGGTGTACATATGGATGGCCAGAGGAACTGGAGTTGGAGTTCTCCAAAAAGATTTTGATTATTGCGTAAGCAATAGTCTTGATGGGGGAGGGTGTAACGGGGTTACATTCGGGTTACATTGAGTGTTGGTGTACATGAGTACACCACGGTTGAGGTCAGTATTGGCCGAGTTGAAAGGTTTCGAACCTTTGGTTATTTTAACCAATCAGGGCAGGGGCCCTTGGTGTGGTGGTGTGTCAGCCATCCACGTGTCAATACACAGGTGTGTACACTACATTTTAGCTAGGTACGAATTAGGAATATTATACTTAGTATTACATATAGTTTATATTAGTTTAAATTAATTTAGGCTAATTACATATTGAATATATTCAGTTTACATTTCACTCTATTTTGCGGACGTGCGACCTCGACCGGTCGCGCGCGCAGTGAGTGTCGTAGGTAATAGTAAGTCCTCCCTTTACTTACATCCCGTAAAGGGAATACAGCCGTTAAGGCTAAGTCGTAAACTAACCCGGGAATCTTGGCCCCGAGTAGGAGAACTCTCCTACTAAGCCCTTTACAAGGGCGTATCGGCTAAGTAGCGGTAGCTACCGCTTTAAGGAAGAGTCTTCCTCTGTGCGCTAGCCGCACTGTGCGTATACGCACCGTCTACAACTGTGTAGCGCGACGGCTCTCCAGTCGCCTTCTTCATAATAGCGTTGAGAACACGTTTGTGGGCTTAAAAATCTTGGGCCTTGCGGGCTCGAGATATCTCAAAATGTAAATGATAAAACTGAGGCTTATTTCCCCCTTTCTATTTAATTGTTTCATTTCACATTGGTTGAACTGATTTTCACTTCGGTTACAATAGTTATAAAATTTATATTTTATTTCTCTACCCATTTCATATTGGTCACAAAACATTTTATTTTGGACGGGCAAAGGTGTAGATCTAGATGGCAAGAATGGATTAGTCATGCCTATCGTTCGATCTGGAGTCGGTCAATTATCGACGTAGTACCTCCGATAGTTGGTCTTCCGGGCCGGCGAGAATTCGAGGTATCACACAAAATGCGGTTTAAACTTTCTTTTCAAAAATATTTTTGAATTTTCGTAGCGTGTTCATTGCTCGTCCCGGACATAATGCTTTTGAATCCCATTTTCACGTCCACGTGAAGTATAACGACTAGAGTCCAAAGTGAAATTATTTGGGACCAATGTGAATAAGTGGAGAAGAAAAGCATTATTTGCATTTATTTGCTACAAATATCAAGTAAAATAATCATATGAGAAGTCTTCGAAACGCAGTGCAGCGTTGAGTGAATTAATGCAGACAAAGTATTATTGAGTTATCGAGGTTTTTAACGATAAGCTGATGTGGTGAAGCGGATTCAAGAATTTCAGTCACTTTGTGTAAGCGGAACGACGATCAGCTTATCGGCGATCGGATTGGTGAAAATCAAGGAGGCTTTTAAGCCCATAGTGTGCGAGAAGTGTCAAGAACATAGATTTTGGTAAGGCACATGATATTGCGTGTACTTACATTCTTCATGGTTGTACATATTGGGGACCGTAGGGAGATAGGAGTGGTTAGTTATTTTTTGGCCTTTTAACTCACAACAAGGAAGTCGTTAGTATCTTTGACAGTACATCAGTCGCCTCTGCACGCTGCGGAGTGTTTGGGAGCAGAGGGTCGAGTAATCCCCTCTAGCTCATTATACCCGGCCGGGACGCGTTACAGACGCACTTGGCCCGCCGGAAGCCCTCGACGGGAGTACGCATTGGTCGGCTTCGCAAGCCCAAGTCACACACGTTTGGAACGTGTAAATAAGTTTTTGGATTGTTACGTGGAGATATCGTTCGTGGAGTTTGTTACGTTCTCGTTGGATCTCCATATTGGAATATTGGTCTTTTATTCTCGCATTGGTTGGGCTCTACGATCGGTGAAGCGATCTGCCCTTTGGAGTACATTTACTTTGAGTATAATTTGTCTGCCCGTACCCAGGGTGAAGAGTTCCGCCCAGGGTACACTACCCAGCACGGTCTCGCATTTAAGACCCGAATCAATTTACAGCGACGATCCACCAAGTGTGTAACCATCCCATTCCATCGGGTACACAAGGTGAGATGGAGACGCAGAAATCGGACCAGGCGTCCTATGCTGATGATCGGTCGTCTGCTAGCAGTGGACGATCAGATCGGATCGTAGGCGAAAGTTCGCGAGGAAACCCCCCCGTCCGTTGGAAGGCTGAGCACGATGGTGGCCAGGTTCTCGACACTACGGTGTTCGATTTTGAACTTGACTCCACCACAATGGTGCTCGTGCCCGGATCACTTGGTGGTCGAGGATATCACCGAGATGATATCTCGTCAAGAATTGATTATAACGAATTAAATGTGGAATCGTTCTGGAGAGGACATAAGGAACGGATATCGCCTTATGTTATCGTTGTCGACAAGGATGGCGATGTCCGATCTGGCCGGGTGGAGGACCATATCGGGATTAATAAGTTTTTTCCTCCCCATATGTCTCCCACCGGAGCCGATCGGGAATATAGCAAGTCTTGCTATAGTTCGGAAAGTATCAAGACTTTTGTCCTGATCCTATGCATTTGAATGAACGTTTTGATGGAAAAATAAAAGATGAAAACGACTTGGAGGATGATCGGAACGATCATATCCACCCTCCCAAGGTTCCCAAGCAGAGGCTCAGAATGCCACCCGATGAAGACGACTTGGAAGAATAGTCGCAGGTCGGGGATGGGGTTATCAAGGAAGAAGATCTGACCAGGATGTATTACATCCACGAGTTAAAGCGATTTATTCGTGAAGACCAGGTCATGCAGATCTTAAACCCCCAGATACCCGATCGCCTTCTCGCACCCACCACCGAGCCGATACAAAGCGATCGACCGTTGCCATTGGTGAATAACCTGCTGGCGATGTTGGCTGGGGTCGGCATAAAAGTGCAAAACCTCGCCAACGTACATAAACTGTTTGATCCGGATACTTGGAAACTGGAGATGTCGATGTCGACCCTCCATGATCGTTTGGTGCCGTTGGTGGGGGCGGTTCGCCGCCCAACTCCCACCGTGGCATTGAAGGTCGCTGAGGCCACGGCATCACACGATGATGTGTGTTCCGATGATAAATCGCTATATCAGTCTCCACCTGCCTCTAATAGCTCATCGGAGTTGGTGGTCGGTGTTGAGCGGATGACCATGGGGGTGGATCATACCCCCATGGGAGCATAAAAAGGACGTGCGGCAGCATGGGGCTGCATGCCGGTCGGGGCCCCAGGAGCCACCACAGGTTTAAGTACCTCCAAAGGAGGATGTCAACACGCTGCCCACGACCCAAGCTAACGTCCAAGCCATGTTTGAGGCAATGATGGAGCGTTTCATGGGAGACCGATGCCGATCGCCTCCGCGCCCGCATGCCCAGGACCGATCTGCCCGGAAAAATGTCAATACTTGCCGGGATGTTGATATGGAGTCAGTGGCATCAGCGGATAAGCCTATCCGAGGTGTTAAGCCAGTTGGAAAAGCAAAACGCAAGTCGCAACCAACCCGACCGCGCCGACCGAGCAAGAGCAGCGATTACGACATGGAGTCGGTCGGCGACATGGGTGACCACGATGGGTCAGACGGTACAGGGGCGGGCAAAGCACGTAAGGCTAACCTAGCTCCTACGACCGCATATGATCTTGGATCTGCCGCGATCCCACGTATTCGTATGGCTGCGACTACGGACCTTAAAGACTTTACCGGCAAGGACGCCGACGAAGAGCAAGCCAGGTCGTGGTTTGGTAGGGTCAAGTCTGCTTTCCTACGGGATCAGACACCAAAAAACGAACGGTGTATGATCTTCAGGGATCTGCTAAAAGGACCGGCTGCGAACTGGATCCAACAGTTGGGTCGGGATGTCCGGTCTGACTGGGATCTGCTATGTGCAGAATTTGAAGGGCAGTACTGCAACTCCGGATTTTCTACCGCCCGCAAGTATCACCATATGCAGAAGCGGGGCGACGAGACGCCGATCGAGTATTTGCACCGCCTGAACGTGGCTGCACTCCGCGCCGGAATAGTAATCAAGGAAGGCAACCCGCCGACCGGTGCCGCCATGGAGCATGTGGGTCACTACATTAGTACCCTGGATGACCAAGAGCTGGCAAATCAGCTTACTCTGCTGCGCCTAAAGGATGTTACGGAAGTGGAACAAACGCTGCGGACGCTGCAACACTAGCGCAGTATGAGGGCGAAGGTCGTTGTTGGATCGGGTCGATATAGATCCAAGATCCAGGCCGACCCCGTGAAGAGGCCCTTTACCAGATCGGCCCGTGCTGTCAAATCGATTGTGACGGAAGACAGCACTGGGTCGGAAGATGAAAGCAGCGGCCTGACCAGCCAGGAGTCGGACGAGGACCAATATCGCCACATCTTCGTCACGGAACCTGCCCCAAGAACCAGATCGATGCCTAACCAGGCAGATCGGAAGGGCAGGAGTGGGAACAAGTCCTATCCGGACCGACCTCTCAAGAAGTGTTCTCACTGCGGCTCAAGCAAGCACGATGGTGGGGACTGCTGGAAGAATCTGATATGCAAGAAGTGCGAAAGACGCGGCCACCCCACCGATCACTGCCTCTTCGTGTGCAAGTCATGTGGAGAGATTCACGAGGCCGGCCAGTGCAAGATCGAAGAGTACTTCAATCTGATGCGCAAGTGGTTTGTGCCGGATAAGCACGCGGGGATGCTTCCACCTGACGTTGAGAAGATGTTAAACTAGAACGCTCGCCAGGTTGGAATCTGGATCGAGCCGAGCGATCTACGTTTGGCATCTATGCATATGTCGGTAAGGAGAATAAAACCGACAATACATGTTCTATTCTCAATTTCGTCGATCGGGATCATCCGGTCTACAATCTCACGACCGATGAATATTCCCGATCGAAGGTGGTCATGCAGCTGGTTCTGCTGCCTGGGGAATCTCGCGGATACTGTAAGTATCATGCGCCGGACAAATGGTTCAAGCAGGAGAAAGCCTGTGGTAAGATAAACAACCAGAAGGCAACGATGTTGTTCGACTCTAGGGCCGAAGTCTCGATTATCTTCTCCGCCTTTGCTCGTAAGGCCGGATGTCGTATAGACGACACCCAGAGACAATAATGCGTCGGAATCGGTGAAAACTCTTACATGACCGAAGGAAGGACGCGCGTGAAGATCACCCTATCGGGTTCGTTGGTCTACTTCTTCAGCGCTTGGGTTGGCAAGCTGGCCGATCAGGATGCCCTGTTAAGCATGGATTTCATGGTGCCGGCAGGTATTCGCTTTGATCTGTCTCATGGAGTGCTTACACTCCCGGATGAGGTCCAGATCCAGCTAGCTGGTCGGCGTCCCCTATACGGATCTCACACCGATCTAGTCAGGTGGATCAAGATGTCACCATTCCAGTCGGTCAATCCGCTGATGCCATGGTCGATAAAGGTTTAAGATCAAGGAAGTTATGGGTGACCAGGGGCGACCGGTGGGTGTCGACCTTTGTGAAGAGCGCCGGCCGATATGATTTTTTTCGAGTCACTAATATCGGTGACACGCCGCTTACGCTCGACAACAATACTATTGTTGGCATGTGGCTGGCTGAAGGGAAAGTTCCAAGAAAGATGGGGTTCGTCTCGATCGGATCGAGACGGTATGTCGAGTGGCAGAACTTGGCATACCAAGTGACCACCGATCTGGTCAGAAATGATGGACCGGTGGAAGAAGATACCTCACCTATGGTGGAAAGACCCACAACCAGACCTATGCAACCCCGAAGAAGATTCTGGTCCGAAGAAAGGCGCCGCAGTCTCCGGACACGGTGGACCATCAAGCAGATGATCCAAGGCTAGTCAACATGGTGGTTTCACATGAACAGGCGACAGAGGAGCCGGAACCAGAAACGGAGAAAGGAGAACACGGGACTGCTGGGGCGGACCACGATGGCACGCCTAAACAGGTCGATGTCGTTGAAGAGCAGCCCGCCGACCGGGAACAGCAGTGTGCAGCCGATATGGACGGTTTGGGTGATATTTCCCCGGAAGACGATCAAGTTTGTATACATGAGGGCGGGGATCAATATATTCAGGAGTTGGAGATCCAGATGGCAGTCCTCCTGAAGTGTCTGATGACCCGCCCGAAGTCACCTTGGACGATCTGCAAGTGGGTGATCGAGATGTTAACAGTCCCGATCAGATCGATCAGCTAAAGAAGATCATATGGAAGAAGAAACATCTGCTGATCGGGAAAGGCAACGCCTTACCCCCTGCTGCTCGCGGAGCGATCTGTGACATCGACGTGGGTGATGCCAAGCACGATCGCCTAGCGATGCTGACGTGTGGCGCCACAGTACCGCGAAAAATTGTCTGATCTTTTTAAAGGACTGTTGGTCACCAAGATTATTAGACCGTCGACCTCGCCATGGGCCTCGCCGATCGTAATTGTTATCAAGAAGAACGGCGTCTACATTAGGTTGTGCATCGACTATCGGCTGGTAAATCGGTTAACTAAACTTATGGTGTACCCGATGCCTCTGATTAATGATTTGTTGGAAGACCTGGACAAGACCTTGTGGTATTGTTTGCTGGACATGGCAAGTGGATTTTGGGTGGTCTCGATGACTGATCGAGCCCGTGAGATTTCCGCATTTGTGACACCGTTTGGTCTTTTCGAGTGGAGCCGTATGCCGTTCGGTCTGAAGAACGCACCCCAGTTCTATCAAAGGTTGATAGACAACGCACTGTACGGACACTTCAAAATCAAGACCGATCGGGACCCTGCCGAAAGTTATGATGTGTTTACAGAGGGTGAACCCGATCGGGAAAGAAGACCGTCCGTTCTAGGGAGGCGGTCGTACATCGACGACATTCTGATACCTGCCTCGTCATGGAACGATCTGTGCGAGAGAAGGTTGAACGATTGTTGGAGACATGCGACCGCTAGAACCTATCTATCAGCGCCATAAAAAGTTTTTGGGGGTATGTCCAAGGTCTCCTATTTAGGTCATATGGTTTCGAACAATGGTCTAGAGGCTAATCCTAAGGACATGGATTCGTTAAGCATCCTCCCGTTTCCCAAGTCTCTGAAGGCAGTGCAGTCCTTCCTAGGAAGTTTAAACTACTACAGCTGCTTCATCGAAGATATTGCTATCTACGCGGCTGTGTTGTATGAGCTCCTGGAAGTGGACTACCATATGTTGCGCGAAGAAGACCGGGCAACTTTACATGGGGGCGCCGACTCTGGTCTTGCTGCAGATTGTCCGCAAGTGGAGGCCGAAGACCATATGAAGCGTGCAAAGTTTGCTTTTGGTATGTTGAAGGTTAAGATGGGGACGGCACCGATTTTGAAGCATTTCGATCCCGAAAAGGTCCCGACCATTATTGTATATACTAGTCAGTGGGCCATTTCGGCCACTTTAGTACAAGATCATGATGGTGTGTACCAACCGGTCACGTTCACGAGCAGAACGCTGAAGCCAAATGAAGTGAACTATGGAATTGTCGAGAAAGAAGTTCTGGCGTTGCTACGAATTCTGGATGTGTGTTACAACCTGCTGGTCGGCCGACCTATAAAGGTCCTGTCAAGGCGGTCTACTTTGGCCTGGCTATTATCAGCCAATGGGATGGACGGACGTCTAGGCAGATGGTCGGAGGTCTTGTCGCAGTGGACCCTCGAGGTCGTTAAGTGCACCGGGGGCGGGGAAGAGATATTGGGCACATTAGCTGCCAGTATCACCCCTCGGTCTGAAGTGGACGAGGCATTGATAGCGATTGCCCCGAGGAAGCAACCTCGGCAGTCAGTTTCGAGACCGCCACCGACCGTCGACCATGATGAAGAGCTCTTGGTCTTAAGTTTTGACGGATCGGCAAGCGTGAAGAAGAAGGTTGGCGCCTATAGTGCCATATTGTGGAAGTTGCCACAATGGTCTATAGTTGCAGCCGCTGCCGATTTCACGCCGGATATTACTGTTAACGAGGCAGAGTACCGAGGTCTACTTTTATGCCTGGACCTGCTGTCGTCGCAAGAGAAGGGGCGAGTCATCATATGTGGTGACTCCAACCTAGTGATCAGGCATATCACCGGAGAGATCGACTGCAAGGCTCCACGACTAAGGACGCTAAATGATCGAGTAATGAAGGCATTGAAGGACCACCCAAAACACGAGCTATTCCACGTGAAACGGGACTGGAACAGAAGCGCCGACTACCTCGCGACCAAGGCCATGCAAGACCAGACCGGGGCTACGATCACCGAGAAGGCCGTTCTGGATGAATTGGTGAATATAAACAGGCTCCCAGAGGTGATCGGACCCAAGAACGCCCCGGTACAGGTGCATGTGATGGTTTCGACTAGATCGAAAGCTCAGAAGTCTCGCCGACCGTTCCCGAAGGAAAGTTTGAACGAATATGCAGTGCAACAGTTAAGGATGGAACGGATCCTCAAGGCGCAGTACGAAGAAGAATGGATTATGAATCTGAAGACCTACCTGCGTGGTGAACTGTCCAAGTTGACGAACGATCAAGCGAAATAGTGCATCAAGATCGCGGATAGCTACGAAGTGGATGATAATGGATTATTGTATTACTGCCGCGATGCCGACCAAGACAGTGCAGACCGGGACCGACTGGCGAAATTAGTGATCCCCGAGTTGCTGCAGCCGGATGTCCTTCATCACTATCAGGTGAGTCTAGAAGGGGGACATCAGGGCATAGGCAGGACCTATCACAAGATCAGGTCCCACTTCCACTGGAGAGGTCTTTTCCGTAGTGTGCAGAAATATGTGGGCTGTTGCACGGATTGCGAGACCGGAAAGGGTAGACCGGTAATCAAGGGGCGATCGCCCGGAAATATCGAAGCTACCTACCCTTTCCAGGTCATAGAGATGGACCACATACCGTCACTTCCTAGATCGACGCGCGGCAACACTGAGCTGCTGATCTGGGTAGACCTGTTAACCGGTCTTGTTATTGCGAAGGCAAGTGCATCTCGGTCTGCGGAGCAGATCGCCCAGAGCTACTAAGAATGTGTGTTTCGAAGATTCGGCGCCAGCGAGGTCATCAGGCACGATCGGGAGCCCGGTTTTATGGCCGATGTGTTCCGGTCGTTCAATAACATGCTGGGCCAGAAACAGAGTGCGACTATGGCATATCGTCCGCAAGCAAATGGATCGGCGGAACGCATGGTGCAGAACATAACGAAGGCGATCAAGATGTACATTGCTGACCCATACCAGCGAGATTGGGACGAGTATGCAGAAAGGCTGGTGTTTGCACTCAACTCGTCAACCGATCGGGTCCGAGGAGAAACGCCTTTTTATCTGACATATGGATGGGACCCTCGGTCGACACTGGAAGCTGCGATATCTATCGGTTGCACCCGGACCCGCGATCGCGATGCTCGACGCTGGCGCATGCAGGTCCAGAAACACTACCAGCATGCAAAAGAAGTCGTCAACGAAAAGCTGCGTCAGGCCACACAAGACCGGGCAGACCGGACCAATGACCAGGTCCGACCCCACGGGTATAGAACCAGGGGCGAGGGTATGGCTATACCTAGACCGAGTGAAAGAGGGCTATGCGAAGAAGCTGGATCACATGTGGCACGGCCCTTTCCGTGTTGCCGAGCCGATCGGTGAGCACGCTGCCCGTCTAGTAACAACTGGTACAGATTACAAGGTCTTCTCGATCGTGCATGTGTCCAAGTTGAAGCTGGTCCGAGAATTTCCTGATCGACCCAAAACTCCCTGTCTGGTAGACGAAGAAAAAATATATTTGATTTCGATGAAGCGTTACTGCCGGAGGACAGTTGGGAACGACCATTAGAGGAAGACGAGTTTGAAGTAGAGAAGGTCTTAGATGTTCGGTCGACCAAGAAGACCAGGTTCGGTCGGACTCACCGAGAGTACCTGGTCCGATGGAAGGACCATGATGAATCAACTTGGGTCGACGAGCTCGACTTGAATTGTGGGGCTCTTCTACGAGAGTTCGAACGAGAACGAGTCAGTCGTAATCGCTTCGCAGTGATGCAGACTCATGAAGACCAAGACCAAGACACGCAGTAGCATCGGTCGGTCTAGACCGGTGTGAAGATGTGGAAGGTCCGGAGTTGATGTGAAATTGTGATGAACTGTGACGAATTGGAGTAGCGGAATGACGAATGTGATGACTATTTTTCGTGATGGGGGTGGAACTGTTTACGAGAACGTGTTCGGTGCGACAATGGAGAGAGTGGTAAAATTAGTTCAAGAGATTTGACGATCGGACATATGAAAAAGAAATGATGAGATGTATTACGAGTTATCTGGTCGACTACCTGCGACTTCACTTGCTATCGCCCCACAGACGGCCGATGACCATCGACGGATGATTTTTCACTTGATCCTGAAACTGGTTACGCCAGGGGTCCTTCCGGTCAAGCTGGACCAAAGCATCCTTGAGGTCCGCGACCGGCTCAGCGCAATCAAGACCGGGGTACCATATGCCGTCGTCGGCCAGCAGTCTGGTCTTCTCAACGCGACGCCTCGGCATGTGGAGGAACACCGGGTACAAAAATACGTCGACGTCACACTCGCGGGCTCGCATCCCGTCCAAAATGTACTGGCACAGGGACTGCTAAGCCTCGCCCGCCCAAATTCGATGTCGCTTGCGCTTGCTATGGAACGTCGCCAGGCCCGGATCTTGTCGCACCCGATCGGGGGGAAGCATCAAGTAGTGGGACGCTTCCCAAATTTCTTGGCCGTGGATCTTGTTGAAATTCTTCACCCGGCCTAGCAAAGTGCCGATCCACGGAGTCAAGTGGAACACAAGTCCTATCTTTGGGTGTTCGAAAATTTTCCATGGTTCATCGCCGTATAGGCGGGAGATCTGCGCCGACGTAATCAATTCCGCCCTACATGCAGACGCTGCAGGGGTTTTCTTGGCCGGTGGAAAAAATCCAGGGGTCCGGGCGAGAGAAAGACCGGGCCAGAAGCTGCTTGGTCAGGGTAGACCGGCGCAAACAGCCGATTTTCCCCGACGACCACGGCAAAGTGATTTCAAACGTCCGCGGCGGAAGGGAGCTGGTGTCAAACGCCATGTTCTTCAGTAGATCGTACTTGTGAAGCTCGGATCTCCCGGGGAGAACCGAAGACGCCGGCTTCGCTGATGTAGATACTGATTTGGCGTCACTTGGCAAACCGGTCTTCTGTTCTGACCCCAATGTCGACGCCACTTGGATGAAATTTCACGTAAATTCGTTCGTGACTTGGACTGGATGGCGACCATAAACTCGGAATCGCAGGACCCCTCGCTGGATTCCTCCTCGGACGAGACCCCTGTGTGCTTGGTGCGATTTGCAGTACGGCGCGAGGGCGCTCGACTTTCCGAGGGGCTGTAGATTTTGTCCGTGTCCGAGTCCATAAGAAGCGCCTGTGTCTTGGCTCGCTTATGAGGCACTGCACGCTTCCCCCCGAGTCTGGGCCCGCGCGCAGTTCACCGCGCCCTCGAGCTACCCGGCGCGTCCGCGCTCTTCTTCGATTTTTGTGCAATTTCGGGCTGCTGAATATCAGCCAATGAACGATGTCGGTCTTGTTCCTGCTGCAGGCGGTCTTGGTCTTGCTCCGAGGCGACTAAGGTTGCCGACGCAGACCAATATATGCTGGAGGAAGCAGCAGAACACGGATGCAGCAAGTTCATCAAGCGCTGGCGGCACTGGTCTAGTGCCACCTGACGACGACCCGACTCTAGCGTCCAAGCGTCTGACTTGTCTTGATAAGACCGGATCTTCCCGGTCTGGTCATGAATTGAAATCTGAAGCTCGGCAATGCGTCGCGCGAAGTCGTCGCCTTGCATGCGCAGTGAGGTCGCGTCAAACTGTCCGTCCAGCTGCTGCCGGCGAACAAGTGTAATTTGATCCCGGAGGGATCCAGACGGGACAGCTCATGACGCGCGCTTACCAGCTCCTCTAAAATTGGTCGAAGTGGTCAACATGATCGTCGGACTGCCTATCTGCATCAATCAAGGCACCTATTGCCTTGAAGACGCTGGGAGGGATGAGAGATGAAGACAAACGAGGGTCAAGACAAGTACAAGACGAAGACCAAAGATGCGCACCTCGTGTTGCCTGTTGGGCCACCTGGGTCCTGAGACGCATGTTTTCTGCAAGTATATCCTGCATCTGCGTGTCGGCTTCAGTCTTACACCCTTCCGATGTTTGAAGTGCATGAGAGTTATGTGGGCTGCCAGACCGAGCCGACCGGACAGGTGAAGCAATATGGGGCGACTCGGCGCATAGAGTTTCTGCAAGAACGACAAGAACAAGCGTCAAAGGGAAGCATACGAGGATCGAGTGCAGTGAAGGAAGTACCTGACGCAGGTGTCGAAGATATCTGGTCCATGGTGAAGAAGTGTGAGTGACCAAGGTCCAGTTGGTCGAGTGATGGGTGAGTCAGACCGTTATCGTTGTGCGACACGGTCGGACTCAGGGGCGGCTGTGGTGAAGTGTACCACAAATTTGGTCACTTTTGGTCAAGGCAGTTGATCGAGTTTCCGATTGGTCTAAACAAGGGGGGCTTCTTAGCCTATCAGATTCAAGGAGTATCAAGAACGCAGGTCTTGGGTGAGTCACCTGACATTGGGTATTTTACATAATTTTGTGTGGGTACATTAGGGACCATAGGGAGGTAGTGTTATTGGTTAGTTGCGATTTTTCCAAGTAGAAGTCTTTTGGTTGCGGATTTTCCAAGTAAAAGTCTTTTGGTCTAGGAATAAGTGGCAAAAACCTCTTTGGTCTTGGTCTACACCGCAGCAAGGGGTCGCCGTTATTCTTTTCACGTACACTAGTCGCCTCCGCCCGCCGCGGATTGATTGGGGGCAGAGGGTTGAATTACCCCCTCTTGCCTATTATACCCGGTATGGACGCGCCGCACGCGCACTTTGGCCACCGGAAGTCCCTCGACGGGAGTACGATTTGGCGATCTCGACACTTTGACTCAAGTACGTTTGGAACGTGCTATTCACTGGATTGGTCTTTACGTGGAGATATCGTTTGTGGAGTTTCATGGGAATATTGGGTCTTTACGTGGACATATTGGCTCATTGTAACATTGGTTGGAGTTTAGACCGGTTTTGGTCTTCTCTCATATTGGTCAGGGGCTAGACCGGTTGATTGGTCTACCCTCTATTATTTCTTATTGGTCAGGTCTAGATCGTTTGGACGATCGACCTATTGGAATTTATCTTTTGGAAGTGTTTCTGGTCTGTACGTACCTGGGGTGAAGAGTTCCGCCCTAGGTACACCTAGCCAGCACGGTCTCATATTCAAGACCGAATCAGATCGATCTGCGATCCCGATCCACCGAGTGTGTAACTAGCCCATTCCATCGGGTACACAAGGTGAGATGAACTTAAGTGAATCGGACCAAGTGTCTTTGGATGATGACCGGTCGTGTAACGGGGTTACATTCGGGTAACACTGAGTGTTGGTGTACATGAGTACACCACGGTTGAGGCCAGTATTGGCCGGGTTGAAAGGTTTCGAACCTTTGGTTATTTTAACCAATCAGGGCATGGGCCCTTGGTGTGGTGGTGTGTCAGCCATCCACGTGTCAGTACACAGGTGTGTACACTACATTTTAGCTAGGTATGAATTAGGAATATTCTACTTAGTGTTACATATAGTTTATGTTAGTTTAAATTAATTTAGGCTAATTACATATTGAATATATTCAGTTTACTTTTCACTCTTTCATACAGACGCACGACCTCGACCAGTCGTGCGTGTAGTGAGTGCCGTAGCGTAAGGGGAGCCCTCCCCTTAGCTACACCCTTTGTAAGGGATCCTTGCCGTTAAGGCACTAGCAAAGGCTATAGTAAACTAACCCGGGAATCTTGGCCCCGAGTAGGAGAGCTCTCTCCTACTAAGCCCTTAATAAGGGCGTATCGGCTAAGAAGCGGCGAACGCCGCTTTAAGGAAAGTCTTCCTCTGTGCGCTAGCCGCACCGTGCGTATACGCACCGGCTACAGGTCGTCTGCCAGCAGCGGACGATCGGACCAGATTTCGAGTGGAGGTCCGCGGGGTACTCCCCCCGTAAGTTGGAAGGCTGGGCACGATGGTGGTGGTCAGGTTGTCGATAAAAAAGTATTCGATTTCGAACTTGACTCCACCACACAATTGCAGACAAATTCGCAGCTACATGGGTCCGATTACTAGGGGTCCGACATAGTCTCGTTACGAAGGACGAGATGGACCCAAAACTCCAATGTTTCCTGCGTGGAGCAGTCATGAGGAAGGTGTTGCCTTTCCAGAATGAGCTACTTATGTGCCGGATGGATGAGGAGGAAATATTCACAGCAATCAAATCGCTGTCGCGGAACAAGTCACCGGGACCGGACGGGATCGAAATGAATTCTACAATTATTTCTCTACCGTTCTAATTGAGCCGTTAAGTGCTATATTTAACAGGATCATTGAAGGAGAGTAACCACCGTAATTATTACTACAAGAGTTAGTCATTCCTCTGCGAAAAAATGGAGACTAAGTTAACGCGATGGATTACCGGCCCATATACCTTCTGCAATCGAGCTACAAGATATTCGAAAAGATATTAGCAACCCGACTACAGCAATTTCTAGGGGAGCTGATAGGGGCTTCCCAGAAAGGGTTCGTCGCCGGGAGACGACTGCACCGCGCAGTTACTCTTATGCAGGCAATACTGCATCGGGGCAAGACGAAATAAATTTGTCACCAGAAAACAGTCCATCAGTCCTGTTTCTCGATTTCGCGAAAGCTTATGACACTGTGGACAGAATATATCTGTATGGGACACTGAGAGAGTTTGGTTTCTTTTCAAATTTCATTCGATTGGTGGAAAGGCTACATCTTGGCACAACAGCGCAGTTCAAAGTTAATGGAGAATTATCAGAGCCTATCAAGATAACCTCCGGAATTTGTCAAGGTTGCCCATTTGCTCCTTTACTTTTCATCCTAGCGGTGGAACCATTATCGTTAGCGATCCAGGGGGAGGAGTCAATCCGTGGACTCAGACCGTGTCGACTGGGTACGCTCCATAAATTTTTAGGCTTTGTTGACGATTCTACGGTATTCTTACAAGAGGTAGGATAGATCCCAAAGGTGCTACAACTAGTGGAGAGTTTCGGGGAATTGTCAGGTATGAAAGTTCAAGTTCGCAAAAGCAAGTTGTTGCTCCTGAATAAGGCAATCGTCCTTCAAGATTTGCATAACATCCGGTTTTACAACCGACAGAGACTACGAAGTACCTAGGCTACGATATTGGATGGACGGACCTTACGGAAGTGAATTGGGCGAGGAGACTACAAAGTATCCGTAGACGACTTCAAGTGGCAACAATATGTGGTACGACAGTCATGGAAAGGGTTCTGCTATTCAACACCATTGCGTTTCCCTCCATCCTATTCACGGCGAAGATCTACTCTCCTCCCCAACATATCCTGCAACAACTGGTTCATATACAAAAGCAGTTTATATGGTTGAAGGCTAGCTCAGGGGACACTGTACGGCATAAAATTTCACCGGCGCTTCTGTATACGCCAAAAGGGGCAGGGGGGATGGGCTTGATTGCGATCCCACTGGCGATTCGAGTCCAACGGGTAAGGGATGCTACCTCTTGGATAATCGAACCTCTTTCTGTATAAAACAGGCGTGGCTAAGCTGGAGCCGGGTACAGATGGATGGTAACCAACTCAAGAACCTCACTCCTCATACACGGAAGAGAAGACACGGATATAACGGGGCCTCCAGAGGAATATGGGCAGATCTACGCAAGGAACCAGGGCAGTGGATGAGCCCAGATGAAGAGCAATCTACACAGCTACAGCGGTATATTCAGAGTTTACCATTCCAACTCGATTCGTTTCAGAACGGAGGTTGCATGGACTATAGGAGAGGGATACGAAATGGGAATCGAACTATGCTAAATGTTGATTTAGCGGACCAGCCGATGCACACCAGTTTTACTCCCGCGATGGAAACCTTCTGGGGGGGGCTTTGCATGGCATTCAAATCCCTGGATCAGAGATGGAAAAGATGATATATTACGGGTGGACAGATATAAGAAGATACGACAAGGATCGATCATCGAAATGCGGATCCGACGTATATCTGGAGATCTCTATGAGTGGTAGGTACAACCCAATGAAGATATCAGTCATGTACGACGCATCATCATTGAGTGGATGTACTGGATTATTATTTGCTCGCCAAGGGTGGACGTGGGTAAATATATCGGGGATTATCCCCCTATACAGATGTATGAGCCTGACTGCCTTTATGCGGACATGACATGGGAGAAGCTAGCGGAAGGTTTGATAGCAGGATACGACAGGGTTGGAACGGTATCAGTGACATTCAAGCAATCTAACAATGGGATATTATGGAACAATACGAGCGACATAAACCAAGTGGCTGTTTTCCTACCACACCCGGCAATACATGGTATACCCTGGCGCCTATGTGATGGAACACCGATAAGGGAGATGCCCTTTCAAATGCGAGGGGCATTTAAGCGGTTATATCATGAAGATATATCACGACAACTGGGACAGATTATGGAGAAATGGAAATACAAGTGGCGAGCAGACAAATGGATGTCGGCGGTGCAGGAACAAAGTCCAAGGAAACTATGGGAACATCGACATGTGCTGACAGATTATCAACTCTGGGTGAACTATAGAGTGGCGACAATTCAACTAAATAGATTCACTATGTACAGTGGCATCAGTGGTACATGTCAGATTGACGAGAAATGTATGGCACCGGGGAAAGGGGTGACACATATCTTGTGGGGGTGTTCAAGAGCCATCAGTGTTTGGCGGTTCATTATTTCTAAATGGAACGGTGAGACTGTCAACAAAGACTAAGTGCAAAGATACGCATATGCAGTCGCGACACGGAAACCGCCGGAGATAACGTTGGAAATGAAGAGACGCATTTCTCAAGTATGCCGCAGACCGGCAGAGGATGTGGAACGTCATTTCGAACGTATATGGTGGACACTATGCAGTGTAGCCATTACGTGTCTTTGGAATCATCGAAATGTGGCTGTTTTCAGACAGGAAAATCGTTTCGAAGAGGAACAAGTACGCCAAACATGGATAATATGCTGGAATCAGCTGAAGGCATGGGCGGCGCAGGAAATCCGAAATGGGGAGTCCCGTTTGGACGGGCTTCGACTACTACTTTGTATCCAGTGCATTAAGGAAGAACAAAAAGCACACCACATCGATGGAGCAGGCGAAGTTGAAGATGAGCGAAGTCCTAACCCAGACGACGATACAAACCTTTACAAGTATATACATTAATATCGAGTAGCTTATAGTGTATAACACTAAACAGACACTCTGAATAATAAAAAAGGGCGTGACTGGGTAACCCCCCCCCTTTGCTGCGTACACCCCCTAGGGTTAGGGTTAGGGTAACATCTTCCCTTATACGTAAGAAAATGCTATGTTCCACGCTCTTAATTTTATTGCATTTGCAATTGCTAGGACATGCGCTCTTTATGGATTCAAAAGATCAACGCAGGTGCACGACAGGAAGGAATTTCGTACTCAATGCTTTATGGAAAGATGAATGGCTCGGGTATTGAGCCGAACCGAAAGGTGCTAGCTGATATGGCTGATACGGAGCCTTTTAGTTTCAAGTCAGTGCTAGAGGTTGTCAAGCACATGGAGGGTGTCACCAAGGCTTTGTGATATGTTTAAAACTGTGACATACATTGGTGAGACAGTTTATTGATTATGGAATGAACTGCAAACACAAGGACACCGTCATTGTGCAGATGACGGTTGCCAATAGAAACTTGTGCCAAACATCAGTTTTCTTGTTTCTGCCCTTGTCATTCTACTAGACGTAGAGATCGGGGCTTCGGGACATAGACCGCTTACTATGTAGCCTTCTCGATAGATTGCAGGCGACTGGAGATGTCGAGCAGAATTTCGAACGCCTCGGCACTTCTGCGAAGTGGCTTGAATAACTACAGTTGCAAAAAATGCATGTAAATATTTACGATAAAAAAGTCTGAAGTAATACGCTTTCTTGATGGGGTACTGATCAACTGGATGCCGTGTACGCATCACCGCCAGGCATAAGCAAGTGCGTCAGGCAGTAATTTTTTAAGCGCACGTCTTTGTTGCTATTCCCTACAATACAGAAGCGAAATGTGCTGTCATTAGCCGTAGTCGAAGGTTTTACGTGACTTCAATGTGATTATGGAGCTGTATCTCAAAAAATAAGTATTATTTGGTGTCGACGTGGAGCTTTCATGACCGACACGGTGTCCTCGCTCTTTTATCCAAGACGATGTTACAAGTCTTTACTAGAGCTTGTGTAAGGGAAGGTGTAACCCTAACCCTAGCCCTAGGGGGTGTGTACGCAGCAAAGGGTGTGTGTGTACCCAGTCACGCCCTAAAAAAATTACTCGGTTACGCTTTGTATCCAAAATTTAAAATAAATACATTGCTAGCATTCTACACCACAAGTTCTTCGGCATGGTACTGCGTCGCTTTTTCAGTTTGGCGGCTTCTGCTGCCCCTCGCATGGTACAGCAGCAAGTACAAGGAAAAATTTCTTTGGTTTCCAAAACATCGTCGTCGTCCAATACTCGTGTGGTATTTGTATCGCGCTCATCGGCCTCAGAGCTGCAGCGATCGCTGCCGTTTCCCGTTTCTCTTGCCGCTTTGAGCGATTTCAAGGCCAAACCACAAGAAAAAATGTATTTGTATCCAAGTGTGGATCATGTGGATATGGAGGGCCAACGCGTATTACTTGTGGGCCTTGGAGACGATGACAAGGTGACGCCCACCGTACTTCGGGACGCCACACATGGTGCTCTGAGTGCATTAAAAGCCAAAAGAGCTCGGGACGTCGTTCTGCAGGTGCCCAATCTTGAGGGATGTAGTTTAAAGACCGATGAAATGGTGAAGCTGCTGTCTCAAGCATCGATACTGTCCAATTATCAATTTGATCAGTACCTGACAAACTCAACGGATAGCAACGGAGATAGCAAACTGCGTCTGCCTCTTGAGCAGATTTTTATTGATGCTTCGGCAGAGTTTCAAGAGGTAACAACTGAGAGAAAGAAAGTGAGGTAACAGTAATTGCTGCTGGCTCACGGCGTTGTGGTACTGTAGACTATCGCAGAGCAAACCACCGTGGGCGAGGAAACAATTTTCGCTCGCAATCTTGGTAAATATTTCAATGTGATAAAGAATAACGCATCGAGTTAATATCTTATTAATTTAGGCAACGAGCGCTCACATATCGTTGACCCGGCCTTTATGGAAAGGGTAGCGTTTGCGTCGGCTGATCTTCCCAACATGTCGGTCCGAGTTCTGCAGCAGCATGATTTAAAGGAAGAAGGCATGAACATGTTTTTGAGTGTAGGGCAGGCTGGTGTCTGTCCTCCTCGTCTTGTGATTCTTGAATACAATGGTAATCCCGACTCGGACAAAAAAATTGCGCTGGTCGGGAAAGGAGTCACATTTGACACCGGAGGCTTGAACCTTAAGCCCACGGGGTCTATCGAAGAGATGCATACTGATATGTGTGGATCTGCTGCTGTTCTCGGCGCTATACGTGCCGCTTCGCGCCAGAGATTAAATGTGAACATTGTTTGCGCCCTTGCTCTGGCTGAGAATGCCATAGGATCCAAGGCCGTGAAACCATTGACCATTGTCAAATCGCACAAGGGTATTACTGTGGAAAACAATAATACGGACGCCGAAGGACGTTTGATATTGGGGGATACGATGTCGTACATCCAGATGAAGTACAAACCCCAGAAAATTATCGATGTGGCTACACTCACGGGCGCATGCATGGTAGCACTGGGCGAACACTGTGCTGGCTTGTTTTCCAACTCGGATGATCTGGCGAACAAGCTACAGGAGACAGGAACAGAGTGCTATGAACGCTGCTGGCGTCTGCCGATTCTACCAGAACACATTGCATCGCTTAAAGGCTCGCAATCGGACAGTCGTAGCACAGGACGTGGACGTTACGGTGGCGCCTCAACGGCCGCTGCTTTCCTACACCAGTTTGTTTATGAGGGTGTGGATTGGGCTCACCTTGATATCGCGGGGCCATCGAACTACAGCTCTGCCAAGTCGTACTTTCCTAAGGGAGCTACAGGCTTTGGCGTTCAACTGCTTTACAATTACTTGAAGAAGTACGAACAAAGTTAGAAGGGTATCATTTGCTGTTTGCATCGTTTTGTTAACGGAAATATGTATCAAAGCAAGCTTTCCCGTTATTCAGAAAGTGACCAATTGTATGCCCTTTACGTAAAAATAGAGCTCAATTAGTATTTTGAAGCACGAAATATTCCATGGATAGATAAGACGCTGGTTAGGCGAATTCATGTTGTACTCGGTATTTACAATGGAAAGGAACGCTATAAAAGATCGCAGTGTGCGGCAATATCAAAGACCTCGGAAGTTTTCTCCGCGAGCTGAAGCAGATATCAGTTACGTCAGCAGAACTTTGTAAGAGCTCAGCAGATTATATCTCCACGTTCTGGCAATTGCTTTACAAGTGGAGCAGATGTCGGAACTTGGAAAAATGCGCCGATGTATCGACGGTCTTATGCAAGAACCAAACAAGACAAAATATTGGAGCCCGAGAAGCAATCAAAATTGGAATTACCTTCTAGCTCTGAGAACGTTCGACGCGGAAACCGATCGTAGCGACTCAATCAAACAACAAGAGCCTATGGAGATCGATAACGCTCAAATGCAACGCGGTAACTGTTCGTACTTTCCGTCTTCTGCCATTAGTAATTTAACGCGTCAGTTTCCGTTTACTCCACGTACTACAAGCGTAAGAACAATGTAATAGAAACAACAGCGAAATAATAGCGTAATAAAGAGAATAGAAACTTTATTCACTCCAATTATCCACCGAGCAAAGTAAAACGCAAGCAAACCACTATACTCGACACTCCATTAGAGAAAAATCGCGTTCCGCCCTTGAGAGAACGTACTAGGACCAAAAGTGTACTTGTGAGTCTTGTGTAAAAAACAAAAGTGACTATGTTAGATTTAGGGGAATGTTAAATCGACCCCCCCCCCCAATTGTTAATTCGACCCATTTCTACACATCGATGTAACAATGCCCTTTTTATATTGTAAAAAAGTTAGAGCTACAGTCAACTCACTCTATAACAGCCTCCGGGTGATTTCGTCACATTATACTCTCTGAAACCAACCAACTTGGTTTGGCCCAGGATCGAGCCCAGGACCTTCCGGTCCCGCAGTGAGTAGTGAACCACTCGGCCACGGTCGGATTATATAACAGCCTCCGGGATAACAGCATTCCCGTATAGCAGCCCTGAAAACGACCATACGGATCTCCAACAGCCAAAATCCGCCCTCTATAGCAGCTTTTCGGCTATAACAGCAACAGCCATGGGCCAGTATACGCTACATACATTTCTGCTCCCCCTATAACAGCCACCCGGATTCCCCCCCTAAAAATGCTTGAAAAGGGTGATTGGAAATGCGTAGAAGAATTTAGACAGTACGCAGGGGCCTATTACTCATCAGGGGCATTTCCTGCTGAAAATTCCGGAAAAATCAATTAATTAATAGGAAAAATCTTCGGTCCAGAGAGAAGTTAAAAGGAGAGCACCCCCCCCCCAAATTTCCCCCAAATTCCTCCACTCACATTTTTCACCCTTCCCCTCACCACACACAAAATGGCAGACAACAACAAAGACAAGAAGAGACAGGTCATCTCTCTGGACACCAAGGTGGCCATTCTCGACTTGCATTCAAAGAATCCGGCACTTTCCCACAAGGATATCGCAGAAAAATTTGGGATGAAGCGCAAGACAGTCACAGATATCCTGAATCGCCAAAAGACCTCCGTCCTCCAAAATGCCAAGACAGTGGAGGCACAGGGTGGCGACATGGAGCGCATCAAGCGGTTCGGTGTCCCCCTCCACGATGAGGTAAGATTTTGATGTTTGGCACTTAAAACCTTTCTAGAGTGCTTACGGCTGGCTTTTCCAGGTTGACAAAGCTGTCAAAATCTGGTTTGTCCAGATGAGGTCCAACAATGTAGTACTCACCGACGCACTCGTTCAAGCCAAGGCCCTTCAATTTGCTGCTTTTCTTGGCGTCAACAACCCCGATGCAGAGAAGAACGATTTCACAGCCTCAGACGGTTGGCTCAATCGTTTCAAAGAGCGCCACAATATCAAGTCGTACCGTTTCCATGGCGAGGCTGAGAGTGCCCCTCTGCAAGACCTTCCTGCCTTCCGACTCGAGCTCCAAAACGTCATCGATAACTTCGCCCTCAGCGACGTGTTCAACTATGATGAGACTGGCTTGTTCTTCCGAATGGATCCGAACAAGACACTGGCCCAGAGCTTCTAAGAGAAGGGATACATAAAGGACAAGGCCCGGATCACCGTGCTTCTCGGGTGCAACGCAACAGGCAAGTGCTTTCTTTTTGAGAATTTTTGACGTGTGCTAAGACAAACTCTTTTTAGGCTCCGAGAAGCTGAAACCGCTTGTCATTGGAACTGCTGCCAAACCTCGTTGCTACCTTAATGTCGACATGACAAAGCTACCGCACATCAAGTACTTTTCCAACAAGAAAGTATGGATGAAGTCTGACGTTTTCAAACCCTGGATTATCGACTTGAACCGTCAGTTTCAGCTTCAGAGACGCCAAATCCTGATTCTGCTGGACAATGCCAGTCCTCATTGGGTTGACGATTACAAAGATCTTTTGACCAACATAACGGTGAGTTTCATTTTTCCTAGTTGCAACTGACTCGGAGATGCTGACAATCCCTAAATCCTCAGTTTCATTTCCTCCCTCCGAACACCACTTCGCATCTGCAACCAGCCGATGCAGGGATTATCGCCAACTTCAAGGTCAAGTACAAGACTCGCTACATCAAGTAACTTCTTGACAAGTTTGAAGCCACCGGCGACCATCCCTTTGAACCCAAGGCCAAGTTCACGAATCGCCAAGCAATCGACATGCTCGTCGAGTCATGGGACGATGTTCAAGCTTCAACAATTCGCCATTGCTGGGAGAAGACAGGCATTCTTCCCACTCGCGGTCACATGGACATCGTTTCTCTAGTCAATGCCGATGACGTCGACCCAGTCAGCAGGATTTCGGCGCTTCTGGCTAGGATTCCACAGCACAGCACCTCCTCCACCATGGATGCCCAGGCCTACCTCCAAGTCTACGGTACTCTGCCCATCATCGAGCATCTCTCCGACGAAGAAATCCTGGCCGAGGTGTCATCTGATCCCGCTGCGGTGGAAGACGATGACGAGGGAAGTGGTGACGAGGACCCGCCGGTGTCCCTGCCTTGGGGACAGCTGCAGGAAGATGCCGAGTTTCTGCTGGCTGGAATGGTGGAGAAAGGATCTCAGTTTGACCAGGCAGAGGAGTTGGATAAGCTCCTCCGCCGCTTCAAACGCTTTGTACTTTCGAGCAAGACTGCCGCGTCAAAGCAGAAGTCTTTGGACAGCTACTTTTTGAAGGGAAATAAAGGCAAAGGACGTGCCAATTAGGTAGAATTCAGATATGAGGCCACTTTCGTAGCATCCCAGATCTTTGTAAATGGCAGAGATTTTCTCTATAGCAGCCAATACAGCCGGGCACAGTCTGAAGCTGTTATACACGATTAACAGACATCCGCTATAGCAGCCAAAAAGTTTGTATACGGTTGGTGCTGCAATAGAGGGAGTTGACTGTAATGACCGTCGCCTTAGGAGGCTAGCGGATCGACGAGTCGCTTTTTGGGCAATGAGTCGTTCCTTTTAGGGTATGATATTTCCAAATATAGCTATAATTTCACAGACAATTCGTGGTTCATGAATTTTTTGAAAACCAATTATAACATCAAGCAGACATTGCCCACTCTTTTGGCTACGCCATTGCGTGCCTTCTCCGAGCGCAATCTTTTTGTTTTCGATAATTTGCAGGCACTAGACGATGCCGCATTGCCTGTCTAGACGTATTGCTGGACCCTCTTAACGGCAAACGTGCTCAGTTCCAGCTTTACGTGGATGACAAAGCCAGTCAAGTCTTTGACTGCACTATTTCCGTTTTCCTTTTTCTGTTCAAGTCACATCCAGAAAAGTATCCTTAGGTGAAGGAAAGAATAAATCAAGGTTGCTTGATAATTGGCGCGACTTTTGATGCAACAGGGGTCACGTCCCGGAGGATCAATCGAATAATTCACGCTTCAGGCCTTTGTTGGAAGAATAACTGATGCGGTGTCAGTGTTCCCACCTAAAGGAGATGGAAGATTAGATGCGATATATGATGAGTTCAAGCTGTCCCCTAAATTGCGTCAAATGTGCGAAGTGCAGTTTAACGACTTGCAAGACGAAGTCATTAAGGTAGGAGACTCCACAAGAAGCTATGCTCAAGCTGTGCTAGGTCTAGTAGCTGAAAACGTTGCTGCTGCCATTATTCCTGGTGCAATAGATATGAATTCATTTCCATCTTTTCTGCTGATTCTCACACGTGCCAAGCGCTGGAATGGTGAAACAACAAAGGTGAGAGAACGGCGCATTATCCATCGACGCAGTAGCGGGAGCAGCAGTGCTCGGTGAAAGAAGAAGAAAGCGCGAAAGTGAGCTTAGCTGCTAAGTCGTGGTTGAATTTCGAATGAAAACGAAGGGGTCTCGAGGTTAAAACACTAACTTATACATTGCATTCGATGATGCGTTTCTATCTATTTGTCAACCTATTTTCCTGCTTAATCGCCATCGCTTTCTCAGCAAAGCGACAAATATTCATTTCAAGTCCCGCAATAGGGAGATCAAACACTTCCTGGGTGTAAAAATGTTTGCTCTTGTTCACGTTGTGTTGACCACAACAGTTTTGTGACTTCGGAAATTCAGGTTATGCGTTGTATGTCTAAACGTAGAAATCCTCTTGCTTCGATGCACTGCTGAACGACAGCATGTGCGTCCACAAGACAGAATCTGGGTATCCGTCAGTCTCGGTAGGTTCCATCGTTGACGGTGAGGTCTCTGCAGCCCGAGCAATGGCATCTATCTCAGACCAAGTCGGAATTTCCTTACCCTCCCGTCGAAATTCTGTCGAATCTCTAATTTCTTCCGTGCTAGCGCAACAGCTCAAGATTTGTAGCAGAATTCTTCACGAAGCGGCTCACCCATGAGCTTGTGTGAGTTGCGGTGAAAGAAAACTACGTCACCTCTAGCGTCATGTTGTTTCATGGTCAACCCGCAAAAACTTCCATTAATAATTTTGCCAGCTATCGCAGGCGGCGTCTTCATCATGTGGAATGGAGCGTCAAGCTTGAGCCATGAAAGACGAACGAGATATTTGTCTCCATGGACGAGTTTCATAGTGTCAAAAAATGATGGCCGGTAAAAGGAATAAAACTTGACGAGTTCTAGTGCTTGCGCATGACGCCGTCGATCGATAAGGATCTGACCGCTTTCCTACTCAAACATGTCGACGAACGGCGTGTCAATTAGCTCCCACAAAAGTGACTGATTATGAATATTAAGGATGGTGTGCTTGGGATGCCAGAAGTACGACCAGAACACTGCTTCGTTATCCAAAAAATCTGGCGAGCTGAACAAATATGTTGGGGTCCCTCGATGGTACGTTGTCTGCATCCAGAAACAAGATGCGATCAAAGTAGCTGTTGTAGATCGCAAAAACTTTAGTACTGTAACCAGAGGCGTGCCCGTTCGTAATTTCGTGGAAGCTGATTAACGACGTCTCATTATTTACTGCTAGGGCCGTCAAAAGCTTCATTGTATCGGGATCTTCGTTGAACTCTACTTGTCGGTACCAACATTCAATCGGCAAGCGGCATCCCATCACCTGAAGCAGTGTTTTAATGGTTGCGTACGCGCATGGAGCTAGTTTTGGATATACAACCATAACGATTCCATCGCGCTGACTCTGCTCGTGTGTCACCCCGACATTTGGCAGCACATCTTCAACCGCAGCGCATGCCTCGTGGTGAAAGTTAACAAAGTCCTGGCGGAGTTTTCACATAAAATTCATGAACCACGAACTGGCTGTGAAATATAGCTATATTTGGAAATATTATACCCTAAAAGGAACGACTCGTAGCCCAAGCAAAAGCGACTCGTCGATCCAGCTAGCCTCCTAAGGCGACGGTCATTAGCTTCAACTTATTTACATATTAAAAAAGGGCATTGTTACATCGATGTGTAGAAATGGGCGGGGGGGGGTCGAATTAACGATTGGGGGGTCGATTTAACATTCCCCTAGATTTAAGCTTAATACTTAACCTAATTAAATGTATGTATAAAATTATGTAAGACCCATAAAATTGGGGTCGCCCTACCCGCACCCCCCTCGACCCTAGGGGCACCCCCCACGTGACTTTCGACCAATAGAGATGAATATTGCCACTAATAATAAAAGTATCAAGGCCCCGACTAGGGGCACACCCCGTCGATGCACCCAACCGGATTGGCCCCGACTAGGGGGCCAATCCGGTTGGGTGCGCCCCTAGTCGGGGCCTTCCTAAAATTATTATACAGCGGTTCGTACAATTTGATGTGGAAGCGCTCACTTCGCGACGCCGTGGTGCGCTGCCATGTCGGCAATCTTCGAGTATCCAGATTAATGGCTCGCACTGTTATGGAGGAAGTAGCGCGACGATGGCGCTTACCTCTTGAATCTGAGGGAACGAAGCTGTGGGGTGAGTACACGGCGATGCTTGGCTCCTTATTCAAAGGCGAGGAGCGTGTAAAAGTGATAATTAAGACACCAACCATCCAGGAGCTGTACGTGGAAGCAATGGCTGTTGGAGAAGTTCGAGGTAAAGCCGTCTATATGGATCTGTCTCGTGCTGGATCACCGGAACGCGCGGGATCTATGCACATCTCGAAGGTTCTGTACGGCGCTGCCAAACCGTATAATACATCCATCGAGGCATCTGGAGTACCTGAGGTGGACTGGCAGAGGTTTTTCAATGTATCGAAGCAGGTTCCTACGATAGTTCGAATCGATAGTGTCGCCACTAACGACTACACACGCAGCTGTTGCGTCATTGTCCAGAAAATACCCCCAACAATATCAGATGAACGCCAGTATAAGCTTGAGGAGCTCGCGTTTGACAGGCTGCCATTTCGAGATACAGAGATGAAAACAATCACGGATATTCTCGAGTACCTCAACGCACTGATTCCTGGCGCCGAGATTACGGATAAGAATTGTAAGGGTGTGCCGCTGGATTACTACTGCCGCAGCTCCAAGGATACTTTCAGACAACACTTAAGAAATATCGGCACCACTACTTTAAAGCAGATTGCGGCAGAAGTAGGCAATGCTGGCGTCGAACTGACGTGTCATATTTGTAATGATACGCACCACTAGCTGCTGTCGAGTTAGAAGATTTGAACAACTCGTTGTCCGACTCGCAGTGAGAAAGCAAAGATTAATATAATTTATCGACACATTCCTAGAGAGATACATATCGTGTCAAAAAAAGGGACCATTTGGACGAGCTTGAACCATCACACTGAAAAGGTTACACTACCCCACCAGGTTTCTACCGGAGCAGAGCTTGGTGGCATTTTCGGATCGGTTCCATCAGTGCGTCTCGTAAGATATCTGACCCTCAAAAGCTATGAAATATATTCCAGCAATAGCGACGGCAAGTACTTTCGCCTCGTTGCTGGATCAAGTTCGAATCGTACGTTTCGTAGCAGAACATCATCATGTTTCTTGCCAATGCGTTGCATTCGATAAGAAATTCATCTTCTCTTCGTGTGTCATCTCGAATAGCTTCTTGACCAACCTAGCGAGTACGAAGTGAGAGTCAGCCAAAAAACACAGACACCAACTAACACAAGGCACCTATCGCGTTCACCTTGCTACTTGGGCACTAAAGTAGAGGCTTAGACAGCAAGAGGCAAGCATGGCGGCAAACATTATAACTGAGCATGACCATGACGAGATCAAGCCAACGCGCCACGTAAAATTGGTAGTTTCATCTTCTGTCTCATTATCCTTATCGTTTACGCGTACTGGATACTACGAAATCCTACTGCAGCATCGTCTGTCGAGTCCTCACATGTCTTTCTCTCTATTCGAGCTCTTCTTCCACTCGTTTCACCCAAACATTATTGTTATGTGCCCCTAGCAAAAGTGGGGTTCGGGGCCTTGTTACTTTTAGTATTAGTAGCAATATTCATCTCTATTGGTCGAAAGTCACGTGGGGGGTGCCCCTAGGGTGAAGGGGTGTGTGGGTAGGGTGACCCTGGAATTGGGTGTTAAGGGGAATGTTAAATCGACCCCCCCCCCAAATTGTTAAATCGACCCCCCCCGCCCATTTCTACACATCCCGGACCCGGATGTGCAACGAGCAAGCGTCTCATACGACTACTACGAAGAGGTACGACTTACTTCCGCTTCTGGAAATGTTACTTGGGTGTTACATATATACGAAATGTTCCGGTATTCGAAGAAAACCGGATGAGCAAATTCTCCTATATGTACGTACCTTTATTCCTGTAGCTTTGGCGGGATTTAGCAGTACAGATGAGAGTAAACACAGATCTCGTCCATGATACTATTCAAGACAAACATGTCCTTTAACGGTTTGTAGTCTTGCACTTGGAACTGTTGGGTGACCAGTCACGGCCTAGGGATCTTGACATTTAGTGTTTCAGCACCTCCGATACACCTGAGTGCATGAAAGTTGGAAATGTCTCATGCTGTAAATTAACGTCAGAAGGGAAGATGTTTTATTGATGGATAAAACGCAAGAGAACTGCTGAAAGCTACAGGATGCAATCAATATCCTACGGTGACTTCACGACATTTTTCTTGCGTACACAGCGTAGTACGAGATTGCGTGTCAGCTATTTGTCAATCTCTTCGGAAAATGTATGTCGGGATTTTTTTCCGCTCAGCTAACAACTATGCAATTCAACAATTCTAACACAACATGATGTGCCGCAAAACCAACGTGAAAACTTTACAACCGATAGATCGATTGCGCTCATAGGTCAAAGTTGTCCTGCCAATGTCGTTGTTATTAGATCGGCAGAACAGGCTGTCTTGTAGTCTTGCACAGGTTTTGTAGAAAAAGTGCGTGTTACATGTTCGCAATCATGGGTACAGTGTAAAGATGAGTTGATTAATGACGGTCCCCAACAGAGCGATTGTTGGGAGAGGAAGAGTTACACCCCAAATGTTTCTTCTTAGCGGGGAGGCCATCTCGCCCCCGGTTGGTCCCGCTTCCCTATCCATCCTGGACCGGCCACAATAGATTACAGTTTAGGGAGGAAACTTCCGGTTGCGAGGGGTTCACGTTCAACCTTCCCCGTCGCGGCGACCCTCTATCAATATTTCTTTCGAGAGGAAGAGTTAAGTAGCACTAGTGCATGTTATATAAGCGAGAAAAACGATGTAATAATAGATCAGGTGGAAATATCGATTACCTGTCGCAGAGGACTGCAACAGCCTTCCAATGACCGTCTACAGAATAAAGAACAAAGGGGGAGTGAAATGGGCGGGAAATAACCACACACATCGGGACACAAGGATAGTACCAGTTTATTGTTAACTGAGACACAAGTTATGAGACACATAAAGCAGGTCAGGGTGGAAGAAGAGCATAAAGAAGGAATACTAACTCTTTTTCAATGTCAAAGTACACAGGAAGGAGTCACAACTAAAGCAAACACTTAGGAGCTTAGGCAAAGGATACGAGAAAATTTTAGCTGAACGGTCCGAGATGAAATTCAACAACTGTTTCAATGAATATGGAACGTGCAAAGTTCACTCGGAACGCAATTAGCGCAAATGCTTGGGGTAGTGATAAGTTAGTTTGCATTGGAACCATGCTGAAAAAGCACACGTTTGTGATAAGTGAGGACCCGGAAACCGTGCGGCTTCTCACGAGTAGCCCCACATAGGTACTTGGGCTGGATCATCCTAACCAAGGCCTCCTTCAAGCCCTAGGCTCTGCTAGACAACTAGCAAAACTTGTCAGTGGTCGTCAAGAATGACTACAAAGTGCTAAGATGTGTAATAGGCGTTCTGTTATATCCTTGCACTGTTAAATTGCGTGAGTAAGTAGCTCTAACTTATTTACAATATAAAAAGGGCATTGTTACATCGATGTGTAGAAATGGGCAGGGGGGGTCGAATTAACAATTGGGGGGGGGTCGATTTATCATTCCCCTTATTAAAATGCATTTGCTAAAAAGTTGCAATTACCCATATGCGTCCGGCGTCAACTCAAGTCGTGGCGCGGGTCCTTCCAACACTCCTTCCTAACTTTGTGTTCGTCGTAATCGCTCATCCAAACGTATGTACTATATCACACGTGTTACAAATGCCACGTACTGACGTGTGGAATTCTACTACAATTAGATAGCGCGAGGAAGTAGCGTAACAGCAAACAATAAGGTAACAAACGTAAATTTATTATCCACAGTCCTTACGCAACTTTACGTGAGGCAGCGACCCAGATTAACAACCACGTGAATCGAGAAACGAAAACGTAAAGACAAATCCAAACTGCACTTGCAGTGTATTAAGTCTTCAATCGTAAAAGTCACCAACCAAGTTACGCACAGTAGCACACTTGTTCTCCACTCAATAATTACACGAAAGTCAAAAATCAAATTCAGAAGTGATTTATTAGTGTTAAGTTTATACCTAAAACTAATAATATGCAAATACACAAAGTTTTGTACTTAACCTAAAGTTATGTACAATACATGACCTTTTCACTGTAAACTCGCTCAAAGTCCAAAATGGCGACGCGAGCCGCTGCATGAAATGCGCGTGCTTCTAACACTCCTTCTAGACTTTTCCGTGAAAATCAGCTAGTCCATCGCAACCGCCGCTAACCCAAGACCATCCTGCGCACGTTTCAGATTCTCAGGATTCAAAGGCTTGGTAAAACATCGGCCAAATTTTCATCCGTAGGTCGATAGCTTGCTTTAATCACACCGTCCTTAGCTTTTGAAAGCAAAAAATTCACCAGAATGTCCAAGTGTTTCGTCTTTGAAGTTTTTCCTTCACCGGCCAACATCTTTATCGCAGCTTGGTTGTCGCAAAACAACGTCATCGGCACCTTCACTTCCATGCCAACTTTTTTCGACATCTCCTTGAACCCAATCAGCTCACACAGTGTCACCGACGCTGCATAAATTTCCGCTTCCGTAGTGGAAAGCGATACGCACGATTGCCTCTTGTACAACCATTGTATTACAATACCATCCATAATTGTCAATCCTCCACTTGTTGATTTTCTGTCAGTCTTCGAACCGGCAAAATACCCGTCCGAATATCCAAACAACGTGATTTCCCTCTTAAATCTCTCCTTCTCTTGAGTTTCAATCTCCATCTGCAACTTGAAATCATTTTTTTTCTTTTAGAAACCGTAAGATCTTCTTTGCAAATTCCAATTGAGAGTTGTCGGTGCATGCTCTCGGCGCGTTGCCTTGTAAACCGCATATACGATATCAGGTATCGTACATCGTGCGATCCACAGCAAGCTTCCGGTTAGCGACTGAAGATCCTTTATCGTCATACTTCCTGATTTCTTCGTATCACTTAATACTTCGTGTTTTTTATCCTTCGTCTTCATAATCATCCGTTATCAGTGTCTTGATGCTATTAGCGTCTTGTAATCCATGCGTTACTAATAAATCTCTGATTATCACTTCTTGATCCAGAAAATATCAATGCTTGGCGTCATACTTAATCCGAATTCCAAGAAATTTCGATACTTGTCAAAGATTCTTCACTTCCAAAACACTCAATTCGTCAAAAAAGTTTTCCTCATGCCCTGGATCCGTACCTGTCACCAACAGGTTGTCCACGTATCCCCTTATGACCACCATATCGTCATTTATTTTCTTGTAATACATGCAACAATCAGTATTACTTTGTTCGTACCCAAAATTCATTAGTTTTTCATGCAGCAGGCGGTTCCACAACCTTCCCTCCTGCTTCAGACCGTAAAGCGTCTTGTTGAAACGTAACACCAGCTTGTATTCACTTTCCACTTCCAATTCATCAAGTTTTTGTCATCAACCTCCATGCCCTTTTGCAAGTAAAGAAACGTCTCGTGATCGTTCTCTAAAGCCTTGACGTATACATTGGGAATTTCCCCGTGCAGTGCATTCACTGTCCATTTTCTTGCCAATCCTAGGATGCATGTTACAGTATTCATTTCCATTAAGGCCGCGAAAGTTAGTTCATAATACACACAAAATCGTTGTTAATTCCCGCAGGCTGCTAGCCTCGCCTTCAAACGCTCCAAGTTTCCTTTCGCATTGGTTTTTGTTTTAAAAACCCACATCGTATGGTATGTTTTCACGTTATCTGGTCTTCGTATTACATTCCAAACTTGATTGTCTTCTAGCGCTTGCAATTATTCGTTCATAGCCTTCGCCCAGTTAACATGGTTCTTGCTCTTCACTACTACACTATAGTTCTTCGGGTCGCCTTCTAACACCATGTTAACTTCTTGCGTTTTGTTATCATCATTTTAATCATCACCCTTATTTTCAGTGGCCTTCTGTTCCGAATATTTCCTGCTCAGGTGCCTCTCTTGTCCATCTAGACTTGTTCTTCGATTTTTGCCTTCCGCTTCTCTTTTTCTTCGCATCTGCCGTTCCAGAATTCTCCGCCGTACCATTACTTTGCTCCGATGCCTCTTCTACAGCTCCTTTTGACGTTCCCTTTCCATTTTCCATCGAAATTTCGTCATCTTCACCTTCAAACAGGTCCCTTAGCTATCTATTCTGAGTTTCGTTCAGCGTTTTGATATTTTTAATAAGCTGCGTCATCGTCACCTTGTTGTAGTGCTTTAAAAACACCTTTATATCCCTTGGTCTCTTCACTTTTTTCAATAATGTTACCAATCTGCGCACGATTCGCTAGCTTATTCGTCCCTGGGTTCCTGTACACCGTGCAGGGTGACCCGAACGTTACAATTTCTCCCAGATTAGGCTTCACGCCCGTCAAAAGCTCCAACGGCGACATTCTTCTATTGTTAGCGCTTTTGGGTGTCCGGATTAGAACATACGCGGCATATTATGCGGCATCACCCCAGAAAGATAGGTTCAAACCACTTGCGAACAACATGCATCGGGCCATGTTCATCACAATCTGATGTATGCGCTCCTCCTTGCCATTGCTTGCTTGGTTTCCTGTCCCCGTCAATTTCCTACCAGGGATCAAGATAAGATCCCAATACTATCGTCTTTTGACGTACCCAATCAAGATGCCAAATTTGGCTCTAAAGCTTTAGCCTACCGCATCAACCAAGCCCTACCTGGAATCCTGAAAGTGGTTCAATATGGTTTTGTGCCGGGTCGGGACATTTGCCACGCCGTCCGCTACGTTTTGGACCCTTAAAATCACTGCAAATAACCCCCACGTTATTCTGCCGGAGCTATTTGCCTCTACGTTTCCAAGGTATTTGACAGTGTTAACTGTTTGCAAATGGATTGATACATTTTTCATTTGAACACTGGTTAAAGTTTTGATCAACAATACTCGGTCGAACTACTTTGGTTTGGGGGATGGGGTGTGCCAAGGCAATCCTATCGCCTGGTCTATTTGTTCTCTTCATCGATCCGCTCCTGTGTTATCTTTGCGAGGTCGACTCAGACTTCGCAAGCAACATTCGGGGTTCGAGACCACGTCTTAAGTTTCGCTGATGGTGTGAATGGTTTAGTCAAGAATCTTAATCACACATCTGACTTTCTCAAATGGGTTCAAGAACTTTGTGATGGCACTGGTATGCAACTCAATATGGATAAAGAGGTCATCTTCCGTTCCGCCCCTGTAAGCCTGCTAATATACCTCTTTCTGATTGTCTTTGGGATTGGATTTAGGTGTTCGTGTGTTGGCCAGTGAAGACTCGAGGAGAACATTGTTGGGGATTTGGTCCTAACTGCCACCCTACGTACAAGCTCATTAGTCTTTTGGGTCGATTTCAAACTTTATGTCTAACATGGCGTTGGAGTGCAAGGATCCTTGATCCTTAAGCCAATGCTGCTGTCAATTCTTTGGTATTTATTGGTACTATGCTATTTCCCCGCGAGAAATCCGGGCGTTGCCATAATACGTAATTTCGTAAAGAGCTCCCCATCTCTCACTACTCATGCACCCACCACCCGTCGCCACTTCCCAAGCAAATGGTACCCTGTGTGTAGACGGTGCGTACACGCACGGTGCGGATAGCGCGCAGAGGAAGACTTTCCTAAAGCGGCGATGTGCCGATACTTAGCCGATACGCCCGTATAAAAGGGCTTAGTAAGAGAGTACTCTCTTACTCGGGGCCAAGATTTCTCTTTGGTTTACAAGTTAGCACAAGCTAACGCCTTGATACAAGGCTCCCTTAACAAGGGGGTAGCTAAGGGAAGGACTTCCCTTACACTACAACACTCACTGCGCGCGCGACCGGTCGAGGTCGTGCTCCTAGCAGGCTTTTGAGTGAAATGTAAGCTAAATGTATATTTAATATGTAATTATCCTAAATTAATTTAAACTAATGTAAACTATATGTAATACCAAGTAGAACTTACTAAATTCGTACCTAACCAAAATGTAGTGTACACCACCTGTGTACTAACACGTGGCTGGCTGCCTCGCCTCCACCAAGGGATCCTGCCCTGATTGGTTAAAATAACCAATAAGTCCAAACCTTTCGGACCGGTCAATACTGACCTCAACCGTAGTGTACTTATATACACAACATAACCAAATGTAACCAAATGTAACCCTGTTACATCCTCCCCCATCAAGACTATTGCTTACGCAATAATCGATTATAGTTGGAGAACTCCAACTGCCAGAACTTCTGGCTACCCATGAGCACCTTTAGTGGTGATGAGGATGTAGACTATTCCGATAACTCGGAGGTGGATGCCCTTGGGGATATCTCCCCAAAGACTGACCACTCCGACAACGCCGAACGGCGATGTCGGTCATCCAATCCGTTACCCACACGTGGGGAAAACGCGCTAAATCGTGCGCCACCTCTAACAACTGCGGATGATGCATCCGGGTCGCCGAAGGCGACCATAACCAAAGAACCCGACTCGGTTCAGGAGGCCCGACATGTCATACCGGCACGGAGGGTCCTCGTGACCCTCAAAGGAAGGCCAAAAACGATGTAAAGAGGGGTTTAGCCTCCCATATCGCTGGCCCTGCTGCCGTACTGCCGCGTGAAATCGCGCGCCGGAAACAACTCCGGGCCAAACTGCTAACACCGAAGCAGTTCAGTGTCAAGTCGTACCGAGTGCGACTCGGGAAACAGGCACGGTGTGCCATCGTTGAGCCCCTCCACGAGGTTCCCTACGTACTTCTACGGGACGAGAATGTCGAGGAGGCAGAACGGGCATTCCGCGCTTGGGAGGAAGGGGAGAAGACCCTCCCCAACTTTGATGAGCTGTACAACAGCTATTCAGAACCGGAGGTTCGGGTAGAGTGGGCGTTGCGCTTGGCGTATGCTCAGGACAAAACGCTGGGGCAATTACCTGCCTATTATTAAACGCGCCCTACTCTCGATGTGGTGCCGGCTTACGATCCGATCTGATCGTCCGCTGCTAGCAGACGAACGATCATCAGCATAGGACACCTGGTCCGATTCGTTTGTCATCTCACCTTGTGTACCCGATGGAATGGGCTGGTAACACACTCGGTGGATCGGAGCTGTAAATCGATTTGTGGTCTAAATGTGGGAGACCGTGCTGGGTAATGTACCCTGGGAGGAACTCTTCACCCTGGGTAAGGACAGACCAGTTATACTTCAAGTAAATATACTTAAAAGGGCAGATCGCTCAATCGATCGTAGAGCCCAACCAATACGAGAATAGAAGTCCAACAATCCAATATGGAGATCCAATAAGAACGTGATATAGTCCACGAACGATATCTCCACGAAATAATCCAATAACTTGATAACACGTTCCAAACGTGTTCAACTTGCGCTTGAAAAGCCGACCAATGTGTACTCCCGTCGAGGGACTTCCGGCGGGCCAAGTGCGCCTGTAACGCGTCCCGGCCGGGTATAATAAGCTGGAGGGGATTGCATGACCCTCTGCTTCCAAACACTCTGCGGCGTGCAGAGGCGACTGATGTACAAAGCGACGAAACGACTTCTCGTTGAGTGTTAAAGGCTGGGAAAACGACACACACTCGGGTGTTAAAAGCCAAGAAAATTAACGACTAAGTAAAACTATTCCCTATGGTCCCCAATATGTATAAAACATAAAAATATCTAAGTGTACGCCATATCATGTGACTTACCAAAATCCTTGTTCTTGACACCTCTTGCACACGATAGGCTTAAAAGCCCCCTTGATTTCCACCAATCCGATCGCCGCTAAGCCTGTAACGGGGTTATATTCGGGTTACATTGAGTGTTGGTGTGCATGAGTACACCACGGTTGAGGTCAGTATTGGCCGGTTTGAAAGGTTTCGAACCTTTGGTTATTTTAACCAATCAGGGCAGGGGCCCTTGGTGTGGTGGTGTGTCAGCCATCCACGTGTCAATACACAGGTGCGTACACTACATTTTAGCTAGGTACGAATTAGGAATATTCTACTTAGTATTACATATAGTCTATATTAGTTTAAATTAATTTAGGCTAATTACATATTAAATATATTCAGTTTACATTTCACTCTATCGTACAGACGCGCGACCTCGACCAGTCGCGCGCGCAGTGAGTGTCGTAGGTAAGAGGGAGTCATCCCTTTACTTACATCCCGTAAAGGGAATACAGCCGTTAAGGCTAAGTCGAAAACTAACCCGGCAATCTTGGCTCCGAGTAGGAGAACTCTCCTACTAAGCCCTTTACAAGGGCGTATCGGCTAAGTAGCGGTAGCTACCGCTTTAAGGAAGAGTCTTCCTCTGTGCCCTAGACGCACCGTGCGTATACGCACCGGCTACATCTGGTAGCACTTGTAGTAAATCCAACACCTGTGTTGGTAGACTAGGCATCCTCCGCAAAGGATGAATCAGGACGATTGGGATAGTTTGACCCTCGTCCAGCAGGAAGCCTTTAAAAGGCTGTTACCCTTAACGGGGGAAGAAGGCATGAAGCTCCTAGTGGAGCAGGGCCTTGAGGCCGTAAAGGCAAGGGTAAATGCCCTCATCGCTCATGAGGCGAGTTGCGGTGGAGGTCATTCCACGGGGGTGCTCCCTCCATTATCGTTTAAGATAAAGGAGTTCACCGGAGAGAAGGGTGATAACCTTTATGTGTGGCTTCGAGAGGTCGAAAAGGCCTTCTCCACAGCGAACATGACCGCTGATCACTTGCAAGTGGGACTTGCATTGACCCATCTTACGGGCTAAGCCCGTACATGGGCGTTTACATGCTCGGAGTCAGTCACGGACGTGTTTCCAACATGGAAGGTCCTTAAGCAGAAGCTCATGGACATGTACGCAACGCCTGATCTGGTTTTCCAGAATCAACTGGCGTTCCTGAGGTGCCGTCAAAGCACTAAGGACCTGGAGATTTATATCCAGGAGCTTAAGACCCTGTTGGCAGGGATGTACGCGAAGGCGTATTCGGACGATGTGTCCATCCCCGTCTTCATGAGAGGCCTGAGAGAAGGGCCAGCACGTTCGGAATTGTTCCGATGCCGACCCGAATCCCTGGAGGAGGCGTTCAAGATGGCGTTCAACGCCGAGAGGAACTTCCGTTCCTCTAAGGTGGGCCCCGAACCCATAGACCTTAGTCAGGTCGAAGCGGAGGAGAAACCTCCCGCTAAGAGTCACACCGAATCTTTTTCGCAGAGCTTCGATGCGGAGCTCTTAGTTATGCTGCAGCGGCGTGGGCCGCTGAGATGCTTCCTGTGTGGGAGCACGGATCATCTGAGGAAAAGATGTCCGAAAAATCCCCAGCGAGACACTCGCTACAAGGGGCCAAGGGTTGGTAAAAAGCCCTTGCCCAAGCCGTCGGGAAACGACTGCTCCCAGTAGGTGCGGGGCGCCCTACTGGGGGATCCCTCACTGCTGTTAAGCCCCAGGGTAGGGGACGACAGCACAAAGCCCCGTGAGAAACGGTGCTTTCTAGCACCGAGCTGGTGTACCGGCCACGTTTGCTGGTAGTCCTTGCGGACGTGAAAGGCTTTGATAAGCCTTGGAGAGTCTTGATAGACTCTGGAGCGTCTGGCAATTATGTCAGACGAGCTTCTGTGGAGAAGATTCGGCTGTATGCCGAGGCCCTCGAGGCACGTTCTCGTGAAGTTGTCACGGTCCGTCTTGCGACGGGCGTACAGGTTTCTTTACCCAAGGTCTTGGTTGACCTTAAGCTGAAGTTTGCAGACTTCGACAGCTTAGAACGTTGCCTAGTCCTGGATTTGGACTCGAGGTATGACCTCATTCTGGGCATGAAGTGGCTGGAACGCCACGAGCCATGTATAGACTGGAAGTCTAAGTCCATTGGCTCAGCGCACCCGCTGTCGGGTGAAGCATTGGCGAGTCATGAACCCACCTTTTATCGATTGCAAAAGCGATTCTGGAGTGAGATGCCAGATATTGGGATGTCTGAAATGATCATTCCCAATGGCGTTAAGGAAGAGTTCCTTAACGAGGGGGATTCGGCGGTTAATCCCCACGCCATTAACGGCGAGACTGGTGAGTTGCCAGTGGCAGAGGTGGATTCCTCTGAGGCGACTCCAGTGGTAGGGGTAGAGACCCCTGTGGTTAATCGCGAGGCGCTTCCAAGCAAAGAGACCCGTAGTTCGTCTCTTTTGCACGTCGGAAATGATTCCGACCAAGCCGTTATAGGCGAGACCGGTGAGTCGCCATTGGCAGAGGTGGATTCCTCTGAGGCGACTCCAGTGGTAGGGGTAGAGACCCCTGTGATGAAGCGCGAGGTGCTTCCAAGCGAAGAGACCCGAAGTTCGTCTCTTTTGCACGTCGGAAATGATTCCGACTACGCCGTTTTAGGTGAGACCGGCGAGTCACCGGTGGGATAGGTAGAGACCTCTGTGGATAGGCGCGAGGCGCTTCCAATATATGGGGCAATTGACTCCCCCCATCTGGGTCTCGGTATGATTCCGAGGCCAGTAGTCAGCAGTCCTATCGGATGCTGAATAGTGTGACAGGTGTTGTCACAGAAGTCGTAATCCTGGAACGGTTGCCTGGGGTAGGCGAACTGTTGTCGTTGGAGTAGATGTCCGTCAACGAGTTTGGAACTGCTTTGAGAGCAGGTGAAATCGACGAGGTCGTCGTGTTGCGTCCGGAAGAGGAGTTGAACTCTTCATCCACGATGGACGAGTCAGTTTTGGTGAAAACCAAACAGGCATTTAATTCCCGAAGCGGCCTTAAGATCCTTGCGGATCCTGAGGAACCTTACCATTCCTTACTGAAGGAATTTGGAGATGTCATTAGTGACAACCCGCCGATGGGGTTACCACCGGATCGGGGAGTCCGAAATGAAATTGATTTGGTTCCTGGAACCAAATACTGCGTCACGAGTCAGTGGACTCTCCCCAAGGAGCAATGCGACGTCATCGACGCATTCTTCAAGCGGAAAGAAGAGGCAGGGATGGTACGGGAGAGCAAGTCTACCTACTCATCTCCCACCTTTTGTGTTCGTAAACCGAACGGAAAGTGGCGCATTGTGCATGCGTATAACAAGCTGAATGCAGATACTGTACCCATGCAGACTCCGATTCCTCGGAAGGATGTCCTCCAGAATAATATGGCGGGCTGTACTGTGTACAGTGCCTTATATCTGGTGGACGGGTATTATCAGGTGCTCATGCGAGCGTCAGATATTCCGCATACTGCGGTCAGCACGGCTAGCGGCATGCTATGGGAGTGGCTTGTTATGCCACAGGGGCTTTCGAATGCGCCAGCGACTTTCAATCGCTTGGTGACTCAACTCTTCCGCCCTCATAGAAAGTACGCTCATACGTACTTCGACGATATATTCGTTCATAGTCGTGCGGAAGGCGACTCGTCTGATGTTCAGACGCATCTGCTACACCTTCGAGCAGTGCTCAAACGTATGCGAGAGCATAGGTTATATTCAAACGCATCCAAGTGTATCTTTGGTGCTGAGGAAATTCCTTTCCTCGGATGCTTCATCGGTAAGGATGGAGTGCGGGCGGATCCCGCGAAGGTGAAAGCCATTGTGGAGTGGCCTTCGCCTGTAAATCTTAGAGATTTACGGAAGTGGCTTGGATTATCCAGCTATCTCCACAAGTACAGCGAGAACTACGCTGAAATGGCGAAGCCATTGACCGATCTTCTTAAGAAGGATGTTGATTGGTGCTGGGAAACTGAACACCAAAACGCTTTTAAAGTGGTTAAGGGGAGCTTGTTAAAAGCTACCGTTCTTTCTCTCCCAGACTCTGGGAAACCATTTAGTGTCATCTGCGACGCCTCCGATTTCGCAATCGGATGTACTTTGTTACAAGCAGACGATGCAGGAAGGGAAAGCGTTATCGCGTTTGAGTCGAGGCAGCTTAAATCTGAGGAACGGAATTATCCTTTTTATGACAAGGAGATACTTGCAATGAAGTATGCCCTTGTCAAGTTTAGGGTTCACCTACTCGGCTCAAAGCCGTTCGTGGTTTATATGACCACGCGTCCTTACGGACAGCGACGAAGTCGCCTCATCTCTCCCAACGGATGGACCGTTGGCTCTCCTTCTTTGCGGAGTACAACTTTGAGGTTAAGTATAAACCTGGCAAGCAAAACGTGCTTGCAGACGCGTTGTCGCGTCGTCCCGATTACGAGCTTGCTCACGCGACATTCATCACCTCGTCTGTGGTGGATCTCATACGCCAGGCGTATGAGAAAGACACACAATGTACGGCGCTTATCAGCGCGTTGGGTGGAAAGCGACTTGGCTCGTCTGATCCAACCCTGTCAAGTCGAGATAAAGCTCGTTTACACCGTTACAGGTACTGTGACGGTCTGCTATTTTATATCACGAGGCGCGGAGGACAATCCGCGTGTGGTAGTTCCTCATAATGAGGAACTGAAGTATAGAGTCCTTTTTAAGGCACATGACGCCCCTACCGGGGGTCATTTAGGTCGGGATAAGACCTACAGCGCTTTAAGCGCTTTGTATTGGTGGCCCAATATGTATAAGTGGGTCGGTGCGTATATACGCACCTGTGAGACGTGTCAGAGGGTTAAACCCTCTGCAAGTTCAGCTGCGCCTTTGGCGAGCTTATCGGCTCCAACAGAGTGTTGGAAATCCATTAGTATGGATTTTAGCTTGGGTTTTCCGAAGGATAAGACCGGGAACACCGGCATATTGGTCTTTGTAGACCGTTTGAGCAAGATGGCTCACCTGGCGGCGGTGCCAGAGTCCATAGATGGACAAGGAACAGCGAAAGTGTTCCTAGACCGTGTCTTTCGACAGCATGGTCTACCCGATTCCGGTGTGTCGGATCGGGATCCCCGTTTTACGGGACAATTCTGGGGAGCGTTGATTAAGGTGCTAGGCACCAAGCTCCTCATGTTCACTGCGGATCATCCGCAGATGGATGGTCAGACGGAACGCGTTAATTGCGTTGTGGAGGATATTCTCCGGAGTTTTATGTCCGGATTCTCCAAAGAGTTGGAGTGAGATGCTCCCGATGGTTGAATTTGCTATCAACAATTCGGTACATGCATCTACGGGGTTTACCCCGTTTTACGTGAACGGATTGGTGAATCCGAGGGTTCCGTTAACGCCACGTGTGTGTGGCCAAGGGCTTGAGGGGGGAGGATTCCCCGATGTCAGCCCTGTATCTGTGCGAAAGCATATCGATAAGTTCTTATCGACGCGCCTTAGTGTTTTACGACACGTCGGCGATGCCATGGCGGAAAGCCAAGACAAGCAGAACGAGCAAGCTGACTGCAAGGGGCGGCGTAACGAAAAGGTGTACAAAGTAGGAGAAAATGTTTTATTAAACGCTAAGAATCTTCCTACACATGCAGTTTCCAACGTGTTGCGCAATAAACCGCTCCCCAGGTTTGTGGAACCCTTTAAGGTACTAGCCCGAAAGGGCTTATCGTATACCATGGTCATTCCGAAGGTGATGCGTACGCATCCAACCTTCTATGTGGGTATGTTTAAGCCATACCAGGACCCGGAGGCGGGCCCCCTCCTGGAGGAGGTTGAAAAGGCGGATAGCAGTAAGATCCGTAATAAACGGCAGGGCGGAGAAGCCCGAGAGGGCTAAAATGCGACCACGAAGCTCCGCAACGGTCGTCTTGAGAGAGGCACGCCGCCTCTCGAATCGATCAGTGGCATCCCACTCATGGCAGAGTCCCTCGTGGATATCATGGATGCGATGGCGGTGTCGATCACAGCGCTCGCGAATCTCACGTCGCAATTGCGCGACCTCCTCCTCCAATGCTCGATGCGGAGGGTACTCCACACTATCATGTGGAGCGTCTGATGGAGCGACGCCATAATCGGGGTCAAACCCAGTATCTAGTGAAGTGGAAGGGTTATCCACACTCACAGAGTTCGTGGGAGTTCGAGACTCCGCTACGGCAGGATTGCCGCGACGTCGTTGACGCTTTCGAGCGGGAGAATCCCGCTGCAGGTCAACGATCAAAGGGGCACGAGAAGCCCCTTCACCCCCAGTAATTGGGAGTTCGCCGGAGGCAGATGTGGCGATCACACTGTCCTCTGGCACCGTGGTGGAGACAGGGCGCTGGCGTAGCGCGTGCGATATGGAGCACGTAATAGCCCCATCGCTTTGGCTATGGGGAATTCCAGGCGCAACGCCCTCTCCACCCAAACGTCACGACGGGAATAGCTGTTGTGCAGCTCATTGAATCTGGGGAGTAGCTTCTCCCCTTCCGCCCAAGCGCGGAACTTCTTCTCTGCATCATCGCCACTTTCTCCCGGAGAAAGAACGAAAGGAACCTCGCGGAGGTTCTCAACAGGGGCACCATGTGCCTGCCTGTTTAAGCGCTCTCGGTACTAGACGCTAGTGAACTGCTTTTGTGTAAGCAGTTGTTGCCGGAGTTTCTTACGGCGTTCGCGTTGATACGGCTGTTCAGCCGCGGGACCAGGGGTATAGGACGCTAAACCAGTCCTTACCACACGCCTGGCCCACCTTGGAAGGTCACGAGGACCTTCGAAATTATAAGCCGCTGACGACGGGCGTTTGGGGGCGCGTAGCGCGACCTTAGTGCCTGTGCGGAAAGTTGGATTTACTGAGCTGCATCCGGCTCATTGGTGACGATCGCCTTTGGCGATCCGGATGTATCATCCGATATGGGCAGGGGTGGCGCACTAGTTAGTGCATTTTCCCCACGTGTGGGGAACGGATTAGGCGACCGACACCGCCGTTCGGCGATGTCGGAGCGGTCAACCGTTGGGGAGGTATCCCCAAGGGCATCCACCTCCGAGCTCTCGGAGCAGTCTACCTTTTCTGTAGGAGACTCCATTGCACCACTGAAGGTGTACATGGATAGCCAGAGGAACTGGCGTTGGAGTTTTCCAACAAAATTTTGTTTATTGCGTAAGCAATAGTCTTGATGGGGGAGGATGTAACGGGGTTACATTCGAGTCACATCTAGTAGGGAGTGTACATAAGTACACTACGGTTGGGGTCAGTATTGACCGGTTTGAAGGGTTTTGAACCCTTGGTTATTTAAACCAATCAGGACAGGGGCTTTTGGGTGGTGGCTCGTCAGCCATCCACGTGTCGGTACACAGGTGTGTACACTACATTTTAGCTAGGTACGAATTTGGTATGTTCTACTTAGTATTACATATAGTTTACATTAGTTTAAATTAATTTAGACTAATTACATATTAAATATATATTCAGTTTACATTTCACTCTATCGTACAGACGCGCGACCTCGACCGGTCGCGCGTGTACTGAGTGCCGTAGTGTAAAGGGAGACCTCCCTTTACCTACACCCTTAGTAAGGGAACACAGCCGTTAAGGCTAAGAAGTAAACCAACCCGGGAATCTTGGCCCCGTGTAGGAGAGCTCTCTCCTACTAAGCCCTTTTTAAGGGCGTATCGGCTAAGTAGCGGCAGACGCTTCTTTAAGGAAAAGTCTTCCTCTGTGCGCTAGCCGCACCGTGCGCGAGCCGCACCGGCTACAGATCTGGTCAAGGGGAGGATCAGGTCGAAATTAATTAATTTAAGACTCCCCATACCGCTCCTGGCGGAGCGGATCGGCACGAGGAACGCTTATCGCCTCGTGTTGTGGTCGCGGAAAAGGATGGCGATGATCGATCTGGCCAGATGGAGGACCAGATCGAGACTAAACAAGTTTATTCCTCCTCACAAGGCTCCGATCGGAGCCGATCGGGACTATAGCAAGTTTTGCTATAGTCCCAGTAGGGATCAGGAACAAGGCCTTGATCCCATGCATATCGAGAAACAATTGCATGTGAAGAACACTGTGGGGGCGGGTCGATCCGATCTGCCCAAATTACCAATTAAAAAGACAAAGCAGAGGCTCGCAATGCTTTCAGACGACGACTTGGAGGAAAAGTCGCCGATCGATGATGGAACTGTGGATGACGAGGAGGTGACCAAGATGTACTACATGTATGAACTGAAGTGATTCGTTCGCGAGGACGAGGTCATCCGAGTTATCAAGGCCCTAATTCCGGATCGTCTACACGGATCGACTACCGAACCGATCGACTCCGATCGGCCGATGCAACTGGTCAAGAATCTTTTGGCGATGCTAGCAGAGGTTGGGATAAAGGTCAAGAATGCTAAAGACGTTGGCAGGCTATTTGAAATGGATACGTGGAAGTAGAAACAAGCGATGTCAATGCTACACAACCATCTGACGCCATTGGTGGGGGAGGTACGACGCCCAACTCCCACAATCGCGTTAGAAGCCCCAAACCTCGTGCAATCGCTCGTCTGGAAGTAATTATCCTAGGATAGCTCGCTGTATGGGTCGCCACCTTCCTCCAAGTGCTCTTCCGAGTCGGAGGTCAGCGTGGAGCGGATGAACATGGATCGCTGTACAGTTACGGTCCCAGTCGTACGGAACAAAAAAAAGACGTGCGCCAACGAGGGGCGGCATTCCAGTCGGGTCCCCAGGGGCTCCCACAGGTATCGACACCCCCCAATACCGATCCAGTCACCTCGCCCTCGATGGGAGAAAGCATGCAAGCCATGTTTGAGGCTATGATGAAGCGTTACGCCGCTGATCGAGGCATATCACCTCTGCGCCCTCGTGCACCAAGCCGATCTTCTCAGGAAAACAAAGCAATTTGCGCGGACGTCGAAATGCAGTCAATAACTTTAACAGACAAAGTGTTAGACCGGTTTTCAAGTCAAAACACAGGTCACGCCGAACCCGCCCCAGCAGATCGGCAAGTACCAGCGACTTCGACATGGAGTCGATCTGAGAAATTGACGATGACTACGGTGGTACGGGAAGATTCGGGACAAGTATGGCAAACTTATCCTCGACGATGGCGTTCGATTTCAATTCGACGGTGATCCCAAGGATCCGCATGGCCGCAATCACCGAGTTGAAGGACTTTACGGGCAAGGATGCTGATGAGGTTCAAGCCCGATCATGGTTCAGCCGAACAAAGAACGGTGTCTGATCTTCCGAGATCTGATGAAGGGATCGGCTGCGAACTGGATCCAGTAGTTAAGTCGGTATGTCCGATCTGACTGGAGTTTGCTGTGCATAGAGTTTGAAAAGCAGTATCACCTTATCTGGTTCGTTGATCTACTTCTTCAGCGCCTGGGTTGGTAAGCTGGCCGGCCAAGACGCATTACTTGGTATGGATTTTATGGTGCCGGCAGGCATATGCCTCGATCTTTCGCATGGAGTGATTACTCTTCCAGACAAATTTTAAATCCAGCTGGCTGGTCGACGCCCCTATACGGTTCGCGTACTGATCTGGTGAGGTGGTACCAAGATATCACCATTCCGGCGGGTCGACCGGCAGATATCTCGGTTGGAAAGGAACATCGGACAAAGAAGTTGTGGGTGACCAGGGGCAATCACTGGGTACCGAAGTTTGTGGACGGTGGAGATCGAAGCGATCGGGTCAAGACGTTATATACAGTGGCAAAGCTTTGCACGTAAGGCCACCACCGATCGGATCGGCGACGACAAGTCCGCCGAAGAAGACCCATTCCACGGACGGAAAGGCCAGATCACGTGGCGATCAGGATGTGCCAGAGGTCACCAGTACAGTCACCCGATACAGTGGACTTGAAGACAGGTGTGCCAAAAGTCGTTAACGCAGTTTTATCGCAAGATCGGGTGACGGTGGAACCGACGGCAGATGGGGACGATCGTATTTTTTATCGCTGGAGATGAGTATGGTGACACATCCACTCAAGTCGGTGCCACATAAGGGCAGCTCGTCGACGAGGATCAGCATTGCCCGTTTGACAGGGGTGGATCGAGCGAGATCGCCTCACCAGATGACCTGGTGTGTATGCACGGGGGCAGGAAGAAGTGTGTTGATGGATCCGCTAATCCGATCCGGAATGTGGCTACCCCACCTGAAGTGTTAACCGATCCGCTCGAGGCGACTATGGACAATTGTGGTGGAGTCAAGTTCGAAATCGAAAACATTAGCATCGATAACCTGACTACCACCATCGCGCCCAGCCTTCCAACTTTCGGAGGGGGTACTCCGCGGACCACCACTCGAGATCTGGTCCGATCGTCCGCTGCAAGCAGACGACCGGTCGTCATCAGAACCCACTTGGTCCGATTGTTTAGTGTCCATCTCACCTTGTATACCCGATGGAATGGGCTAGTTACACACTCGGTGGATCGTGATCGCAGATTGGATCGAACCGGTCTTGAATATAGAAGACCGATCTGGGTAGGTATCTCTGGGGCGGAACTCTTCACCCCAGACACAAACAGACCAAAAACACTTCCAAGAGATAACTTCCAATAGGTCGATCGTCCAAACGATCAAGACCTGACCAATACGAAATAATAGAGGTTAGACCGACCGTTCCGGTCTAGCCCCTGACCAATACAAAATAAGACCAAAACCGGTCTAGTTTCCAACCAATATTAAAACAAGCCAATATGTCCGCGTAAAGACCAAATATGCTCGTGAAACTCCACAAACGATATCTCCACGCCAAGACCAATCCAGTGAATAGCACGTTCCAAACGTACTTGACTTAAAGTGTCGAGATCGCCAAATCGTACTCCCGTCGAGGGACTTCCGGTGGCCAAAGTGCGCGTGCGGCGCGTCCAGACTGGGTATAATAGGCGAGAGGGGATAATTCAACCCTCTTCCCCCAAACACTCCGCGGAGGGCAAAGGCGACTAATGTACGTAAAAGGAAGAACGGCGACCCCTAGCTGTGGTTTGAACCAAGACCAAAAGACTTCTACTTTTTTAGGCAAATCCACAACCAAAAGCCTCTTAAATGGAAAATCCACAACTAACATACTACTACCCTATAGTCCCTAAATGTACCCCCACAAAAATATGTAAAATACCCAAAGTCGGGTGACTCACCAAAACTTTCGTTCTTGACACTTCTTGAGTCTGATAGGCTGAAATGCCCCCCTTGTTTAAACCAATCCGAAATTAGACCAAATGCCTTGACAAAACTTGACCAGAAGTGTGCCAAATTTGTGCACGCTTCTCCGCAGCCGCCCCTGAGTCAGACCGTGTCGCACAACGACAACGGTCTGACCTCGTCCATCAAATTCAGTTGAACTTGGTCATTCAGACTTTTCCGACATGGAGCAACCATCTTCTTCATCCGTTCCAGGTACTTGCACTACTGGACTTGACCTTCTTGTATTTCCTTAACGACCGCTCTTGTAGGCACCTCGCATACCACGTCATCGCATGTCACTTCGCCCGTCCGGTCGGTCCGGTCTGGCAGCCCCCATCGTTCTACTGCACCTCAGACATCGGCAGGGCATCAGACCGGTACCGGCGTGCAGTTGCAAGCCGCACTTGAAGAGATCGCACGTCTCCAGGAGCAGATTGCTCAACAGGCGACACAACGTAAGCATGCATGTCCGGTGTTCACCTTGGACCTGTTCTAACCTTCGTTTGTCTTCAGCCCGTATACCTCCTGGCATCAGCAAGGCGATCAATGCCCTGCTTGCCGCCGATCGGCAGTCGAACACGCATGACCTCCAGCTGCGTCAGATTTTGACCGGACTAATAAACGCGCGCAATAGGTTTACCCGCTTGGAGGCTCATCAGCTTCATCTTCGGGAGCAGCTTGTGCTGGTCCAACAGCAGCAAGCAGAAGACCTGCTTGACCAGACCAAGTTGAGCATTCAAAGCGACGACCTCGAGAGGCGTCTCACTGAGCTCCGAATTTCGATTCAAGACCAGACCGAGGAGGTCCGGTCTTGTGAACGCAAGTCGAACGATTCGACGCAGGCAGCGAACGGTCGTCGGGCGGTATTAAAAGAATGTCATCAGCACTTGGTTGACCTGTTGCGTCCTCGTTGGCATCTGGTTGATGCCTACAGCGTAGACCGGTCGGCGTCGGCCGCCTTGGTGGACCTACACCGGGACCAAGACCAAGGCCGTTCATTGGCCGAAATTCCCCAGCCCAAAATTCGTCAAAAGTCTAAGAGTCGCGCGGACGCGCCGCGTCCCTCGAGGGCGCGGGGCACAGCGCGCGACCCTGAACTCGAAGGGAAGCGTGCGGTTCCTCGTAAGCGAGCCAAGATACAGGCGCCCCTCGTGAGCCCAAGCTTGGACGAGGATGACGACAGTAACATCTCCAAAAATCAAGCGCCCTCGACCGCCGGTGCTGACCGTGCCAAGTATTCAGAGGTCTCGTCCTGGGATGACTCCGGCGAAGACTCCGGTGATTCGGAGTTTGCTGTCCCCATCCCAACCAAGTCGCGAACAAGTCCACATGAAAGTTTTGTTCAAGTTGCATCGACTTCGGAGCAGACCAAGAAGACCGGTCCGCATGGTGGCGTTCCACCACCTCATGCGTCGCCAAAGTCAACACCTACGGTCTTGCCTGGGACGTCCAAGCTCCACAAAGATGCTTTGTTGTCCAACGTGGCAATTGACAGTTCTTCCCTTCCGCCACGAACGCGTGAGGATACTTTGCCGTGGTCTCCAGGGCAGATCGGTTGTTTACGCCGGTCCACCCTGACCAAGCAGCTCCTGGCCCAGTCTTTCTCTCGTCCAGACCATTGGCTTTTCCCGCCGGCGAAGAAAGTTCCTGCCGCGTCGGAATGGCGGCCGGACTTGATCACGTCGGCACAGATCTCCAGCTTGTACGCTGACGAGCCGTGGAAGATTTTCGAGCATCCCAAGCTGGGGTTCATCTTCCACTCGACTCCGTGGGACAATGCTTTCATGATTCGGGTGACATATTTTAACAAGACTCACGCTCAAGCCATATAAGAGGCATCCCACTATCTGGTGCTTCCCCCGGAACGAGTTCTGCAAGACCCTGGCTTCGCGACAATCCAGAACAAGCGCAAGCGGCGTCGGATCAGAGCGGGTGAGGCCTGGCAGTCCCTGTGCCAATATGTTTTGGACGGGATGCTGGCCCACGAGTGCGACGTCGATGTGTTCTTATATCCAGTTGTACTTCATATGCCGCGGCGTCGCGTCGAGAGGACCCGGCTGCTGGCTGACGGTGGCACATGGTACCCCGGTCTTGGGTGCACTACACCGGTCTTGGACCTCAAGGATGCTTTGGTCCAACTAGACCAACAAGAAACCTTGGCGTAACCAGTACCAGGACCAAGTTGAAAAGCATCCGTCGTTGACCGTCGGCCGTCTGTGGGGTGATGGCGAGTGAGGTCGTAAGTAGTCGACCAGATAACACTTAATATATACCATCGTTCTTTTTCACATGTTTGGTCATCAAATCATTTGAGCTAATTCCACCACTTTCTCCAGAGTTGCACTAGACACGTTATCACCAACCGTTCCACTTACATCGCGAAAAAACAATCCACGTTCTTCACTCCACTATTCCAATTCGTCACATATTCACAATACACAATACACAAGACACAAGACCTTCCACCTCTTCACGTCGGTCGGGAAGACCGATGCTACTGCATGTCTTGGTCTTGGTCTTCATGGGTCTGCATCACTGCGAAACGGTTCCGACTGACTCGGTCCCGTTCGAATTCTCGTAGTAGTGCTCCACAGTTCAGGTCGGACTCATCGATCCAAGTTGTTTCATCATGGTCCTTCCATCGGACCAGATATTCTCGGTGGGTCCGGCCGAACCTGGTATTCTTGACCGATCGGACATCTAAGACCTTTTCCACTTCAAATTCGTCCTTCTCCAGCGGTCGTTCCCAACTGTCCTCCGTCAGTAATGCTTCATCGAAATCAAACCGTAATGCTTCGTCTACTAGACAGGGCATTTTGGGACGATCAGGAAATTCTCGGACCAGTTTTAACTTGGACACATGTACGATCGGGAAGACCTTGTAGTCCGTGCCGGTTGTTACTAGACGGGCAGCGTGTTCACCAATCAGCTCGACAACACGGAAAGGACCGTGCCACATGTGAGCCAGCTTCTTCGCATAGCCCTCCTTCACTCGGTCTAAGTACAACCATACCCTCGCCCCTGGTTCTATAACGTGGGGTTGGACCTGGTCGTTGTTCCGGTCTGCCCGGTCTTGTGTAGCTTGACGTAACTTTTCGTTGACAATTTCTCTTGCATGCTGGTAATGTTTCTGGACCTGCATGCGCCAACGTCTAGCATCACGATCGCGGGTCCGAGTGCAGACAATAGGTATCGCGGCTTCAAGAGTGGACCGGGGTCCCATCCATACGCAAGATGAAAAGGCGTTTCTCCTCGGACCCGATCGGTCGACGAGTTGAGTGAAAACACCAGCCTTTCTGCGTATTCTTCCCAATCGCGCTGGTCTGGATCGGCAACGTACATCTTGATTGCTCTTGTAATAGTTTGTACCATACGTTCTGCCGATCCATTCGCTTGCGGACGATATGCCATCGTCGCGCTCTGTTTCTGGCCCAGCATATTGTTAAACGACCGGAACACCTCGGCCATGAAACCGGGTTCTCGGTCGTGTCTGATGACCACGCTGGCGCCGAACCTTCGGAACACGCATTCTTCGTAACTTTTAGCGATCTGCTCGGCAGACCGGGACGCACTTGCCTTCGCAATAACTATACCGGTGAACAGGTCTACCCAGATCAACAACTCAGTATTTCCATATGTCGATTTAGGCAGCGACGGTATATGGTCCATCGCTATGACCATGAAAGGGTAGGTAGCTTCGATATTTCCGGGCGATCGCCCCTTGATTACCGGTCTACCCTTTCCGGTCTCGCAATCCGTACAACAACCCACATATTTCTGTACACTTCGGAAAAGACCTCTCCAGTGAAAGTGGGACCTGATCTTGTGATACGTTCTGCCTATGCCCTGATGTCCCCTGCTAGACTCACATGGTAGTGATGGAGGGCATCCGGATGCAGCAACTCAGGTATCACCAATTTCGCCAATCGGTCCCGGTCTGCACTGTCTTGGTCGGCATCGCGAAAGCAATATAGTAAACCATCCTCATCCACTTCGTAACTGTCTGCGATCTTGGCACATTCTTTCGCTTGACCATTCGTCAACTTACTAGACAATTCACCGCGCAGGTAGGTCTTCAAATTCACAATCCATTCTTCTTCGTCCTGCGCCTTGAGGATCCGTTCTGCCCTCAGTCGTTGCACAACAGATTCACTCAACCGTTCCTTTGGGAACGGTTGGTGGGACTTCCGAGCTTTCGGTCTAGTCGCGACCATCACATGCACCTGGTCCGGAGCGTTCTTAAGTCCGATCACCTCGGGGAGCCTGTTTATATTCGTCAATTCATCAAGAACGGCCTCCTCGGTGATCGTAGCCCCGGTATGGTCTCGCATGGCCTTGGTCGCGAGGTAGTCGGCGCTTCTGTTCCAGTCCCGTTTCACGTGCAACAGCTCGTGGTTGGGATGGTCTTTCAATGCCTTGATTACCCGATCATTTAACGACCTCAGCCGTGGAGCCTTGCAGTCGATCTCTCCGGTGATCTGCCTGATCACTAGGTTGGAGTCACCACATATGATGACTCGCCCCTTCTCTTGCGACGACAGCAGGTCCAGACATAGAAGTAGACCTCGGTACTCCCCCTCGTTAACAGTAATAGCCGGCGTGAAATCGGCAGCGGCTGCAACTATAGACCATTGTGGCAACTTCCACACTATGGCACTATAGGCGCCGACCTTCTTCTTCACGCTTGCCAATCCGTCAAAACTTAAGACCAAGAGCTCTTCATCATGGCCGACGGTTGGTGGCGGTCTCGAAACTGACTGTCGAGGTTGCTTCCTCGGGGCAATCGCTATTAATACCTCGTCCACTTCAGACCGAGGGGTGATACTGGCAGCTAATGTGCCCGATATCTCTTCCTCGCCCCTGGTGCACTTAACGACCTCGAGGGTCCACTGCGACAATACCGCCGACCATCTGCCTAGACGTCCGTCCATCCCATTGGCTGATTATAGCCAGGACAAAGTAGACCGTCTTGACAGGACCTTTATAGGTCGGCCGTCCAGCAGGTTGTAACACACATCCAGAATTCGTAGCAACGCCAGAACTTCTTTCTCGACAATTCCATAGTTCACTTCATTTGGCTTCAGCGTTCTGCTCGTGAACGTGACCGGTTGGTACACACCATCATGATCTTGTACTAACGTGGCCGAAATGGCCCACTGACTAGCATATACAATAATGGTCGGGACCTTTTCGGGATCGAAATGCTTCAAAATCGGTGCCGTCGCCATCTTAACCTTCAACATACCAAAACAAAACTTTGCACGCTTCATATGGTCTTCAGCCTCCACTTGCGGACAATCTGCAGCAAGACCAGAGTCGGCGCCCCCATGTAAAGTTGCCCGGTCTTCTTCGCGCAACATATGGTAGTCCACTTCCCGGAGCTCATACAACACAGCCGCGTAGATAGCAATATCTTCGATGAAGCAGCTGTAGTAGTTTAAACTTCCTAGGAAGGACTGCACTGCCTTCAGAGACTTGGGAAACGGGAGGATGCTTAACGAATCCAGCTCCTTAGGATTAGCCTCTAGACCATTGTTCGAAACCATATGACCTAAATAGGAGACCTTGGACATACCCCCAAAACCTTTTTATGGCGCTGATAGATAGGTTCGAGCGGTCGCATGTCTCCAACAATCGTTCAACCTTCTCTCGCACAGATCGTTCCATGACGAGGCAGGTATCAGAATGTCGTCGATGTACGACCGCCTCCCTAGAACGGACGGTCTTCTTTCCCGATCGGGTTCACCCTCTGTAAACACATCATAACTTTCGGCAGGTTCCCGATCGGTCTTGAATTTGAAGTGTCCGTACAGTGCGTTGTCTATCAACCTTTGATAGATCTGGGGTGCGTTCTTCAGACCGAACGGCATACGGTTCCACTCGAAAAGACCAAACGGTGTCACAAATGCGGAAATCCCACGGGCTCGATCAGTCATCGAGACCACCCAAAATCCACTTGCCATGTCCAGCGAACAATACCACAAGGTCTTGTCCAGGTCTTCCAACAAATCATTAATCAGCGGCATCGGGTACACCATAAGTTTAGTTAACCGATTTACCAGCCGATAGTCGATGCACAACCTAATGTCGACGCCGTTCTTCTTGATAACAATTACGATCGGCGAGGCCCATGGCGAGGTCGACGGTCTAATAATATTGGTGACCAACAGTCCTTTAATAAGATCAGACAATTTTTCCCGGTACTGTGGCACCACGCGTCGACATCGCTGAGCAATCGGCTTGGCATCTCCAACGTCAATATCGCAAATCGCACCACGGGCTGCAGGTGGTAAGGCGTTGCCCTTTCCGATCAGCAGATGTCTTTTCTTCCATATGCTATTCTTCAACTGCTCGATCTGGTCTGGACTGTTAAGGTCTTAATCACCCACTTGTAAATCATCCATTGTAACTTCGGGAGAGTCGGCAGACACTTCAGGGAGGACTGGCCATTTGGATTTCCAGCTCCTGAATGTACTGTTCCCGGCCTTCATGTATACAGACTTGTTCATCTTCTGGGGTGATATCACCTAGACCATGTGGACCGGCTGAACGCCCCTGGTCTTGACCGACGGGCTGTCCCTCACTGATATCGGTCTGATTAGGAATACCGTCATGGTCCGACCTAGCAATTTCATGTTACCCTTCTTCCGTTTCTTGCTCCGCTGTCGCCTGGTCTTGTGCTGACACCACGTTGACTAGCCTCGGCTCGTCTACTTGATGGTCCACCGTTCCTAGTGACTGCGGCGCCTTTCTTCGGACCAACATATTTTTTGGGGTGACATAACTTGGTCTTTCCACTAAAGGTGAAGTATCCTCTTCCACCGACCCATCATCGCTGATAAGATTGGTGGTCGATTGGTACGCCAGGTTTTGCCACTCGACATACCGCCTCGACCCAATCGAGACGAACCCCATCTTCCTTGGTACCTTTCCTTCTGCTAACCACATACCAACAATAGTGTTATTGTCCAGTGTCAGCGGCTTGTCACCGATATTGGTAACACGGACAAAATCACGTCGACCAGCACTCTTTACGAAGGTCGAGACCCACCGATCGCCCCTGGTCAACCACAACTTCCTCGAACGAAAACCTTTCTCAACCGGGGTATCGGCAGACCGACCAACTGGGATAGTGAGGTCTTGGTACCACCGGACCAGATCGGTATACGAACCATACAGAGGTCTTCGACCAGCCAACTGGACCTGGACCTCATCCGGGAGCGTAAGCACTCCATGTGACAGGTCTAGGCGAATACCAGCTGGGACCATGAAATCCATTCCTAGTAAAGCGTCTTGACCAGCCAACTTGCCAACACAAGCGCTGAAAAAGTAGACCAGCGATCCCGACAAAGTAATTTTCACACGCGTTCTTCCTTCGGTCATATAAGAGTTTTCGCCGATCCCGACGCATTCTTGTCTCTGGGTATCGTCTATACGACATCCGAACTTATGAGCAAAGGCGGAGTCGATTATCGATACTTCAGCTCCAGAGTCGAACAACATCGTCGCTTTCTGGTTATTAATCTTGCCACAGGCTTTCGCCTGCTTGAACCATTTATCAGGTGCGTGATACTTCCAGTATCCGCGGGATTCTCAAGGCAGCAAGTCCAACTGCATAACCACCTTAGTCCGGGAGTACTCATCGGTCTTCAGAATGTAGACCGGATGGTCTCGGTCGACGCAATTTTTAATAGAACGTGTATTGTCGGTCTTATCCTCTTTGCCGACATATTCATAGATGTGAACCGTAGAACGCTCGGCTCGATCCAGATTCCAACCTGGCGAGCGTTCTAGTTTAACATCTTTTCTGCGTCCGGTGGCAGCATCCCCGCGTGCTTGTCCGTCACGTACCACTTGTGCATCATGTTAAAAAATTCTTCAATCTTGCAGTGGCCGGCTCGTGGATCTCTCAACATGACTTGCATACGAAGAGGCAGTGGTCCGTCGGGTGGCCGCGTCTCTCGCACTTCTTGCACACCATCTTCTTCCAACAGTTTGGACCGTCATGTTTGCTCGACCCACAGTGGGAGCACTTCTGACGAGGTCGGTCTGGATCGGACTTGCTTCCGTTCCTTCCCTTCCGGTCCACCTGGTCGGACTTCGACTTGGTCTTCGGGGCAGGTCCCGCAACATAGACGTAACGATACTGGTATTCATCCGATGACTCCTGGCTAGATGGACTTCCACTTTCCCCTTCTGACCCCGTGCTGTCATCAGCTACAATTGCCTTGACCGCTCGGGTCGGTCTGGTCCAAGGTCTTTTGACCGGATCGGTCTGGGTCTTGGAACGATAGCGACCTGATCCACCAGCGGTCTTCGCTCTCATACTACGCGACTGTTATAACGTCCGCAGGGTCTGTTCGACTTCTCCCGCATCCTTAAGACGCAGTAGAGTAAGCTGGTCCGCCAGTTCTTGATCGTCAAGGGTACCAATATAGTGACCCACATGTTCTAAGGCGGCACCGTTCGGCGGGTTATTCTCTTTGATTGTTATGCCGGCGCGAAGTGCAGCCACGTTCAAACGATGCAAATACTCGATCGGTGTTTCGTCGGCCCGCTTCTGCATATGGTGGTACTTACGGGCGCTTGAAAACCCGGAGTTACAATATTGACCTTCAAACTCCGCACATAACAGGTCCCAGTCAGACCGGACGCCCCGACCCAACTGTTGAATCCAGTTCGCAGCCGGTCCTTTTAACAAATCCCGGAAGATTAAACAACGTTCGCCTTTTGGGGTCTGGTCTCGCAGGAACGCAGACTTGACCCGACTGAACCAAGACCAGGCCTGGGCTTCATCAGCATCCTTGCCGGTGAAGTCCTTGAGGTCGGTTGTCGCGGCCATACGGATGCGCGGAATCGCAGCAGATCTAAAGTCGTAGGCAGTAGTGGAGGCTAGTTTAGCCTTGCTCACCTTGTCTACGCCTGTACCATCTGACCCACCATGGTCGTCAAGACCGCCGACCGACTCCATATCACAGTCACTTGTCTTGCTTGGTCTACGCGGTCTTGCCGGTTGCGGCTTGCGCCTTCCCTTGCCGGTTGGTTTATCACTTCTAATAGGCTTATCCATAGATGTTACCGATTCCATATCCACATCTTTGCAAACATTGACACCTTGACAGGTAGACCGGTCTTGGACATGTGGGCGCACAGGTGGTCTAACCCGTTCTTCCATGAAACGTTGCATCATCGTCTAAAACATGGCTTGGACGTTGGCTGGCGTCATGGGCAACGTGTTGATACCCTCCTTTTGCGGAACTGAGGCCTGTGGGGCTCTCTGGGGCCCCGACTGGAAAGCAGCCCTTTGCTGCCGCATGTCCCTTTTTTGTTCAGACCGGGCATGGTCCAACCCCATGGTCATCCGCTCGACACCGGTCTCCAACTCTGATGAGCTGTTAGAAGCCGGTGGAGACTGGTAGATCGATTCATCATCGGAACCAATGTCAACAAGCTCTGTGGAGGCTTCGGAGACCTTCATTGCCGTGGTGGGAGTTGGGCGGCGAACCGCCCCCACTAGTGGCACCAAACGGTTGTGGAGGTCCGACATCGACTCCTCCAGTATCCAAGTATCAAATTCAAACAAATTATTGACACCGGCGGAGTTCCGCATTTTAATGCCAACCTCCGCCAACATCGCCACCAAATTCTTGACGAGCAGTAATGGTCGATCACTCTGGATTGGCTCGGTAGTGGGACCGAGAAGACGGTGGGGATATGGAGGTCCAACACCCGAAAGACCTGGTTTTGGCGAACAAATCGCTTCAATTCAAAAACATAATACATCTTGTCCAGGTCTTGTTCGGTGATAGCCTCATCCCCGACCTTCGACTCTTCTTCGAAGTCGTCTTCGTCGGGTGGCATTCCCAGCCCTTTTCTGGGCACCTTGGGTACCTTGGGGACTTTAGGGAGGTAGACCGGATCGTTCCAGTCAGCCTCCAAGTAATTTTCATCTTTTAGTTTTCCATCATTTTTTTCATTAATACACATAGGATCAGGACCAAGGTCCTGATCCTTTCCGGAACTCTAGCAAGACCTGCTATAGTCCCGATCGGCTCCGGTGGGAGCCTTTTGGGGAGGAAAAAACTTATTAACCCCGATCTTGTCCTCCGCCAGGCCAGATCGGACATCGCCATCTTTATCAACAACGAGAACTTAAGGCGATAGCCTTTCCTTACGTCCTCTCCAGAACGACTCCATATTCAAATCATTCAAATCTTCGAATCCAATTTTTGATGGAATATCAGCACGGTGATATCCACGATCACCAAGTGATCCGGGCACGCGCACCATTGTGGTGGAGTCAAGTTCGAAATCGAAAACATTAGCATCGATAACCTGACTACCACCATCGCGCCCAGCCTTCCAACTTTCGGAGGGGGTACTCCGTGGACCACCACTCGAGATCTGGTCCGATCGTCCGCTGCAAGCAGACGACCGGTCGTCATCAGAACCCACTTGGTCCGATTGTTTAGTGTCCATCTCACCTTGTGTACCCGATGGAATGGGCTAGTTACACACTCGGTGGATCGGGATCGCAGATTGGATCGAACCGGTCTTGAATATAGAAGACCGATCTGGGTAGGTATCTCTGGGGCGGAACTCTTCACCCCAGACACAAACAGACCAAAAACACTTCCAAGAGATAACTTCCAATAGGTCGATCGTCCAAACGATCAAGACCTGACCAATACGAAATAATAGAGGGTAGACCGACCGTTCCGGTCTAGCCCCTGACCAATACAAAATAAGACCAAAACCGGTCTAGTTTCCAACCAATATTAAAACAAGCCAATATGTCCGCGTAAAGACCAAATATGCTCGTGAAACTCCACAAACGATATCTCCATGCCAAGACCAATCCAGTGAATAGCACGTTCCAAACGTACTTGACTTAAAGTGTCGAGATCGCCAAATCGTACTCCCGTCGAGGGACTTCCGGTGGCCAAAGTGCGCGTGCGGAGCGTCCAGACCGGGTATAATAGGCGAGAGGGGATAATTCAGCCCTCTGCCCCCAAACACTCCGCGGTGGGCGGAGGCGACTAATGTACGTAAAAGGAAGAACGGCGACCCCTAGCTGTGGTGTGAACCAAGACCAAAAGACTTCTACTTCTTTAGGCAAATCCACAACCAAAAGCCTCTTACTTGGAAAATCCACAACTAACATACTACTACCCTATAGTCCCTAAATGTACCCCCACAAAAATATGTAAAATACCCAAAGTCGGGTGACTCACCAAAACTTGCGTTCTTGACACTTCTTGAGTCTGATAGGCTGAAATGCCCCCCTTGTTTAAACCAATCCGAAATTAGACCAAATGCCTTGACAAAACTTGACCAGAAGTGTGCCAAATTTTGGGCACTCTTCTCCACACAATCCAAAACCGCCAACACCCCCGTTCGGACCGATCAGGTCAAGGAATTAACGTGGAAGAAAAGATTTTTCGTGATCGGGAAGGGTGGTTATTTCTGATATCGATAGTGATGATGCCGATCCGACCGCCCTTTTGGATGTCCGATCGATCCGGAAGACGTGTTGTGGTCAAACGCACCGAGAACACCCGATCCACTCGGAGGATCGCAAGGAAACAATTGAGATCGGTGAATCTGATCTTGATTATGGCGATCTGGCTAAGAAGTCCGAGAGAAATCGACCTAATCAGAATTGTTATGGGGCGACACGGACTTACGAAGTGGGAAAAAAGATTTGCAATAATGCAGATCGGGTGACACCGATCTGCTACAGCTCGGCAGTATCGATCTGCTACAGATCGACAATACCGACCGATGTGAATTTGTGACGTTTATTGTGATTACAACTACTGGTGTGTGGAGAACTGTGATGAACTAGTGATATTTCGATGATGACAAAGTGGCTTAAGGGTGTGAATCAATTTTTCTTGGCGGCAACGATAACGACTCTTTCGATGCGGATACAGTTGGATGTGGTAAGGTTGGACCGTGACTAATGTGGATAAAGGCTATGACAAAAAGGACGATCGGATGATCTGAAAAGAAATATATTATTAATGAAATATGAACGACGATTATCAGATCGGATCGGTTCCTTCGATCTGCCCGAGACCAAGGGTCGGCAGCAGCAGCCAGACCTGAAGGAGGGAGATGTACGTCAACCTTCAATGCCTCCAACAAAGCATGACGATATATATCAGAAGTGCCGGGCAGAAGAGTTGGGCTGGGCGCCTCGACAGCCGGTTTCGATGATTCTTGAGCGCTGTCACCCTCCGGGTGCACCACTTGGTCTGCTCCTGACGTCGGCTCTTCAACTGCGGCAGCAGATTGACGACGCTGGGTGAATCGGGATTGAGATAAAGCGAGAAGTAGCTCATCTGAACCCACCGATCCACCCTCCAAATCCGCCCCAGGCGAGGCCGATGATGACTTGGACCAAACAGTGTGGCGGGTCGAGGGCGCGCGATTTTTCGAAGCGTTCCTCTCCGTAACTGTACCCTCCGAAGCACTTGGAAGTTGCGCCAGTGTCTTGTCTTGCGTTTGCACTGCCTCCAGCTTCTTTTCAAGCTCCAGGTCGCACGCTACGCTCCGCGCCCTAGCGCCTCTCCACGCGTCCTCGCGCTTCCAATTTTGTTTGCAAATTGTGTGGGGCGGATTTTTAGCCAATGAGCGGCATGATAATCCACCCGATCCCGGTTGAGCGGCGTAACAGGTCAAGGGCGCGGGATTTTTTGAAGCCTTCCTATCTATAACTGGATCCTCCGCCGCACTTGGAAGCTGCGCCCGTGTCTTGGCTAGCGATTGCACCGCTACCAGCTTCTTTTCACGCTCCAGGTCGCACACTAGGTCCCGCGCCCTCGCGCCTCTCGAGGAACCCTTACGCTTCTTGTTGTGTGTGCGAATTTTGGGGCGGAATTTCAGCCAATGAATGGCGAGAATTTCCGCCCGAATTTTGTTGGGAAATCATACCACCTGAATGCGCCTGTGGGTCCGCGAGGGCGCTCGATGCTACTCCGCGAGGAATGCGATCGGCGATCAGCGACTTGGATAGGCACGTAGCCAACCCATCACGGCACCCGTTGACGATTTTCCTGAGTCGATTCGACTCTGGGGTCCAAAAATCGAGCAGATCGGAATAACGATCAGGTCCGCCCTCATGGTATTGAACCAGGGGCGAGGGTATGGTTATACCTCGATCGGGTAAAGGAGATCTTGCTTGGTCAGGGCTGATCGGTGCAAACTACTGATCTGCTCCGTTGACCATGGCAAAAAGGCATCTGAAGTTAACGTCGGAAGGGGTCGATCTCTGATAAACACTCCTTCCAGTCGGGCGTGATGGCGCAGCCCAGATGTGCCGAGCTGGAAAGAAGGCACCGATCCGGTTGACTTACGCGTCCCTTCAACACCATCACACTGGGAGATGATCACCTTATCGGCCCCCGATGCAGGCTTCGCTGGAACAGGACCTCGACGTTGATCGGATCGGGACTTGGACAAAGCAGCGAACAAGAACTCAGAATCTCCCGATTCGTTCCCCGAGTCCTCTCCGGTGGAGATCTCCATATGCTTCGTGTGAGCAGCGCGGGGGCGTAAGGGCGCATGCGATTTGCCGATGATGGACGTTTCGGCTGCGTCCGATATGGGGATTGGAAGATGCGCCAGCGTCTTGGCTTTCGTTTGAGGCACCGCTCGCTTCTCCTCGAGTTCAGAGTCGCGCGCTATGCCCCGCGCCCTTGATCCCTTCGACGCGTCCTTACGCTTCTTGGAAACTTTTGGAATTTTGGAATGTTGAGTTTTGGCCAATGAATGGCGCTGTTGCCGATCTTGGTACATGTCTATCAGACCGGCCGAAGCAGATCGGTCCGCCCTAGAGCCTGCAGCCGGACGCCGATTCAACAAGTCAGTCAACTGTTGATGGCACCGATCTACGGCCGCCCAACGACGGTTTGACTCCTGGGTCCAGGCGTCCGATTGGCTCTGGAAGTCTGGTCCTTGATCACGACCTGCAACTCGCCGATCTGCCTCTCCAGGTCACCATGTTGGGTGTGGAGTAAATTCCGATCGGTTTGATCCTCCAACCTCTGCCGGTTAACCAACGCAAGCTGTTCCCGGAGGTGTGACCTGTAGGCCTCCGAACGAGACAGGTCATGCCGTGCGCCGATCAGCCCGTCCAAGATCGTTTGTAGCAGATCGAAGTGACCGTACACCTGTCCCACGGTGTCGACAAGTGTCTGCACAGTCGGGAAGACATCGATCACCAGTGGATCTACATACAGCAAGAAGTGATGATCGATCTAACGTGGAGTCATCAGTGGAATGGCGTACCTGATCTGTTCTGTTGCGAAACCAAGGCCTTGAGACGCTTATTCTCGGTCATCAAGTCTGAACAATCCGCTTGTATTGCGTCGATCAGCTTGGAATTGAACGCGACGTCGGTCACGGCCTGCTTTTAGAGCGCAACTCTCATATCCTGCCGGAGCGCATCAATGTTTTGTTGGGACCAATCGACCTCGACTCGGGATTCATCTTGTTCTGTGACGATCTGAGTGTCACCCGAGTCGTCCGAGTGGTCCAAGCGGTCAGGGGTTTGAAGATGCGGGGAGTGCGAGCGCCGATCGCCTATGAAGATAAATTTTAGTGGAAAATATGGCGATCGGAAGTCAAGTGGACTTACCTGGTACACTGGATTCGGAAGATTGCATGGAATCGAATACTGTGAGATCGGGCCGCTACAGTTGTGAGGCTGCGACCAGACTCAGGGGCGGCTGTGGTGAAGTGCAGTGAAAATATTTTGACCAGTTTGTACCAGTGTACCAGTTTTTAAGGCAGATCTATCTGGTTGGCTGAAAAGACGGAGTATTTTGGGCCAATCGTGTGCGTGGAGTGTTTTGTACGCGGATTTGAGGTAAGGCACACGGTTTGCATATAGTTTACATGTTGGATTTTTATTAGCTAAATAATATAGTGTTCGTATTACATCGGGTTGAGTAAGTCGCCTCTTCACGCCGCAGAGTGTTTGGGAGCAGAGGGTCGAGTAATCCCCTCTAGCTCATTATACCCGGCCAGGACAGAGCTCCACCGGAAGCCCCACGACAGGGAAAACTCGTAACGTTCACTCACCACTCAAGTCCAAGTTCGTCCACGTTTAGAACGTGTTTTTAATGGCTGGCTTACTCACTGCGATCTGCAGTCAAGTTCCAGGAATTGGTTGGATTACTCACAGCGGGCTGCAGTCAAGTGCCAAGAAACTATTGACTGGATTACTCACTGATTTTGCAGTCAAGTGCCAGATTTAACCGCATTCGGAGTGAAGATTTCCGCTTCGTTTGCCGATCGGCTATATCGCTTTATCTTTCGTTGGAATTTTGGATCAGTACCCCAGAGGTGGTACATCCATATCGATCTTCTCTAAATTCTCCACCAAGCAACGGTCCACCAACTGTGTAACCAGCCCATTCCATCGGGTACACAAGGTGAGATGGAAACGCATGATGAATCGGACCAGGCGTCATATGCTGATGATCGGTCGTCTTCTGGCAGCGGACGATCAGATCGGATCGTAGGCGAAGGTTCGCGGGACATGAACCAAACGTGGGGAGGTGATAGCACTGCTCACTAGGATGTTCTCTAGGTCGGTTCAGTGTATGAGGTTCGCTTTACTCTAGTCTGTTGGAAGACTAGAGTACTCCGGTTGTCCCTTGACTGCTTGTGTTCCTGCTCACCTTGTGTACCCGACGGCTTAGCGGCCCACGCCGCTGCAACATAGCTAGGAGCTCCATGGTTTGGTTATTCTGTTATCTTGTGTGCCCGTTAGTTGGAAGGCTGGGCACGATGGTGGTCAGGTTCTCGACCCTACGGTGTTCGATTTTGAACTTGACTCCACCACACCTTACAGTCGATCTCCCCGATGATCTGCCTTATCACTAGGTTGGAGTCATAACATATGATGATCCGACCTTTCTTTTGTTATGAAAGCAGATCGAGACATAGAAGGAGCCCCCGATATTCCGCATCGTTGACCGTTATGTCAGGCGTGAAATCGGAGGCGGCTGCTGCTATAGACCACTGTGGTAACTTCCACAGTATGGCACTATAGGATCCAACCTTCTTCTTCACGCTAGCCGATCCGTCGAAACTCAAAACCAGGAGTTCCTCATCCCGATCGACGATCGGTGGCGGCAGCGAGATTGACTGTCGAAGTTGCTTCCTTGGGACAATCGCCATCAGAGCTTCATCCACTTCAGACCGAGGGGTGATACTGGGCAGCCAATGTGCCCAATATCTCCTCCTCTCCCTTGGTGCACTTGACGACCTCGAGGGACCACTTTGACAAGATCGCTGACCATATGCCGAGCCGACCGTCCATCCCATTGTCCGATAGTAGCCAGGCCAATGTAGACTTTCTAGAAAGAACTTTTACAGATCGTCCGACCAGTAGGTTGTAGCACACATCCAAAATCCGTAGCAAAGTCAGAACTTCCTTTCGACGATCCCATAGTTGACTTCGTTCGTCTTCAACGTCCGGCTCGTAAAAGTGACCGGGTGGTCACTCCATCATGTTCTTACACTAGAGTGGCAGAAATGGGGGAGATGCTAAATCCACATGGGTGTTTTTCTAATTACATATTATTGGCACACACCTCCTCTTTTATGCGAGCGGTGTACAGGCTCTCCTGCTCCTTTTGCCCATTACACATGGTTGTGACGTCACAACCTTACCTTTTTTGCTTTAGAGAATGGCCCCGACTAGGGGCACACCCCACTTTTGCTAGGGGCACACCCTACTTTAACGATAAGGATTTGCATTGGCTGAAATTGGCGTTGGTAATGTCAATAAAATGACCATAAAGTCGATCCAAGGCCTACGGCATTTTGATTGCACTCACGAAGTATGTGACATTTCAGTGCATGGTCGCTTCGTCCGTAAACGCAGCTTATCGTACGTGAAGGAGTATCTCCTGTCGCGAATCATCCATCGCTCTCACGCTTCTCTTCGTTCGCTAGTGTAGTAAATCCCTCGTTTTTGGCGATATCCAGATCCAAGATGGAGGTACCTTCCAACAACTTAAAAATCTAGGAGCCACTTTTGTATCTAACAATGCAACGGGATATACTGAATGCGCGGGTGCTAGAGCTGCTAGAGGTCATGATGCGTCTTCAGGAGGGAATACTGGATATTTGCCGCGATCCGTCAAATTAACTGGGATGTGCATCTTGGTGACATGGTCACGGTGCGTGGCGTATTGCAACGTAAACATTCCGAAGCAGGATACTCCAACGGATTGCTTGTCGATCTCGTTTCCATACGGGTAGATGAACCCTGGTGCTTGCATTACACAGGGACCGTATTTAACTACACAGTGTCCGATGTCGCACCACCCACGACGCTGCTGTGGTAAAAGGATCATGGTTGTTACCACCATGTTCGAAAGTGGCCACCAAGTATACGAATATGGTGCTATTGGATGGCTTTAACGCATGCATGTACTATTTTTCATCAAAATTTTTGCGAGGAGAGCAATGCCACTTTTGGCATGGACAGCCAGAGGATTTTAAAGCGAATCAACGTCGCTGGATCCAAAAACGCCTCGGAAAACGCGCAAATGCTGCACATCTTGCCGGTGATAGCGGCAATCCTCATTCCAAAATTGACAAGACGCAGCGGAGCCGCATCTTCTGCGACTGGCTTGTCGAGTCGCTAGGGGAAGAGTTCTTAGCTAGCGGGACTGGTGTCGTCGATGTCGCTGGTGGGAAAGGTGATATCCCTGTAAAGCTCTGGATTCAACGAGGTATTCAAACGACTTTAATTGACCCGGTGAGTTCAGGTTACCTTCCTCATGTGACACTGAATGCGTCGTATCTTACTTTGATTCTTGAATGTACCGCAGAGACCCATGAAACATGGCAAATACAACCGTAAAATCTTTGCGAAAGCTTCTGCTGATAAAGGTCGGACAATGAACCCTCAGTTGTTGCATAGGCTGGATGTCGAACACTGAATCTGTACAAGGAGTTGTTTGCAAACTGCTTTGTTCTTGTTGGAATGCATCCAGATGAGGCCACCGAGGCGATTGTTGACGATGCCCTGACGCTAAGAAAACCATTTTCCATTGTGCCTTGTTGCGTGATGAGTAGAGTCTTTCCAGATCGTCGATGGTGGGATGGTACACCTGTCGTCACGTACGAAACGTTCATCAAATATCTTCGGGAGAAGCATCCGTCAGTTCAAAGCCATTTCCTTCCGTTTGCTGGATGTAATCAAGTACTTTATGTTTTCGACTACGTCCATGACCCGCGTGGTGGTAAAGGCAGAAGTTGGAGAGGTATACATTTTTGCTGCAGCTATAGACCAAATCGTTCCAATACGAGCGTTGTCTATGCAATTGATCTTCTCGTTTTACTCGTGGCACTGGTTATAAAAATCCTACTTGGATATAGATACGAATGTTACTACGTTTCTCTATAACCCCTAGCAAAAGTGGGGTGTGCCCCTAGTCGGGGCCTTAGCAAAAAGGTGCGCAGCACAGGGTTCATACGGTATATACGCAGGTATATACGCGCACCGCGTCAAAGATTGTTGAATCTTGAAGTCAACGATAATCTGGGAAAACGAAATACTCTGTATTCTCCGTCAAACAACCTTCGAGTGAGAGCGGCCAGACGACAACTATTTTAAGAACTAGTACAAAGCACAATTAAAGCTTGTTCGATGGACAACTGGCGTTGAATATATGGCTGGTGGAACCGCATCCAGAGCACTTTGGCAGGGCGCGGGCTGGCTGAACATTAACAGGAACTTGTGTAGATAATGATGCTGATGTTCCTACTTCTTGGCTGGAGGCGAAAACACGTTGGGCAGTTTGAGCGGTCAACGATTTCCAAGGACATTGATCACTGCGGTGTCCCGCCTGCCCCTAAACTCCACAAGAATGCTGACTGGCGTATAAAGCCTCTTCCGCTATTTCTGATCCCGTCTTCAATCGCTTGTCCCACGTTCATTCGTAAGTTTGGCATACCGGCCGACGGGTGGTTCCAGCACTTCTGTACTTGTCTCTCGAACCGATGCCTCCAAGTGCCAGCGCTTGATAAAATCGGACATGAGGAGACCCCTACCGTCCTTTCGCATGAGAAGAATCTCATGGGAACAGGGAATCCCCATGATAGTACGAAGTAGTTTGCTGCAAGGTTTCAAAGCCTCGGAATCCTCATCGAGTACTGATTCTGGGTTCTTTGCCGCTTTCTCAATTCTGTCAGCTTTAATTCGCTGCTTGTCGAACTCAACCAGGACGTGACGAGGTAATTTTTTGGTGACTTCTTTGTAAAATTGCTTGACTCTTACGCCAAACTTGAATCCATTCCCCTTTTTCTTCTGCAGTTTGACTTTATCGGTCAGAATCCGGGGAGCTTTTCCTGCATATGTATCCACGGCTGTCTGGTAGTCGGTAAGTTGTTGAGCGCAATTGTCGTAAATCGTAGTATACAAAGTTAGGATAGTGTCATTGGCTGATCCATTGGATTTGATGGATGCCCAATGTTTACCTTCTGATCTGGAGGTGACAGTCGCTTTCAGGTGTTGGAATTGATCAATAAAATAACTGGCCCAGTGTTCGCGAAGCGGCAGTTTATTTTTTTCCAGATAGGCATAGGTCGCTTCATCAACTTTGTCCTCTAACTATTTCCACAGTTTCTGAAATTCTTACAAAGTTGGAGCTTGTTATATCTCATGCCAATTTCTGCGGTAATTTTGGTTCAGTGATGTGCTTTGCGGAAAAAAGACTTTACACAAACTTACGTCTTGAAATCGGTCCAAGCCTCAGCATCATGTTTGCCAGTATCTTCATCGACAAAGTTCTTTTGGCAGTGCTTTTTGATGTTTTGAAATAAATGCCATCTTCAGAGGATGATGATCCTCTGCGGCCATGTGCATTTGACAGCTCCAATGAATGCCGTATCGCAATCGATCACGACCACAGGTGGGATTTTGTCCAAAGAGAGGGTCAGACGGTCTAATGCTATCTCGTAATCTTCGTTCATATCCCTGGCCATCAGCATGAAGGGCCCCGAAAAGGAATGGCAGTATCCGTGATTCCGATAACATGGAGTAAAGGCAGTTTATGTTTATTTGTACGGTAAGTACAGTCCATAATCAGGAAGTCATCAAACCGCTTCAATAACTCAGTCATTTTTCTCTGAATGTAGGTAAAGCAAATAAGTTATGGCAGGAAGTAATAAACAATTGAGGAGGACGGACTTACATCAGTTTGAAACAAGAGATGGGTCAAAACATTCTCGCGATTCTTGATAACATCGGTTACTGCTCCCGCAAGTGCGTCCTTTTCCAGCTTGTCAAGCAAGGCAATCAATGGGGAGCGCCCTTGGAGGTAGTCTATCAAGAGTTTGGTCCGAAGATTGCTTATTTCCTTCGAAATCACGAGTGGTTTATCTTTATGTTTGTTGATGGTAGCGAGGATTTGACAAGGTTTCGTACGCGCGTTCACCATATTCTGGATCTCAGTGCGCACTTCTGGTGTCTTTGTGAAACGGCGTGCCTGCGGAAAAGCCCTCAAGCCTTCTCTCGTAAGGGGAGGATGAACAGTGTGGGTGCCCTTTTGATCGGGAACTCTGATGGCCCATTGACCAACGACACCTTTCTTCACTGCACCTTTCATTATCGCCACATACTCACATTCGCATTTGTTGGAACCCGAGTTTCGCAAGGCGATGCCACCGTCTTGCGGTTCGTATGTGCCGCCACATACAAAATTTCGCCAAATTTTGTGGGGAACGCCTTTGACAGTTTCGGTGCGCTGAATCCCAAGAGTGAAACCGTTGTCGAACGCGAACTTCAAGCGCATGGTCTGCTTCTTCTTGGGTTGCAAAAGGGCCCTTAGGGGGATGATCCGGAGTCCATCCTAGGAGGTAGTAGTTCTTTAATCAACGAGAAGTCCACCAAAGTATGCATGTTTGACTTTGACTTACCATCGTTATTGGTAGGAACATTGAATCTGAGAGGTGTATTAGCGGCGACGGATTCGGATGCGACGGATTACGCTGCATCAGGTACATCGGCTGCGAGAAGTCCCACTGCAACAGGAACATCGGCTGCGAGGGGTCCCGCTGGTACATTGCCAACATTTCCAGAGCTTAATTCACTAGCGGGAAGGGCGACGTTGTTGGTCAAGGATTGACTTAAGTCCATCGAACGCGTTAATATAAATAATAGGGTACATCAGCATTGTTGTGTGTCAATAACTTGGCAGCGTAGCTTACCTTCGAAGTGGAGACGCTCCTCAGCGATAAGCTGGGAACTCTTGGATGCGACTTGCAATGGACTAGGAGTTACCGCGGTCAAGGACATAAGTTCCGCTATTTTCTGGTTCATTCTCCGGTTGTTTTCATTTTGTTCAGCAACCAAGGCTTGAACGGTAGCTTCGACGTTGTTGTCAGGCATTTTTTTTGTTTAGACTATGTAGTGTATGTGTGGGAAAGTTGTGCTTCCTTGTATTACAAGTATGTATCGTAGACAAGTTGGACAACTTGAATGTATCTTCTATATCTTGTCCGAATTCACGAAACTCCGACCTGGACGGGTGGCTATGTGATCTCTATAGGACACCGCGTCGTCCGTTCGGCACATTCATATTCTCAAAAGGGGTGTGGAATTGGCAAAACACCCATGTGGATTTTGCATCCCCCGTTGTGACGTCACAACCATGTGTAATGGGCAAAAGGAGCAGGAGATCCTGTACACCGCTCGCATAAAAGGGGAGGTGTGTGTGCCAACCATGTGTAATTAGCAAAACACCCATGTGGATTTAGCATTTCCCCAGAAATGGCCCACTTACCAGAAAACACAATGACGATCGGCATTTTTTCCGGATCGAAGTGCCTGAGAATCGGTGCCGTCGCCATCTTGGCTTTAGGCATACCGAAAGCGACCTGTGCACACTTCATGTGATCCTCTGCCTCCACCTGCAGAAAATCTGCAGTCATATCAGAGTCGCAGCCCTCTCGTAAAGTTGCCCGATCTCCTTCGCGCAACATATGGTAGTCGACTTCCCGGAGCTCGTACAGCACGGCCGCGTCAATCGCGAAGTCTTCAATGAAGCGTCTGTAGTAATTTAGGCTCCCTAGGAAGGACTGCATTGCCTTCAGTGATGTGGGAAACGGGAGGTTGCTCAGTGACTCCAGATCCTTAGTATTGGCTTCCAACCCACTGATTGACACCATATGACCCAAATAGGCGACCTTGGACATGCCCCAAAAACTCTTCACCGCACTGATCGACAGGTTCCAGCGATCGAATGTCTCCAACAACCGTTCGACCTTCTCGCACAGATCGCTCCATGACGAGGCAGGGATCAGAATGTCGTCGATATACGATCGCCTCCCCAGAACGGACGGTCTCCTTTCCCGATCGGGTTCACCCTCTGTAAAAACATCATGGTTTTCGGTGGGATCCCGATCGGTACTGATCTTGAAGTGTCCATACAGTGCGTTGTCGGTCAGCCTCTGGTTGATCTGGGGCGCGTTCTTTAAACCAAACGGCATGCGGTTCCACTCGAACAGACAAAACGGCGTAACAAATGCAGAAATCTCGCGAGACCGATCGGTCATCGAAACCACCCAAAATCCACTTGCCATATCTAGTGAGCAATACCATAGGGTCTTGTCCAGATCTTCTCACAGATCGCTGATCAGCGGCATCGGGTACACCATAAGCTTGGTCAACCGGTTTACTAACCGATAGTCGACACACAACCTGATGTCGACGCCGTTCTTCTTGAGTACAATCACGATCGGCGAGTCCCACGGCGAGGTCGACGGTTTAGTAATCTTGGTAGCCAACAGTCATTTAATAAGATCAGACAATTTTTCACGGTACTGTGGCGCCACACGTCAGCATCGCTTGGCATCGCTCCGCGAGCAGCAGGGGGTAAGGCATTGCCTTTCCCGATCATCAGATGTTTCTTCTTCCATACGATCTTCTTAAGCTGATCGATCTGGTCGGGACTGTTGACATCCCGGTCACCCACTTGTAAATCGTCCAAGGTGACTTCGGGCGGATCGGCAGACACTTCAGGGAGGACTGCCATTTGGATTTCCAGCTCCTGAATGTACTGTTCCCCGCCCTCATGTATACAAACTTGATCGTATTCTGGGGCAACATCACCTAAAGCGTCCTGATCGGTTGCACACTGCTGTTCCCTATCGGCGGGCTGCTCTTCAACGACATCGATCTGCTTAGGCGCGCCATCGTGGTACGCCCCAGCCATCCCATGTTCCCCTTTTTCTATTTCCGGCTCCTCTGTAGACTGTTCTTGTGACGCCACCATGTTGACGAACCTTGGCTCATCTGCTTGATGTTCCACCGTGTCCGGCGACTGCGGTGCCTTTCTTCGAATTAACATCTTCTTTGGGCTTACATAGCTGGGTCGTTCCACCATAGGTGAGGTATCTTCTTCCACCGGTCCATCATCGCTGATCAGATCGGTGGTCGCTTGGTATGCCAAGTTCTGCCATTCAACATACCGTCTCGATCCGATCGAGACGAGCCCCGCCTTTATTGGCACCTTCCCTTCCGCTAGCCTCATACCAACAATAGTATTGTTATCGAGAGTAAGCGGCTTGTCACTGATATTAGTGACTCGGACAAAATCAAATCGGCCGGCGATTTTCACAAAGGTCGGCACCCACCGATCTACCCTGGTAACCCATAACTTCCTTGATCGAAAACCTTTGTCGACCGGGGTATCAGCGGATTGGACGACTGGAATGGTGACATCTTGGTTCCACCTGACCAGGTCGGTGTGCGATCCGTATAGGGGCCGCCGACCAGCTAACTGGATCTGGACCTCATCTGGGAGTGTAAGCACTCCATGAGACAGATCTAGGCGAATACCCGCCGGCAACATGAAATCCATGCCTAACAAGGCATCCTGACTGGACAGCTTGCCAACCCAAGCGCTGAAAAAGTAGACCAGCGAACCCGATAGGTGATATTCACAAGCGTTCTTCCTTCGGTCATATAAGAGTTTTCACCAATTCCAACGCATTCTTATCTCTGGGTAACGTCTATACGACATCCGACCTTACGAGCAAAGGCGGAGTCGATAATTGAAACTTCGGCCCCAGAGTCGAACAACATCGTTGCCTTCTGGTTGTTAATCTTACCACAGGCTTTCGCCTGCTTGAACCATTTGTCGGGCGTATGATACTTCCAGTATCCGCGATACTCCCCAGGCAGCAGATCCAACTGCATGACCAACTTCGATCGGGAATATTCATCGGTCGTTAGATTGTAGACCGGATGATCCCGATCGACGCAATTGAGAACAGAACATATATTTTCGGTTTTATTATACTTGCCGACATATGCATAGATGCCAAACGTAGATCGCTCGGCTCGATCCAGATTCCAACCTGGCGAGCGTTCTAGTTTAACATCTTTTCCACGTCCGGTGGGAGCATCCCCGCGTGCTTGACCGGTACATACCACTTGCGCATCAGATTAAAAAACTCTTGATCTTTCACTGGACGGCCTCGTGGATCTCTCCACATGACTTGCACACGAAAAGGCAGTGATCGGTGGGGTGACCGCGTCTTTCGCACTTCTTGCATATCAATTTCTTCCAGCAGTCCCCACCGTCATGCTTGCATGACCCGCAGTGAGAACACTTCTTGCGAGGTCGGTCCGGGTCGGACTTGTTCCCACTCCTGCCCTTCCAATCTGCCTGGTTAGGCGTCGATCTGGTTCTTGGGGCAGGTTCCGTGACGAAAACGTGGCGATACTGGTATTCGTCTGACTCCCGACTGGACAGGCCGCTACTTTCCTCTTCCGATCCAGTCCTGTCCTTAGTCACGATCGCCTTAACAGCACGGGCCGATCTGGTTAGGAGCATTTTCACAGGGTCGGTCTGGGTCTTCGATCTGTAGCGACCCGATCCAACAGCGACCTTCTCCCTCATGCTGCGTGAGTGTTGCAGCGTCCGCAACGTCTGCTCCACTTCCTCCACATCTTTGAGGCGCAGCAGAGTAAGATGATCTGCCAGCTCTTGGTCATCAAGGGTACTGATGTAGTGACCCACGTGCACCATAGCGGCACCGGTCGGCGGGTTTCCTTCCTTGATACCGGCGCGAATTGCGGCCACGTTCAAGCGGTGCAAGTACTCGATCGGCGTCTCATCGCCCCGCTTCTGCATATGGTGGTATTTGCGGGCGGTAGAGATCCAAGAGTTACCGTACTGCCCCTCAAATTCTGAACATAGCAGATCCCAGTCAGATCGGACATCCCGACCCAACTGTTGGATCCAGTTCGCAGCCGGTCCTTTCAGCAGATCCCAGTCAGATCGGACATCCCGACCCAACTGTTGGATCCAGTTCGCAGCCGGTCCTTTCAGCAGATCCCTGAAGATCAGACACCGTTCCTTTTTTGGTGTCTGATCCCGTAAGAAAGCAGACTTGACCCGACCAAACCACGACCTGTCTTGCTCCTCGTCGGCGTCCTTGCCAGTAAAGTCCTTGAGATCCGTGATCGCAGCCATGCGAATGCGTGGGATCGCAGTAGATCCACAATCAAAAGCGTTTGTAGAGGCTAGGTTAGCCCTGCGCGTTCTGCCCGCCCCTGCACCGTCTGACCCATAGTGGTCATCCGGATCGCCGATCCACTCCATGTCGTAATCGCTATTCTTGTTTGATAGGCGCGGTCGGGCTGGCTGCGGCTTGCGGCTTCCTCTGCCAACTGGTTTGCCACCTCGGATAGCCTTATCCGTTGATGCCACTGACTCCATATCGACATCCCGGCAAGTATTGACATTTTGACGGGCAGATCGGTCCTGGGCATGCGGGCGGGGAGGCGATCGGTATCGGTCTCCCATGAAACGCTCCATCATTGACTCAAACATGGCTTGGACGTACGTTGGATTGGGTCATGGGCAACGTGTTGGTATCCTCCTTTGGGGGTTGAAGCCTGTGGGGGCTCCTGATGCCCCGTCTGGCATGCAGCCCCTTGCTGCCGCACGTCCTTTTTATGCTCCCATGGGGGTATGATCCGCCCCCATGGTCATCCGCTCAACACCGACCTCCAACTCCGATGAGCCATTAGAGGCAGGCGGAGACTGATACAGCGACTTATCATCGGAGCACACATCATCGTATGCTCCCGTGGCCTCAGTGGCCTTCAATGCCACGGTGGGAGTTGGGCGGCGAACCGCCCCCACCAACGGCACCAAATGATCATGGAGGGTCGACATCGCCATCTCCAGCTTCCAAGTGTCCATATCGAACAATTTTGTACGCTGGCGAGGTTTCGCACTTTCATGCCGACCTCAGCCAACATCTCCAGCAGATTCTTCACCAATAGCAACGGCCGATCGCTCTGGATCGGCTCGGTGGTGGGTCCGAGAAGGCGATCGGGGATCTGGGGGTTTAAGATCCGCATGACCTGATCTTCACGACTAAATCGATTTAACTCATGGATGTAATACATCCTGGTCAGGTCTTCTTCCTTGATAACCCCATCCCCGATCTGCGACTTTTTTTCCAAGTCGTCTTCCTCGGACGGCATCTGAGCCTTTGCTTGGGTACCTTGGGAACATGGATCGGATCGTTCCGATCAGCCTCCAAGTCGTTTTCATCTTTAATTTTTTTTCATCAAAACATCCATTTAAATGCATAGGATCAGGAAAAAAGTCCTTATCCTTTCCGGAACTATAGCAAGACTTGCTATAGTCCCGATCGGCTCCGGTGGGAGCCTTATGGGGAGGAAAAAACTTATTAATCCCGATCTGGTCCTTCACCCGGCCAGATCGGACATCACCATCTTTGTCGACAACGAGAACATAAGGCGATAGCCGTTCCTTATGTCCTCTCCAGAACGATTCCACATTTAATTCATTGTAAACAATTTTTCGCGAGATATCATCTCGGTGATATCCACGAACACCAAGTGAATCGGGCACGCGCACCATTGTGGTGGAGTCAAGTTCAAAATCGAACACCGTAGTGTCGAGAACCTGGCCACCATCGTGCTCAGCCTTCCAACGGACGGGGGGGGGGTTCCCCGCGAACTTTCGCCTACGATCCGATCTGATCGTCCGCTGCTAGCAGACGAACGATCATCAGCATAGGACGCCTGGTCCGATTCGTTTGTCATCTCACCTTGTGTACCCGATGGAATGGGCTGGTTACACACTTGGTGGATCGTCGCTGTAAATTGATTCGGGTCTTAAATGCGAGACCGTGCTGGGTAGTGTACCCTGGGCGGAACTCTTCACCCTGGGTACGGGCAGACAAATTCTACTCAGAGTAAATGTACTCGAAAGGGCAGGTCGCTTCACCGATCGTAGAGCCCAACCAATTCGAGAATAAAAGACAAATATTCCAATATGGAGATCCAGCGAGAACGTAACAAACTCCACGAACGATATCTCCACGAAATAATCCAATAACTTGATAACACGTTCCAAACGTGTGCAACTTGCGCTTGAAAAGCCGACCAATGTGTACTATCGTCGAGGGACTTCCGACGGGCCAAGTTCGCCTGTAACGCGTCCCGGCCGGTTATAATAAGCTGGAGGGTATTGCTTGACCCTCTGCTTCCAAACACTCTGCGGCGTGCAGAGGCGACTGATGTACAAAGAGACGAAACAACTTCTCGTTGAGTGTTAAAGGCTGGGAAACGACACATAGTCGGGTGTTAAAAGCCAAGAAAATTAACGACTAAGTAAAACTATCCCCTATGGTCCCCAATATGTACAAAACATAAAAATATGTAAGTGCACGCCATATCATGTGACTTACCAAAATCCGTGTTCTTGACACCTCTTGCACATGATAGGCTTAAAAGCCCCCTTGATTTCCACCAATCCGATCGCCGCTAAGCCGATCGGTGTGCTGCTGACGCAAAACGACCAAAATTCTTGGGTCCGCTTCTCCAGACTTCCTCCGCCCTGCCGTGTCTTACGGCTCTTATGGCTATCTGCCTTTTCAACCCCCTCCAAGAGGGGACCCGCCTCCGGGTTCTGGTATGGCTTAAGCATACCAACATAGAAGGTTGGATGCGTACGCATCGCCTTCGGAATATCTAAGGTATACGCCAAGCCCTTTCGGGCTAGCACCTTGAAAGGCCCCACAAAACTGGGGCGCAGTTTGTTTCGTAACACATTCGAAACTGCATGTGTAGGAAGGTTTTTAGCCTTTAATAAAACACTTTCTCCTACTTTGTACGCCTTTTGTTACGCCGACCCTTGCGACGGCCTGTTCCTTTTGCTTGTCTAAGATTTCCGCCATGGCATCGCAAAACGTGTCGTAAGACACTAAGGCGCGTCGATAAAAACTTATCAATATGCTTGCGCACAGACACAGGGCTTACATCGGGGAATCCTCCCCCCTCAAAACCTGGGCCACACACACGTGGCGTCAACGGAACCCTCGGATTCACTAATCCGTTCACATAAAACGGGGTAAACCCCGTAGATGCATGGACCGAATTGTTGATGGAAAATTCAACCATCGGAAGCATCTCACTCCAACTCTTTGGAGAATCCGGACATAAACTCCGGAGAATATCCTCCACAACGCGATTAACGCGTTCCGTCTGACCGTCCGTCTGCGGGTGATCCGCGGTGGACATGAGGAGCTTGGTGCCCAGCACCTTAACAACGCTCCCCAGAATTGTCCAGTAAAACGGGGATCCCGATCCGACACAACGGAATCGGGTAGACCATGCTGTCGAAAGACACGGTCTAGGAACACTTTTGCTGTTCCTTGTCCATCTATGGACTCTGATACCGCCGCCAGGTGATCCATCTTGCTCAAACGGTCTACAAAGACCAATATGCCGGTGTTCCCGGTCTTATCCTTCGGAAAACCCAAGCTAAAATCCATACTAATGGATTTCCAACACTCTGTTGGAACCGACAAGCTCGCCAAAGGCGCAGCTGAACTTGCAGAGGGTTTAACCCTCTGACACGTCTCACAGGTGCGTATCTACGCACTGACCCACTTATACATGTTGGGCCACCAATACAAAGCGCTTAAAGTGCTTTAGGTCTTATCCCAACCTAAATGACCCCCGTTAAGGGAGTCATGTGCCTCAAAGAGGAATCTATACTTCAGTTACTCATCATGAGGAACTACCACCCGCGGAGTGTCCTCCGCGCTCGTGCTATAAAATAGCAGACCGTCACAGTACCTGTAACGGTGTAAACGAGATTTAGCTCGACTTGACAGGGTTGACTCAGACGAGCCAAGACCCTTTTCACCTAACGCGCTGATTAGCGCCGTACATTGTGGGTCTTTCTCATACGCCTGGCGTATGAGATCCACCACAGATGTGGTGAAGAATGTCGCGCGAGCGAGCTCGTAATCGGGACGACGCTACAACGCGTCTGAAAGCACGTTCTGCTCGCCAGGTTTATACTAAACCTCAAAATTATACTCCGCAAAGAAGGAGAGCCAACGGGCCATCCGTTGGGAGAGGTGAGGCGACCTCGTCCCTGTCCGTAAGGACGCGTGGTCAGTATAAACCACGAACGGCTTTGAGCCGAGTAGGTGAACCCTAAATTTGACAAGGGAATACTTCATTGCAAGTAGATCCTTGTCATGAACGAGATAATTCCTTTCCGCAGCTTTAAGCTGCCTCGACTCAAACGCGATCACGCGTTCCCTTCCTGAATCATCTGCTTGTAACAAAGCACTTCCGATTGCGAAATCTGAGGCGGCGCAGACTACACTAAATAGTTTCCCACAATCTTGGAGAGCAAGAACAGGAGCTTTTAATAAGCTTCTCTTAACCGGTTTGAAGGTGGTTTGGTGTTTGGTTTCCCAACACCAATCAACATCCTTCTTAAGAAGGTCGGTTAATGGCTTCGCCATTTCAGCGTAGTTCTCGCTGTACTTGCGGAGATAATTTGCTAATCCAAGCCACTTCCGTAAATCTCTAAGATTTACAGACGAAGGCCACTCCACAATGGCTTTCACCTTCGCGGAATCCACCCGCACCCCATCCTTACCGATGAAGCATCCGAGGAAAGGAATTTCCTCAGCACCAAAAATACATTTGGATGCGTTTGCATAGAGTTTATACTCTCGCATACATTCGAGCACAGCTCGAAGGTGTATCAGGTGCGTCTGAACATCAGACGAGTCGCATTCCGCACGACTATGAACGAATATATCGTCAAAGTACTTCTGAGCGTACTTTCTATGAGGGCGGAAGAGTTGAGTCTCCAATCGATTAAAAGTCGCTGTTGCATTTGAAAGCCTTTGTGGCATAACAAGCCACTCCCATAGCATGCCGCTAGGCATGCTGACCGCTGTAAGCGGAATATCGGACGCTCGCATGAGCACCTGATAATACCCATCCACCAGATCTAAGGTACTATACACCGTACAGCCCGCCATATTGTTCTGGAGGACATCCTTCCGAGGAATCGGAGTCTGCATGGGTACAGTAGCTGTATTCAGCTTGTTGTACGCAGCACAATGCGCCACTTTCCGTTCGGTTTACGAACACAAAAGGTGGGAGATGAATGGGGAGACTTGCTCTCCCGTACCATTCCTGCCTTTTCTTTCCTCTTGAAGAATGCGTCGATGACGTCGCATTGCTCCTTGGGGAGAGGCCACTGCCTAGTGACGCAGTATTTGGTCCCAGGAACTAAATCAATTTCATGTAGGACTCCCCGAGCCGGTGGTAATCCCATCGGCGGGTTGTCACTAATGACATCTCCGAATTCCTTTAGTAAGGAATGGTAAGGGTCCTCAGGATCCGCGAGGATCTTGAGACCGCTTCGGGCATTCAATGCCTGTTTGGTTTGCAACAAAACTGACTCGTCCATCGTGGATGAGGAGTTCAACTCCTCTTCCGGACGCAACACGACAACCTCGTCGTTTTCATCTGCTTTCAAAGCAGTTTCAAACTCGTTGAAGGACATGTCCTCCAACGACAACAGTTCGCCTAACACAGGCAACCGTTTCAGGCTTACGCCTTCTGTGAAAACACCTGTCACGCTATTCATCATCCGATAGGACTGCTGACTACTGGCCTCGGGACTCATCCCGACACCCAGATGGGGGGAGTCAATTGCCCCATCTATTGGAAGCGCCACGCGCCTATCCACAGAGGTCTCTACCTCTACCACCGGTGACTAGCCGGTCTCACCTATAACGACGTAGTCGGAATCATTTCCGACGTGCTAAAGAGACGAACTTCGGGTCTCTTCACTTGGAAGCGCCTCGCGCTTAACCACAGGGGTCTCTACCCCTACCACTGGATTCGTCTTAGAGGAATCCACCTCTGTCAATAGCGACTCGCCAGTCTCGCCTATAACGGCGTGGTCGGAATCATTTCCGACGTGCAAAAGAGACGAACTACGGGTATCTTTGATTGGAAGCGCCTCACGCTTAACCACAAGGGTCTCTACCCCTACCACTAGAGTCGCCTCAGAGGAATCCACCTCTGCCACTGGCAACTCACCAGTCTCGCCGTTAATGGCGTGGGGATTAACCGCCGAATCCCCCTCGTTAAGGAACTCTTCCTTAACGCCATTGGGAATGCTCATTTCATAAATCCCAATCTCTGGCATCTCACGCCAGAATCGCTTTTGCAATCGAGAAAAGGTGGGTTCATGACTCGCCAATGCTTCACACGACCGCGGGTGCGTTGAGCCAATGGACTTAGACTTCCAGTCTATCCATGTCTCGTGGCATTCCAGCCACTTCATGCCCAGAATGAGGTCATACCTCGAGTCCAAATCCAGGACTAGGCAACGCTCTAAGCTGTCGAAGTCTGCAAACTTCAGCTTAAGGTCAATCGAGACCTTGGGTACAGAAACCTGTACACCCGTCGCAAGACGGACTGTGACAACGTCACGAGAAGGTGCCTCTAGGGCCTCCGCATACAGCCGAATCTTCTCCACAGAAGCTCGTCTGACATAATTGTCAGACGCTCCAGAGTCTATCAAGACTCTCCAAGGCTTATCAAAGCCTTTCACGTCCGCAAGGACTACCAGCAAACGTGGCCGGTACACCAGCTCGGTGCTAGAAAGCACCGTTTCTCACGGGGCTTTGTGCTGTCGTCCCCTACCCTGGGGCTTAACAGCAGTGAGGGATCCCCCAGTAGGGCGCCCCGCACCTACTGGGAGCCGTCGTTTCCCGACGGCTTGGGCAAGGGCTTTTTACCAACCCTTGGCCCCTTGTAGCGAGTGTCTCGCTGAGGATTTTTCGGACATCTGTTCCTCAGATGATCCGTGCTTCCACACAGCAGCATCTCAGCGGCCCACGCCGCTGCAGCATAGCCAAGAGCTCTGTCTCGAATCTCTGTGAAAAAGAGTCCGAATGACTCTTAGCGGGAGGTTTCTCCTCCGCTTCGACCTGACTCAGGTCCATGGGTTCGGGACCCACCTTAGAGGAACGGAAGTTCCTCTCGGCGTTGAACGCCATCTTGAACGCCTCCTCCAGGGATTCGGGTCGGCATCGGAACAATTCCGAGCGTGCTGGCCCTTCTCTCAGGCCTCCCATGAAGACGGGGATGGACACATCGTCCGAATACGCTTTCGCGTACATCCCTTCCAACAGGGTCCTCAGTTCTTGGACATATGTCTCCAAGTCCCTAGTGCCCTGGAGGCACCTCAAAAACGCCAGCTGATTCTGGAAAACCAGATCAGGCGTGGCGTACATATCCATGAGATTTTGCTTAAGGACTTCCCAGGTTGGGAACACGTCCGTGACCGCATCCGGACACGTAAACGCCCATGTACGGGCTTTACCCGTAAGATGGGTCAGTGCAAGTACCAATTGCAAGTGATCTGCGATCACATTCGCTGTGGCGAAGGCCGTTTCGACCACTCGAAGCCACACATAAAGGTTATCACCCTTTTCACCGGTGAACTCCTTTATTTTAAAGGACAACGGGGGACGCACCCCCATGGACGTGGAATGACTTTCACGACAACTTGCTTCATGGGCGATGAGGGCATTGACCCTCTCCTTTACGGCCTCAAGGCCCTGCTCCACTAGGAGCTGCATACTTTCATCACCCAGTAAGGATAACAGCCTCTTAAAGGCTTCCTGCTGGACGAGGGTTAACCTTTCCCAATCGTCTTGATTCATCCTTTGCAGAGGATGCCGTAGCCTACCAACACAGGTGTTGGATTGACTACAAGTGCTACCAGATGTAGCCGGTGCGTACACGCACGGTGCGGCTAGCGCACAGAGGAAGACTTTCCTAAAGTGGCGATGTGGCGCTACTTAGTCGATACGCCCTTATAAAAGGGCTTAGTAAGAGAGTACTCTCTTACTCGGGGCCAAGATTTCTCTTTGGCTTACAAGTTAGCACAAGCTAACGCCTTGATACAAGGCTCCCTTAACAAGGGGGTAGCTGAGGGAAGGACTTCCCTTACACTACAACACTCACTGCGCGTGCTACCGGTCGAGGCCGTGCGCCTAGCAGTCTTTTGAGTGAAATGTAAACCGAATGTATATTTAATATGTAATTAGCCTAAATTAATCTAAACTAATGTAAACTATATGTAATACTAAGTAGAACTTACCAAATTCGTACCTAGCCAAAATGTAGTGTACACCACCTGTGTACTAACACGTGTCTGGCTCTCACGCCTCCACCAAGGGCTCCTGCCCTGATTGGTTAAAATAACCAATAACTCCAAACCTTTCGGACCGGTCAATACTGACCTCAACCGTAGTGTACTTATATACAAAACATAACCAAATGTAACCCTGTTACACTGTGGTCGCTCAAGTTGTTGGGTTGGATTCACCTTCTATCACAACTTACTCAGAATTAATTAAAGTAAACTTAATTCGCCAGATCATTCGCCAGATCATTCGCCACTGCCGCTGCAACTGGTCTTCTCCCCCAAAATGGTTTAAACCTGCTAAGGCCACTTTCGATGTTACTTTCAAGGCCAAGGCACGGGTTTCGACTTCCTATATATCCTCTCGCAATCTGCCTCCTCTGGAAATCCCTACCATCATACTACTGGAAGGAAGCTTTGGGTACGTGGAGCTCCAGAATACTCACCAAGTTACTAAACGAAAATCCGGTTTTGACCAAGCGTACATGGTTACATGGAACCATCTTTTCTTTCGATTCACGAAGGGGCTCAGACTGCTTATAACCCTTCATCATAAGGCAAGCCGGTTTCTAAGTCAAGAAGGAACTCGACGCATTTCTACTTTTTAGAGCTGTTTTGGTTGGATACTTGACGAACGCTCTCTACGTGAGCCCTTGATTGGTTCCTTAGTCATACGTGGGCGCTCTCTTACCCGGGTTGTGCAAACTATTGCATAACGGATCATGGTCCTTTCTATTACGAACACTTTCAGCTCCATCTCCCTGAGGACATGGTATGCGGGTTACACATCTGGACATTTAACGGCCAAGACATTGTCACCACCCCAATCAATGTGGTGAGGCGACTCCTTACCTCTCCAGTTGTCCCTCCGTTACCTATTCACAACGCTCAGGTAGACTTTCCTTTCACTTATTGGACCCTGTAAAAGACATAGCAAAATCACGCTCTCCCCACCTATTCGGCCTTCCTCTTTGGTTTTTAGCTTAAGGACTTGGCTTTTCGCTACAAGTACCGCTGTCTTACTTGGAAATCACGTGATCGTATGGTTTTCCCGCCCCATAATCTCCCCAATGTGATGGAGTCTAGTTCAAAATCGATCACCGAAGTGTCCGGAACTGAACCACCATCGCGCCCAGCCGACCAACTAACGCAGGGGGTACTCCGCTAACCTTCTCCTGGATGCCGATCGGGTGACCGATCGGCATTACAGGACGCCGAGTCTGATTTGTCTTGTGTTTCACCTTGTGTACCCATTGGTGTGGGTGGCTACACACTCGGTGGACCGTCGCTTAGTGAAGACTTTAGTAGGTGTCTATGTGGGTGTACCACTTCTGGGGTAATGATCCAAAATTCCAACGAAAAGATAATTCAATGTAGTCGATCTGCAAACGAAGCGGAAATCTTCACTCCGAATGCGGCAAAATCTGGCACTTGACTGCACGTAGCAGTGAGTAATTCAGCCAATAAAAGTTTTTGGCACTTGATTTCGAATGCAATGAGTAATCCAGCCAATTCCTGGAACTTGATCGCAGATCGCGATGAGTAACCCAGCCAGTAAAACACGTTCCAAACGTGGCCGAACTTGAGGGGTGAGTGAACGTAATGGGTGCTTCCCGTCGTGGGATTTCCGTTGGAGCTCAGTCCTGGCCTGTAACAGGGTTACATTTGGTTACGTTGGTGTACGTAAGTACACAACGGTTAAGGTCAAGTATTGACCAGTCCGAAAGGTTCGGACCTATTGGTTATTTTAACCAATCAGGGCAGGAGCCCTTGGTGGAGGCGTGGCAGCCTGCCACGTGTTGGTACACAGGTGGCGTACATTACATTTCGGCTAGGTACGAATTGAGTAAGTTCTACTTAGTATTACATATAGTTTACATTAGTTTAATTAATTTAGGCTAATTACATATTAAATATAAATCAGTTTACAAAATACACTAAACACTGCTAGGCGCACAGCCTCGACCGGTCGCGCGCGCAGTGAGTGTTGTAGTCAAAGGGAGTACCTCCCTTAGCTACCCCCTTTCTAAGGGAAGCCTTGTATCAAGGCGTTAGTCTATACTAACTAGTAAACCAAGGGAATATTGGCCCCGAGTAAGAGAGCGATTTCTTACTAAGCCCTTTTAAAAGGGCGTATCGGCTAAGTAAAGGCGTATCATGCCGCTTTAGGAAAGTCTTCGTCTGTGCGCTAGCCGCACCGTGCGTGTACGCACCTGCTACATGGCCGGGATTAATGAGCAAGAGGGGACCCTGTTAGCCCTCTTCTCCCAATGCCTCCTACGGAGCGGCGACTTATGCAACCCAATGTAATACGAACACTATATTATATAAACAATTAAAATACACATGTAAACTATATTTAAACCGTGTGTCTTACCTCAAATCTGCGTACAAAACACTCCAAGCCACGATTGGCACGAAACACTCCGTCCTTTCAGCCAACCCGATCGATCCTCCTTGACAACTGGTACACTGGTACAAACTGGTCAATAATTGTCAATAGCACTTCACCACACCAACTATTTTGGGATTGCGATCTCGCTCACCAACTTTGGAATACCTTCCTCCCTCCATTTCGACGGTTATTTCGATCCCCTATCGGATGGTCCCAATATTCTGACTTAGTGATCCCGCTTCCCAAGCGCTGCCTTTGGCGCTTTTACTCCCTTTTTCTGATTCAATATTCTACGCTGTTGTATTCTACGCACGCTTTGGATCAACTGCAACGAAGCCATCTTCGATCCGCCTGCCCTACTATTTACGAGTATTTATCGCTAAGCCATCACCATTATCCGCCTTCACTACCAACTTCTTTTCAAGAACTTAACGGATCCAAGGACGATTGACTTTTACTGCTACAAGTGTCAACTTTTGCGTTTGAAGATACTTGGAGTCAAGACTTCTTGAAGAAGTCTTTTACACTCTTTTCCGGTTAAGACCTTCCACCGCGACTCTTACCAAGACGCCTCTGCTAAGTACGAATGTTTGTGCTCAACAAAATTGCCGAGAACACCTCACCATGCACTTGCCGGTCTACTTTTATGGTGGGAGAAGTCTAAATTCAATTATTCTTCTTTTAATTTTATATGAGATAACGTCTGATATGCCCTGATATGCCCCTGTTTTGGCCCAAAAATTCTAAAATGCCCTTCTTTTTCAAAAAATCCTAAAATGCTCCTGTTTTCGTGGTGATATTGGGACATATGGTCTATAAGGCTTGCTTTGGGTGACATTTTACTGGGTGCTTTTCACACGCAAACAAATACTGTCTAAAATACATCTCAACAGATATCTAAACTTTTAAAATAATATCCATCAACTGTGCTCTTCATGGCAAGTACGACGATTGTGTCCGGCCTCTCCACATGTGCGACATCCCTGGTTAGAAGAAGATCCAGACCTTCTAGTTCCTTGCATTCCGCTTTCCACACGTCTAATCTTGGGACGACCACGGGGGCGTTTCAAGACAGGAGGATTTAAATCGTTTTTTTTAGACCCTACAACGTTACTGGTGCATACGGATGTCTATATGTTCCTCCTGGATGTTGCCGACACAGGTGTGCGTAAGGTTCAGTTTTGTGATTTTGCAGACTTAGTGACAATCAATGATTGCACGTAGATGATAGGAACAGTCGTTCGCTCGACAAGCCAACATCAGGCGTTTCTTGTCGTGCTTGTCCACATTAAAAGAATACCCATTGAGAGAGGCATGGTCCGCAGCAGCACGTTTCACGGCAGCAAAGTTGTCAAAGCAGACACCGACCTCCATGATTGCAGTGATCTTAGCTCAGAACTCTCAGATCTAGGCGTGGATCTTGGCCGCAATCTCACCGATCTGAGCAATCTCACTTCGACAGCTGGCTCTGATAAAAAACCCTAATGAACTTACTTCGCCAGCCAAAATATCACCGCGAAAACAGGGGCATTTTAGGATTTTTTGAAAAAGAGGGGCATTTTAGAATTTTTGGTCCAAAACAGGGGGACGGGCTAAAAGGCAGCAAGTGAATGACGAACTAGCAGCAGGTGAGGCAGCGACTACGAAAAAACAAAAAAGTACCAAAAACGATATACCTTTTTACCTTTTATGCGCGGATCAAGGTATTTAAAGTTCGACATATTCGTACATGACCAAAAAATGTATACTCAATTTTTGTGTATTTGTGTCAGACTATAATTTAGTTATAGTCAAATATATTACTTTTGCATTTTCTTTCTTTCTTTTTTGCGACGAGACGTTTCCTCTGACCGTTGATTCTCGGCGCTACGCATCCTTGCACATACGTGTGCTAATTGACTGGCTAATTAACATCGCGTTAACACGCAAGCAGTGGTTGTGACGACTGCTGGATTTGTTGTGGAGATTATTGATTATTTGACTGATTCACGTGGAAGGACGTTTGACTAAGTACAAGGTTACGTTTGGAGTGGACGCAGGGCATACTAAGTTGAAGTTTACGCATTAAATTGTAGATTATCGATTTAATTAACATGGTAAAGCACGTCGGAGATCAACACATCAGCATTATAATCAACATAGTTTTCATAGATCCTCATCTGTCATCGTAATTCTAATATACCAAGAATAAACAACTTGTCAATAATTGCAGCATTCAATGGAACTTACGAGGCAAGGCAGAGTACGAGACTGCGCTTAAGACTTTAATGATCAAAGGTAAGATATATGCAACTCTGCTCATGTCAATCCAGCTAACATCTGTTATCAACTCCATCTGAAATATTGACAACTCACCTGGCAAACACCAGCCGCCGACCACGCGTAAAAGTCCCAAAATGACGTAACTTAACTAAAAGACAAAATTATTACAATAAATTCCATATTGTATTCTTTCGTCCCAAAAGGGTAAAAAAGTATATCCTTTTTGGTACTTTTTTTGTTTTTCGTAGTCGCTGCCTCACCTCACTTGCTGCTAGTTAGTCTTTCACTTGCTGCCGTTTAGTCCGTCCCCATATTAGACGTTATCTCATTTTATATTACGTAAAACTTTAACAAATACGTATTTTACCAAGAATTTTACGCAGACGTATATCATACCTACCATTTGACTGTGTACATAATAAATTAGTCCATCAAAATTGCGCAAGCATCTGGTCAATTAATTAGTGACAGGCCTTTTTTGTATAGATTCCGCAGGCTATATAATCCGTCGATATGTCCCGCGTATATCTCGGGGTGGGATTGGACCTATAAGGTCACTCACTGCAAATCACTCCTTCGATGCGGTCAATGTGTGGCCGGTAGAAATTGTAGTAATATATTTGATTGGAAGCAGCGCTTTGCACAACATGAGTTACTCCTCACGGTAGTCGGTGCTCTAACGAATTCGAGGGTACTCAATTGTTGTCTGTCCTTGTTACACGATCCTCCACCAGTTTTCATTCTATCATATTGTGAGTATCTTAACTTGCTCATGGTCACGTTGGTCGCGATATTGCTTGTCGTTTTTACAGCTACGCTGACGACAGCATCGATGGCCACGATATATACCATTAACGGAGAAACAAAGCCAGTGGCTCGGACTCCAGTGGCTCGTATCGATCATAATAGCCAGATACATTCATCAAGTTACGGCAACGCCGAAGCAAATGTATCTAGGAATTATTGGTCTCGTCACAACCGAACTGTTAGCAGTGACTCCATGACTGAACGGAATAATATCGGCATGGGTGATGATGAGTCGACGAACAGAGGCGAGCACAAGCCTAGCTTCGGGTATGCGACATCAGCAGTGGTGGAAGCTGCGTTAAAGCTTGGTAGCGTGCTGAATGCGACAAGCACGATTGAACAAACGTATATCAATTGGGTTGGTAACGCCAATCGCTCCATGTCTTCAACATCATGTTGGCGTAGAGCATACTTCGCGAAAATATGCCCTTTGGGATATGATAGTAAACATGGAATGTGCTGGTCGCAGTGTCCTTATTGGTACCCTATTCAGTGCGGACTCGAGTGTATCCGACAGGGCGATGACTGCACGCTTGCCATCGTGTCTAAGGTAGCAGTTGTGGTCCAAACATCACTTGCTCTTTCGGCGTGGAGTGTGTACGGTGACATGGCGAAATGGGCCAAGAGTACTCAACGTGCTGTCAAATGTACGAAGTACATGATCAGTATCTCGAAGTCGCTGGTTAAATATATCCGGTACATTAAGATTTACCATCCAGAGACACCTCAAGACAAATTACTTGCCATGTTGTACAGAATTGACAACGTCATCATCGATATTCCTGTGACGATTTCCTACTGCATGGGAATAAAAGTGTCTGATAATGTCAAGCTTGCTGACTATATACTCATGACCGCAGAGTATACTGTACGAGAAATTATGATACGTGGTGGTGGCGTTATTTCAAGTTGGCCCGCATTCACAGAATTCATGAAGAACATTGCACTGGGAGATTGGATAGCAGCATTGAACGAAGCTGAGATCACATCCCTGAAGTCCGCCCTTAAGTCCAATTCAACATGTGGTTACGACATGAAGCGTCTACTGGACCGAACGTGGATGACAGTGGCCGAACTGCGTCGAATAAATCCTAAACTATCTGTAGATGATGTTCGTGTGATCATGAGTCAATCCGATCTTGTGCTAAAGGACATACCAATTGCAACCAATAATTGTATGAATGAGCTCATTGAACAATCAGATGAGAGTACAGCATACGCCACGCGATATCAACTCCGCAAAACGTTTGAAGTGATCGTAGACGACTTAATCAAGTCAGGAACAAGTAACAACGGCTCCTTCCTCTCTGTTGGAGAATATGCGGTAAAAATTGCAGATTTTTCGATTGCTCTATGGGCCATTTGGGATCCCTATTACATTACATCGGTTATTTCCGAGTACTTTCAGCCTATTTGCAGCCGCCCTGATCTGATGGGAGAAATTGACGATGGCAATGTCAAAATGGCCCTCGGTATGTTGATTGCTGAAGGCGCCTTTAACAACAGTGACGGCGTATGGACAAGGGTTGGCAACGGCTCCGTTACGATTACTTTCAAGAGCCTTGACACAGTAGACGTGACTGTTAATATTAAGTCTGGAGGCAAAAAAGTTGACGAAGTGGATGTTCCCGCAGGTAAGACAGTAACGTGGAACTCGAGTGTTACGACGCTTGGAGGAAAAACACTCTATTTGGATCGCTGGCGTCCAGGCTTTCTGGGTCTCCCTGGTACGGGAGGGGGATCACTCGTACTATGGATTCCGCGGTCAACCGATGGCGGCAATTTACAACTCACCGCAATGTTGAATGTGAGTTAAAGTGCCGTTTTAGAAATCAATAGAAAATATTTATTGAAAGTGCTTTTGATGACTTCTGGGGCATCTTTAACTTATTACCTCAAGGTAAAATTCATGTGGTGCATGCAGCATGGCCCATAATTTTTTCTTACGTCCTTTTCAAAATGATAGTTACATTTGTTCAACAGATACCCCAATCAGAGTCGTTCTGACGTCAGTTTAAAAAATGGACAGGATGCGAAGACTAGCCAAATTGGATACAGTCTGAAGATTCGCTCTCGGTTTTACGTGCTAAATTGGAACCACGACCTCCTCTTTCAAGTTAGGAGGGCCGAGATTCTCTACCGTATCGATTCGAATCTTATCATTGCGTACATGTGCATAGTCAGGCCTCCGCTAAGACTTTCGCATATATAGGATTTTTCAAAAAATCACTATTCCGAGTTGTTTTAAGATCTCACGTTTCTGGGCTCTCTCGTAACGAGTAGGTGACGAGTGATTCGGTGATGGGCATAGACGTTGTCTCAAGCTTGCGCACCACGTTGAAATTAATGAAAATCCATTTGGCGTCTAGCTACAAGTTGTATGTTCGCGTTGCACATAAGTTGGAGCGTTGAGTCACTGTTTTTTTAACAAAAGAGCTTTGAATCAGCCCTTTTCTCGATTGCAATGAAGCGACGGGCTACAAGGCTATTTTCGCCACGCGACGATCTAACATTATCATATTAATTTGCATGGCTACGAGTCTTGCTCGAACGCACGCATATAAGTATGGATTTCTCACATCAACAAAGAAAAACTAGCGAACGAAGACTGCAACCTTGGCGTATTGCTTGCATGCGTATTGCAGCTGCCACATCAACGACTGAGTGGTAAATGCCAGGGGTTGTTGTCAGTTGTCCGGCGCTGCTCGTTCCGTTGCCAAAAAGATCTGGACCATGACAATTATGATTGATTGTTCCATTAGTATATGAATTCTATAATCAGGATCCGTCCGCTATTACGTCTATCGCATACAGAAATTTGCATGATATGGTCAGTTTGCTTGCGCAACGGAAAATAGGATGGACCTCATGCCGCTCCTCCGGGCGATCGGGACCCGTGCGCGTAATGTCAGATGACGATGTGTTAAATTGTGGGTTTGGCGGAATTCAAATTCAATATTGGAGTAAAGTGAATCTAGTCCACTACCTATGTTTTTTGTCTTGGGATTAATCCTATTTTTGACTTTGAGACTATTCTCACACGTCACAAAGAGAGTAAGTTACGAAAAATCAACACGTGATGCCAAGAAACAACTATGAGAAAGCGCCCAGTCGCAGAGAGTAAGAGCATCTCCACCGCGCAGTGTATATGGTAGTGTAAAAAGCACCGACGGAAAAAAAGGGTCGCAAAATATAAATAGTTTGTTCTGTAAGCGGCACCGCGTCACTCGCTAAATGACTGTTTATCCGGTTACATGCAGCTGAATGCTTCCGCCTTTCTCTAAAACTGGGGCGTTATAGCATCACAGTTTCTTGCCGTATTGGAACAGTCTCACATAGAGACCAAATAAAGCTCACTTTCATTGTACAAGACTGTAACGTGAGTCACCAACGACGTTGGGATCATCTGTGCTTCTTCAGTTCTGATCAGTTCATTCTAGAATTCGGCTACGAGGATCAAACTGTTCTCACTTTTGGTGCAACGTTCTGTAGAAAAACATTCTTTACCGCTCTCGACCGTAACAGCCGACTCAAATGTCAGATTCTGATGAAGAACTGCACCAGTTTGCATTAATTATGATGCAATGGGATCAAATGGATTCTGAGGAAGAGGAAGAAGAACGCCAAAACCGACGCGGAGGATCAAGGCCAGGACGAATGCCTAATGTCAATCGTAATCATTTGCATGCACATGACAGATTGTGGAATGATTATTTTTCTGCAAGACCGATATACAACGAAGAACAATTTCGAAGACGATATCGAATGTCGAAGACAGTGTTCAATCGCATTCTTGATGACATCGTTCACCATGACGAATACTTCGTACAAAAGGCGGATGCACTGGGTAGACTTGGGCTCTCTGCTCATATGAAAATCACCGCTGCCTTGAGAATGCTTGTCTATGCAGCTCCTGCAGATTCATTAGATGAGAATCTCAGGCTTGCCGAGAGCACAGCTCTTGAAAGTCTGCAACGGTTTTGTTGCGCTGTTGTTGAGGTTTTTGGCCAGGAGTATTTACGTGCCCCTAACGAGGCAGACATAGCGTCTATCTTGGAAACCAATACCGCTCGAGGATTTCCTGGTATGCTTGGGTCTGTGGACTGCATGCACTGGGAATGTCAAACTGCCCTAAGCGTGGGCGGGAATGTATCAAGGTAGATACAAACAGCCCACTGTCATTTTGGAAGCAGTGGCAACGTCAGATTTGTGGATTTGGCATGCCTTCTTTGGAATGCCAGGATCCAACAATGATATCAATGTCTTACAACGGTCGACATTGTTCCAGGATTTTGTCAACGGTAAATCTCCTATAGCAGAGTTTCGTGTCAACGGTAATACCTATAGGTCCACCTACTTGCTTGCTGATGCTATTTACCCGAACTGGTCAACCTTTGTCAAGACCGTACCCAATCCTTTAAACGGGAAACAGAAGCTCTTTGCACGACAACAGGAGGCTGTAAGGAAAGATGTGGAACGAGCCTTCGGTGTGCTTCAGGCACGATTTCGCATACTGAACACTCCATGTAAGCTTTGGAGTGCTTCCAGTATGAAGGATATCATCGTTGCTTGTATCATCCTGCACAACATGATAGTGGAAGACGAACGTCATACTTACAAGCCTCATGAGTATCTGTTTGACGAAGACTTTGAGCGTCCTCTGATAAGACCGGCTCCTCAGATTCCTGCCGAAATGGAGGTACAGCGAACAAACCTACGATATCTACACAATTCTGACTTGTCCAAACAGATACAGCAAGATCTTATTGAACATATCTGGCAAAACTTCGGCGACGAGATGGAGCTGTAACTTCTCTGTTTATAATTGCTCGAGTCTACGCTTGAACTTGGCTAAGTACTCTTGCCGTTTCAGCTTAATACATTCTTTGTAATCCTCCGAGTCTGGATCACTGCCGAATAGCTTCAACGCGTATTCATCTTCAGCTATTTGTTTGGGGGGCTCTTCGGCAACGCGTTTTTTCTCCTCGGCGATTCTCACGAGGTCACGTGCCGCTTGGACGATCTGTCGCCGACGATCTTCTAGATCTTCTTCTGCCGACGAACTTCGTTTCGCCCGTTTATTTCCGGGCGGGCACTCACCGGAATCATCACCCAGCGATCCCACTGGACTGTCAGTCACCGCGGGAACAGCAGCTCCAATCATTTTGAATTTTGGTGCGTCTTTTGAAGGGCTTCTTTGATTGGTCTTGAAACCGCCTCAAGGTTTCCTCCAGGTCCATCACCTCGTTCCACCCTGAAGGTAGGTCCCGTAAGAGGCGATTGAATATACCGCAGACGATCGAGACAGCCCTGGACACGGTAGTCCAGTAACACTGTAGGGCTGCCAGAGTTCGCTCTGGCGAACTTCCTCATCTTTGCTGCTGCTGAACTCAGCAGTTATTTTCTCCCAGAACGTCGACGACTGCTGGTCGCAGCCGGCGATGGGGTCTACTGATACCCGCAACCAACATGTTGCCAGCAAGGCGCTTTCATCGGGATGAAAGTTCTTGCCTCGCGCCCGCTGAGGGGTCGAAGCAGTTGCAACACGTTCGTCTTCCTGGCTCATTTTCAGTAAAATGGGTAGCTGCGCAGGTTTTACACAGTGTCTATCCAGGAATGTATATTCGCACTATGGGATATTTATTGATACCCAATATGTAAAAAATATGGCGATTTCCTTTATAAAACGGCACGGTGGATGGACGCCCAAATAATTGCGTAATGTATCCGGAGTTTACACTACCATATACACTGCGCGGTGGAGATGCTCTAAGAAAATGCAAAAGTGAATTTATTTGACTTAAGCTAATTAGAATCAGTCACAAATACACAAACATTAAATATACCTATTTTTTGGTCCTGTGCGATGACGCTCAACTGACGAACGACAACTTTGCCGTGACTCGAATCGTGGGTGCTGCCAAAAGTTTACTCGCTTTTTGGGACTCGTTTGCTGATGAGCACATCAACTGAGCTTAGAACGTCTGGTTTACATCTTCAACAAGAGCGTTAAGAAACAAAGCCACAACAGATGCAGTATCAAAGTGAGAACTCGATCAAGCTGCATCGCGTTGATCTTCCACTAAGTTTCGCACCTCGAGGTTTCCTACTATTTCCGCCTCAGTATTTTGTTGCATAATATATACTTGGGCATATTATATCAAATTTTTGAATTAATCAAGTTTTTGAACTGGAATAATATGAATTTCGCTCTTTATCTATTTTGGTCCTTGGGCTATTTTAGTAGAAAGTTCGGACAAGGTGTGAATAGAAAGGAAAAAGGTTTGAGCTTAAAATTTTTCTATTATTATGAAGTAATTTAGATACTTTAAATAGTTTACTCAAAACTAACCTGAGCTTTTATTAAGCTTCACATCAAGCTGTAAAGCGCCCCTCTCTGTCGATCTAGGCACCCATAGTAACAACGAGCCTCCACCTGATCCGGGAAGGCCCAAAAAGTTAGGGCGCCACCGGTCTAGATAGAGCGTCTTCCCTTCAAACATCGCTAAGTCTGATTTCCACGTGACAGTCTTGCCCGATCCAACAGTCACTTCACCAACTTTCACTCCACCAGATTTTATGTTAACTCTTACATCCTTCGTGTCGGTACTCTGGAACGTTATGGAAATAGAGCCATCACCAATCCGGGTCCAGTAGCCAGTGCTATTTTGAAAAGCCGCTTTCACAGTTTTCATGCCCAGTGCTTCCTTAGCAGACCCATCGTCGATTTCGCCAACAAACTCAGTGGGACCGCAAATTTTTTGGAAGTATTCGGCCATCATACTACCAATATTTTTTTTCTCCCACACAGCGTAAAATGTCGCTATTTTGTCGGCAATCGCGAACGCGTATTCTTCGGCTGTCAAGAGAGTACCATTATTACTTGTTCCTGACTTGATCAAGTCGTCCATGATGCCACCGATACCTTTACGCAGCGTATCTCGTATGACATAAGCTTCAGACTCGCCAGACTCTGCAATGAGTTCCGCCATGCAATTGTTGGTTACGATAGGGATTTCTTTTAATGCGAGATTTGACTTGCTCATTGCAACACGAATATCATCCTCCGATATACTTGGGCTCTGTCGACGCATTTCTGCAACCGTCATCCATGTTCGATCCAGCAGACGCTTCATGTTATATCCACAGGTCGACTTGGATTTCAGAGCCGTATTTAGGGACGTAATCTCATTCTCCGTCAACTCATCGATCGTAAATCCGAACGAGATTTTCTTCATGAAAGTCGTAAATGCAGACCAATCCGCTATAATCGTGTCGCCCTTGGTTATAATTTCTTTCAGGATAAGTTCAACTGTATTTACTACCCTATCCGAAAATTTAAACCGATCATCCACTTTGATTCCCAGGCACGACTTGATAGTCACAGGAATGTCGAACACCACCTTATCAGTTTGGTAGAGCATTTTCAATAGCTGTTCTTGACTTGTTTTTGGATCCTCCACTTTAACGGAATGAACATAGTTGGACAATGCCTTCACTAATCCCATTATCTCTTTGTTACACTTGTATGCAATCTGAATGCCCTTTGCCATTGACTTGAACCGCCCATATACATTGTTGGAAGCTACGGAAAGTGCCGCTTGGGCTACAACAGCAACCTTGGTGATGACTTCAAGCGCACAATCACCGTTTTGTTTTATACACTCCATTCCACAGGCGACCGGGTGTGTTAGCGGGCATTGTGTCCAGCAAACTCCAAACTTGCTTTTATAGCCCAGTGGACACGTCTTGGCGATGTGTGTTTTACGATAGCATGATGTCCCTACTGCGGCATCAAGTAGGGCTGGACCTATCCAGTTTCTGTAAGTAGACTTGGTCGTACTAATTGGGTTGAGCACCTTGTTAGACATCAAACCGGAAGGTCCATCCGCCGCGTCGTCGTCAACTTCTGAAGTGTCGTCTTTTGATTCATCGTCGCTGGCTTCATCGAAACTAACTGGTTTGAAGGAGGAACTTGTATGGTTTCGACTGGGTGCCACAGTTGCAACTGGTATTGAATTTCTACTTTCGTTGAATGCATAGGAATGCGTTGAAGTAGTAAGACTAAATTTTGCAAATATGATGGTCAGTAGCACCAGCAATACTCTGGTCATCTAATGAGATCCATGCAGGTAAAACGAAGAATGATTTGCCTATATTCAAGCGCCAACCAAGTACTTTTTTATTTACCAGCGCTTACGGCATCAACTCGTTGAATCCTGACATGACCGTCTCAATAGGCACATAGATTCGCAAGTTGTCAACGCTGTTAAGACTTAAACTTCATCTTGAAAATTGTATAGAATCTACCAATGCGGCGAGACAACGAATCTCACATGGCAAAGCGACGGAGCGCAGATCATTAAAGATCAGAGTGATCTACACAAGTCCATGATGACGTCAACAGCTCGTCGAATACGAAATAGCTCATTTTCAATTTGTGCCTAAATATGATGGACAGAAGCTTGACTTCCTGCTACCACAGGTACGAGGGATCTCATTACTTACCACATTAACTACGGGGCTGCATGGTGCAAATTTGAGGAAATGTGGATTAACTACGACCACTAATAGGCGTGACCTATTCGAATACGGGCCGGTTGTCTGAATTTTATGAGACGCCACTGCTTAAGCCATCTATTTTTCCACGCGAAGAACTACCAAATGTAGAGCACGGAAGATCTTTCACCATACCGAACATCGTGTTACGCAGAAAGCTGGAATTTCAACTGATCTTTACAGTACCTACCACATGTATTGCATGCCATAAGCGTGGGGGATCAGAACAGTTCTTACCTCCACCAATCCTTTTACCCGATAATAGCAACGATATGACGAAAATCGTGGTAAGTATTATACAAATACTAGATCGGGGCTACATGGTACAAGCATTTGCTACGATCCGCATAAAAATACTTGGTGATTCAATTAACAAGAGTTCATTATGGGCATGAATCTCAGAGTAAGGTAACCCCCGTAGCGCGATTACGGTTATGAAACCTAGATTAGGGGGCTTCAAAGTTAGATTCAGAAAATTTTGCAGACGATTTTGCAGAAAATCCAATTGTCCAACTGGAAGCGTTCTGCAAGTGGCTAACTTTGAAGCCCCAGTCCCCACTCCTGTCTATCGGAAGTAAACAACCAATCAGATAGCGCGTTCAGGGCGTCGGACGCGTTTAGTTCTGTAAGTGAAGAGAGTGAAGGGAGACTGTTAACAGACATCAGAGTGCTTTTGTAGTGCAAGTTGAGATTTTTCTGCTAGGCTAACCTGCGTTGACGACGCAGCAGCCGCGGTTGGCGTTGGTGGTACGTTGTTGGGTTTGACAGCCATGGGGACGCGTTGTTGCGTTTTGATTTCTGCAAAATTCTTATGCAAGTCCGAGGCATTCAGGAAATTCTACTTTCTGCAAATTTTGCAGATCGCTCTGATTGGCCTGATTTTTCTGCAAAATCATCTGCAAAATCTTCTGAATCTAAGTTTGAAACCCCCTATTATACACGTTGTAAAATCGAAATCCCTAAGCCTAAAGGGACGGTTATAAAACCTACATTATACTCGTTGCAAATCATTCATTGTTTTTTGAAATATTACTATTACCTTTAGCTCATAATATTTACTTTTTATAATTAAAAAAGGAAAAATCTAGGGCGTGACTGGGTACACCCCCCCCCCTTGCTGCGTCCCCCCCCCTCCCTTTTATGTCCAAATCGTCAAATATGGGTAAGTTTTGGGAGGCTAGTTTTAGGGTATAATATTTTCAAATATAGCTATAATTTCACAGCCACTTCGTGGTTCATGAATTTTTTTGAAAACTCCGCCCTCCGCTGAAAGCGTGAGAAAATATTCTCACTTCCACTACGGTGTGAAACTGGTTTATGGCGATAAGGCTGAGCTGCTGAATTTGGTGACGAAGGAGGATCAAGATGCCTTTTTGGACACGCTGTTGAGCGTCGGTGTGCAGTACCGCGAGGTATACAACCTCGCTGCCCAGGAGGCCCAGTCGTTCTACGAGCTTGAGGACTTTGACATGAGCAACAAGGAAGTAAGTATGGAAGACTACAAGGGAAAAGTCGTGTTGGTCGTCAACGTGTCTAGCAAGTGTGGCCTGACTCCCACAAATTACCCGGAGCTGCAACAGTTGCACGAGAAGTACCAGGAAGAGGGTCTGGCAGTGCTAGGATTCCCGTGTAATCATCCCGTGTAATCAATTTAATAGTAGCCAGAAACCCGGCATCCACGAGGAGATCCTTGAGTTTTTGAAGCAGTATAACGTGACTTTCCCACTATTCGAGAAAACACGACGTGAACGGCTCAAACGCTCGTCCAGTGTTCACATACCTGAAAGCGAAGCTTCCCGGAACGTTTGGCAACTACATTAAATGGAATTTCACAAAGTTCCTCGTGAACCGTAACGGCCAGCCGTACAAGCGCTATATGCGCTCACGGACTTTCCGCTGTCATTTGAAGAGGACATTAAGGAGCTCCTAGCGAAGGAAGCCGAGACGGAGAAGACGGAAGAACAAAATGAGGAAGAAGCTGGTGAATCCGCCAAGTCGGATGAGGAAGCGACGACGGAGAAGAAGGAGGACGATACTGCGGAAAAAGGTGGAATCGAATAAGGAGGAAGATATGGCTTTGACGGATGTGGTGGCGACCACGGAGGAGGCTGTCAAGTCGGAAGAGGATGTCAAGTCGGAAGAGGCTGTCAAGTCGGAAGAGGCTGCGCCAGCGGCACCTTGATTGGCTGTTGACTACCAACTTATCGACTTTCCCATCGATTTTTTATTGTAATAATCACTCGCAAATTTTTGCAAGCATATACACATTTGGCAAGTTCAAATTTTGAACTATTATAAAACTCTAAACTTTCTTCACTGCTACAATCATTCCTCACGCTGGCGGAGTTTTCAAAAAACTCATGAACCACGAAGTGGCTGCGAAGTTATAGCTATATTTGGAAATATTATCCCCTAAAGCTAGCCTCCCAAAACTTACCCATATTTGACGCATTTGGACATAAAAGGGAGGGGGTACGCAGCAAAGGGGGGGGGTGTACCCAGTCACGCTCAAACCCCCCCATTTTGGCTAACGCGCCCCCCCAAATGAGAATTTCAAATATTTTTTCAAAAAAGGTTTTCCTTTTTTCTCTTGATTAATGGAAGAAATGCAAATGCTCCAAAGAAGCTTTTTCTGCTTCCAATTCACGACGTGCACGTACGTGAATTACGGCCCCGCTGGCCAACAAAGAAAACCAGGATGAGCATTATAAACCTGAACGGCCATGTTAGGGACATTCTGATCCTCTTTTCCGAATCTCTCTAAAATCTTATATTAGCTAATATTACTAATGACTATATGGACTCAATGAGATTATATATATATGTTCGATAGAAGCAGCCGCCTAGTTCCCACTTGGTCTCCTTGACACCTTCGTAGTATGTACGTTGTTTTTAGAGAGCATGGTTTAAGACATTTACCGAGGAAGGTTTGCTCGCGTAAGTCGCTAGAAATGTATATATTGATTTGGTTGAGAAAGAATACACGTCGAAAATAGCGCTTGTTTGTGCCTGCCTCACTCCGTACTACTATTACTGCCATACTCGAGTCGAACATGTGACGATGTACTTCGACGCGGCGTGGCCGGTTGCCATCCACTTAGAATCGCCTCAATGGCTTGGAGACTCCGTTGACTTGTTTCCGGAATGTACCACCACGAGAGGACAATGGCCAAGAGGTGACACGCCATGACAAGACCAGCACCGAGACGACACGAAATGACATCTCGAACGAGCGGGAGGAGCTGCGTCAGTCCAATCTGGACAACCGCTTCCCAAATCATGACAAGACTTATCGCTCCGAGACGTTGCTGTGACGGCAAAGAGTTCACTCACGAGGATCACGGGCACGACTCCCAGCCCACTTGATGCCCCGCATTGACAAAAAGAATCGCGGCCCAGCCGGAATCACAAGGAACGCGTCCGTGTCGCCCGTTCCGTTCGAGATCGAGACGAGTAGAAACGCACACGCGATTGCCACTGCACGCTCCACATTGCAACGCCACGATCCGTCCTCTTGTATCCACACGGTAGTAACAAGCGACAATCCCCGTCGCGGCAGCTCCTGCGACCGTTAGAGTCACACTAAGCGCATCGTCTTCGCTTCCTTCCACAGCGACCCCAAAAATCGTAACATGGAACGAACGATCCAATCTATGCCTCAACGTGGATGTTATCATCGGCTCCACTAGAAAGCCGCTCACAGCACGTAATGTCACAAGGCCAATGCACAGCAGCACGGGACGAAAGAAGGCACCATGATGTCGTCGCGCCGTTGCTTTTGCGAGCACTTGGGCATGAATTATCGCATTGGTCTCCTGCTCGGCTACACGTCCGTCCTGCGTAAACAATTGATAGAGCACTTGAAATGACGCGTCGCGATCATCGTGTGGTGCCAGGAGCCACGTGGGTGAATCCGGTAGCTTTTGCGTCAAGAGTACGAGGAGGAGAGCTGGGAACGTGCCAATCCATGCCAAGAGTCTCCATTCACTGACGTTCAAGTCAAGAGAGTCACGACAGAGAGACAGAAAGCGTGCGCTTAGAGCGACATAACTCATGTCACCCAGCGCTGAAAGAAATTGTTGGAGACAGACGACCCGTCCACGAGTATGCGCGCCACTCACTTCGGCCAAATAGATCGGTACAATGAGCCAGCGGCAGCTCCGAGGAAATAGCGACCGAGTAAGACCGTAACTTCGCCATACGCAAGGCCAACGAGTACCGAGCCAAGCAGAAACGGCAGGGCTGCGAGCTCGAGCTTCCCAGCGCGCCCTAACCGGTCTCGACAATACCCCGAGATGGATGCGCCAAGTATGGTACCTAGATAGAGACACGGTCGATAGAAAAACACGGTATGAGTGTGGCTTGTGTGAAAGAGCTCGATCTGCATGGTGTAGAGCCTTTGCGGAGAGATGGGGAAGAGCATGAGCCACGCCGAGGCGATGCCCGCAGCTCCGAAAGCAGCGACGTGGAGGGCAAAGAAGGCATTAGATTGATGCGGAAGACGCTTGGGCCGATGATAAGCGGGACTGGAAGGAAGTTGATTCAGTACAAGCACAAGAACAAGTGGAGAAGTGGAGGGGTGAGTACCGAGAGTTCAGGGGCGTGCTCTCAGACGGCTCAGACGTCTGAGAGAGTGAGTGTGCGAGGTGATGAAATGTAAGAAAAAAGGATATGTTCTTGTGAAAAATATTCTAAATTCTCATTTGGGGGGGCGCATTAGCATAAATGGGGGGGCGCATTAGATTTTTCCTTAAAAAATTAAATTTTAATTAATTATAATACAATTGTAACACGGTAATCCCTAAGGTTTACGTGTGAGGAATACTTCGAATATCACCATAAATCGGGATCATTATATGGATACGAGGAGGAGCCAGATTGAAAAAAGATCCATGAGTGAGAAGTTTCGTCCTGTATGTCTTATTTCCATGCCTCTCGTTTTCGAGATAGTACGAAAGATCCACTGGCTTACGGAACGACGGTGCCACTGAATGTGGAATCAAGTAATGCAATGTTATTGTGGAACAAGAACCCGAGAGTTCTTCTAATCTACTCTTGCACTTGCTCCATTGATTTACTAAGCAGAATCATCGCGCAAATGTAAGCGCCCAGATAATATGTGACCACAAAGCTTATGAGGCTTTTTTGCTCGTTCTTGAGCGGCAGCATGCACTGTCAGTAAAGTAGCTGGCTCTAAATCTACACCTTTTTAAGTGTAGATTCAAGATAAAATAAACGCATATTCGGGTTGACACTATGTCCGCTAATTGCATTCATTGCTCTACGCAGGAGCAGCGACAAATTCCATGCCGTCATCTACTAGCAGCGCTACATCACACCGCATTTCGTCACATGCAATACAGGAGGGTCAACACTACTGATGAATCATCTGCTGTGTGCAAATCCAAATTCCCATAAAAGGTGACTTAATCGAGAATAATATTATCGCACACTGGCAAAGTAGCCAGTGCAGCAGAGCTCATCCGGGTCAGGTAGCACATTTAGAAAAAGAAAGTGTGGCCCGTTACAATAAAAAGCTCACGTTACAATACCCGAGGCATAACTTTTGAAGTGATTATTTTCTTCTCCATCTTTTTTTCCAGTACGTTGCTCAATTTGGAAAGTTTTGCATCATTTTTTGTAATGGTACGGGTTGTGGTAGTAGCACTGCACGGCTGCTTATGCGCATTATCTACGAGTCCAAGACAAAGTGTATAGCTCGCGTTTTACATTCAAAAATGTTGAAAATATGCACTATGGTATTGAGGTAATTTTCATCTTTAGCAATTTTAATCTCGACCTTTTAGGTGCTAAAATTGGATACTTATATTTAGAGTTAGTTACATAACTACTGTAGTTTCAACACATACTCTCATGCAATATTACATGTTTGGAACGATAATCACTTCTTAATGCACAATCAAAAAAAGTCACACCCCACAACAAGCCAAGGAAGATGTGGAGAAGCTCTACAAGGCTGGTGAAGGACGCATGGGGACGGAGGAGCATGATCCCCGACTTTGTTATCTCCCTCTACCGTTGATGCACTGCCTTGAGGTGTTGTTTTCATCGAGAGCGGATAGTTGGTTGTGACAATATTTAAGAAAGTCAAATTACATTTATTCAAGGTTAAAATCGATATCTACGACTCAAGCTTCCTATGTTCTTGCGCAAATGGACAAAAAATTCAAGATGTTACGAGCCCAAAGGGTAACAATGTTTCGATAGACGTGAATCTTCAAGAACAGAAGCCAGCAGATATTGGAACAGAGGAGCCAAAATTTTCGAAATATTCCAAAAAGTCTGTGATAGAGTTGATAAAGTTAATAATTCTCGTGGGATTCCTGAGTCAAAGAACTTCAGCTTTAATAATACAATGGGAATTGGTACACGGATGAAGTTGGCGTCGTTAGAAAGCACGCATGAAAGGAAACGAAGGGTGCAAGGTCATTTTCAAGATATGAAATTTCGGTACGCAAACTGCAGTACGAAATCATTAGCCCATGTCAAAAAACCCTCGAGAAAAGACTGAAAGCTTTCTATTAAAGTGTTCGACGGTACGGGTGCGATTTTCAGCTTATGACTTTTTCGAGAGCTTTATTGAAGGTTAGGGACAATTAGCCGTCTGTCTACATACTTTTGTGCATACTCTTAGAGAAACATGCATCGATTCGTTTATCTCGTCTCTAACTTACATCATCATTTACTGTTGAAAGTATTCATAATACCGATTTTTATTAAGGCCGGGTATGAGGGACGGGCTAAACGGCAGCAAGTGAAAGACTAACCAGCAGCAAGTGAGGCAGAGACTAGGAAAAAACAACAAAGGTACCAAAAAGGATATACTTTTGGGACGGGCTAAACGGCAGCAAGTGAAAGCCTAACTAGCAGCAAGTGAGGCGGCGACTCGGAAAAAAAAAAAAGTACCAAAAAGGATATACTTTTTTACCCTTTTGGGACTTTTACGCGTGGTAGGCGGCTGGTGTTTGCCAGGTGAGTTGCCAATATCTCAGATGGGGTTGATAACAGATGTTAGCTGGATTGACTTGAGCAGAGTTTCATATATATTACCTTTGATCGTTAAAGTCTTAAGCGCACTCTACTCCTAGTCTCGTACTCTGCCTTTCCTCGTAAGTCAATTGAATGCTGCAATTATTAACAAGTTGGTTATTCTTGGTATATAAGAATTACGATGACAGACGAGGATCTTTCCCCTCACGCCCTGCTGTTTCACTTGTTTTAGTGAATCATTGGTGCCTGTCGGGAGACGAAACTTGATCATCCCAGCGAACGTGACGACAAGTTAGGCTTTTCAGCAACACGAGCATGTCGGAATTCTCCATACAGCGGCGTCCTGAGGCGATCTGCATCACGGACGAGGTATTCCATGTATCCAATCAATAGAATGTGGAACTTCTGTCGCACACTCTCGTCAAAATCGAGGAAGCGATCTACGTACAGACTGAGATTGCTGGAATGCTGCGTCGGTATGATATCCATTTCATCGACAAAGCCAATTCCGTCTTCATACTGTTGCTTTTCAAAGAACTCAAGAAAAATCCTGATATTCAAGAGGGTCTCGAACGCAATGGCTGCTGTTTTTGCATACTTGTTCGCAACCTTCTGGACCCACGGGAAACGCATCCACTTTTCCGCAAACTCTTTTGATTCTAGAAACCATTATTCACGCTCTTCTCGTGGAGATGACAAGGTCGAGCTTAGCTGCGAGTTGAGCAGTACGATCACACCTTCAATATCACCGGCACTTTTCAGGAGCGCAAACGCGTCGTGCGGACGACCACGCGCTTCCGCTTTACGCGCAGCGGCGAGAATGATCTCCTTCACCTCATCTTCCGGTTCGTCTTTTACCAGATGGTCGTGTGGTGGAGCGGCTGATCAAAGTTTTTGAGGCTTGATCAGGCGGTACCACGGCGCCCAGACTGCCGACTGACGAAGGGGGTCCTCCGGTTGTCCTTGACTGCTTGTGTTTCTGCTCACCTTGTGTACACGACGGCTTAGGCGTGGGTCGCTCTCCAGGTGGCAGGGATGGCACACTACAATTCCTTGTGGCAAGACTGAGTTGACTTGTGATGAGTCGACTGATGGGATCAGGCGATGATCAACCGCAATCAAGCTTGAATCACGTGCGATCAGGCTTGATCAACAGTGATAAGGCTTGGTCAGCGGTAATCAGACTTGATCAGGCTTGATCAGGTGCTAAAAGTCGCTAATCAGCTGGTTGGCGCGAGTTGCGAGCAGCTGAGCGCGGATCGCGAGTTGCAGAGTGTCGATCAGGTGATGATCGGCGAAGGGGTACTCGATCAGGCAGCGGAAATCTTCACTGCCCGATCACAGAGCGAGCCTCTTTAAGCTTAATCCGTCAATAGAATACCCAAAGTACCTTGTATTCCAAACTTAAGCTGTAGAGGAGGGTCGATCAGCGACGGGCTGATCGACGGTTTCCACTAAAATCCGCCTAGTGTTCCCGTGGGGCGCTTAAATCAGCCGAACAACTAGGGGCCAAAAACGTGGATTTATGGGGAAGAGGTGAGAGCGCACTGCTCGATCACGTTCCCGAGACCAAAACCCTTTTAAAAGAAGAACCGCTGACACCGCGGGCGGAGTTGCGGGTGAGTTCTCACACTCTACGCCTAATGGTGGGCAAAAAACTGCACTAAGTGCTCCCGCCCGGGACGTAGAGGTATTTAGTAGTAAGGGAGGCGCAAAGGTGCCGTCCCTGAAGCGATCTGCACGATCGTACGCAAAAGGAGAACTGTATTATTGTTATATCCTATATCTACCAAAAACCTAATATCAGCCAATCAGAACTACCAATTCCTACGCATTTTGTCGACCATTCGACCGCTTATTTTCGGGTTACCGTCAGGTAACTGTGCCAGTTGTCGCATCGTCTCAGACGTCCTATCCACGCCTCGTCTCTGTCCGGCACCGTTGTGTCAACAGTTGTACCGACTGGGGTACCAACTGTGGTACCGATTGTGGTGCCCACTATCGTACCACCTTTTGTACCGACTATGGTACCGACAAAATTTGTGGTACCCTCTACCACAGCTACGCCTATTAGGGGTGTTTATAATTATGCCACTAATTACGTACCAATTTTACGGTACGCTTTACCACAGCCGCCCCTGAACCCCGTCCCAGCCGGACAGCGGTTGGGGCGGGGTTCGATCATACCGTTGTCACGTTTCTACCTGTTAGTCGTGATAGCCTCGATCATGGTCGACATCCATCAATCATGACGCCATAGTTAATGCAATCTGCACCCATCAATCTACCCTGTCTCCTTCGAGCGAGTAGCAGGTGAGCAAAGAGTTGCCAATCATTCGACCGTAGCGTCCCCGATCAAACCCTCGTGATTATCCATTCTTGTACTTCTTCTGCGAGGCTGATCATGGAGATAACAGCAGTGGCAGCTCATCACTCGATCGTTCCGTGGTCGACAGCTTGGTCTCGGTGGTCCACCGGGCCTACGCGCAGCAAGAGACCATACACGCGCTGCAGGAGACGATTCGTGCGCAGCAAGAGACAATTTGCAAACAACAGGAGGAAATAGTCGTGCTGACCGACTCACGTTCAATGCTTGAAGACTCCACCCGCCTACAACAGAAGCGGCACGAGTGCGTCACACGTAAGCACGCCGACCGCGAGCAGAAGATCGAGTGGTTCCGTGAGCGAGCCGCACCCCTGCGCGACTACGTCCGCACCACCTTTAGCAACCTCAAGTCCTGACTGAAGACATCCGAAGAGGCCTTGGCCGAAAAGCAAGGTCATATACGTGATCTGGAAGGTGCCCATGCCCGGGACCGATACCTGCTGTCGGTCCGCGAAGAGACCGTCGATCACCAGGCGCAAGAAATTTCGCGTCTTGAGGCATCTCAGGATCATGAAACGCTCGACCGACTCCGTCAGCGCCTGATCGCGGTGCAACACGAACGCGACCACATTCTGTCAGAAAACCATCGCTTGTACGAGCAGCTGGCTAAGCTTTCTTCCAAGGCTCGCAATCGAAATATCCAGCGTGATCGTATCCGGACGGAGCATGAGACTAATCTCAAAAAGATGAACAACCTCGTCAATTCGCATGCTCGGGCCGACGAGTTATATGCACGCCTTGACACGGTGTCGGCCGACAGGGCTGAGCTGAAGAGACTGCGTACTCAGAGTTCCAAGTTGAAGGTAGAACTTTCGGCGGCGCGGCGCCGTTTCAACCACGCATCTGCGGAGCGCGAAAAACAGCGCCACGAGTTGCGACGCGTTCAGGATGAGGCGGAGCAACTGCGGGCTCAACTTTCCGACATCCATACCATGTTGGCGGGTGTAGCATTACACCTGCAAATCCCTCCGAGCGCCGATTCCACTAATGCGAGGATTAACCTGGCCGCCAGCCCGTCTGCTGCTTCAGGTGGTCCGTCTGCAAGTTCCTTTATCCGACCGGCTACTTCACCCAAAAAACGCGCTCGGCACTCACACTCCACCCTCCGGTCCAAGCGGCAACGTCTGGCCTCTGCTGTTCCCGGAAAGAAGGAGCTGTCACACGACATTTATCCACCTGGTCGGTCGGATGATACCAAAGGACGCGCTCGGCGCTTACAATCCACCTCCCGGTCCAAGCAGCAGCGTATGGCCCCCGATATTACCGAGAAGAAGGAGCTATCACACGATGTATATCCTCCTGGTCAGCCAGATGACACTAAAGGACGCGCTCGGCGCTTACAATCCACCTCCCGGTCCAAGCAGCCACGTCTCGCTACCGCTATTCCCGATAAGAGCTGGTCACCACATGCTATTTTCCCGCCTGGACAACCGGATGATGTCCAAGGTGGTTCTTCTGCTTTACTTGGCGTGCAAATTCCGTCCAGTCCCACGATCAGCGAGTGGGGCAGCGAAGGTCCACGTGATCTAGACTCTGCCGAATTCCTCTTTCCCCGGACGGGTGACTTCAAGTCGCTTATATCGTTGCCGGGTGAGGCAACTGACGACGCCATCTTGCCGTGGACCTCGGAGCAACTCATCGGCTTCGATCTGGGTAGCGTTTCAGTAAAGAGTATGTTTGAGTACTTAACACGTCCCGTGGGATGGCTGTTCCCCACCGTTACGGACGCCCCTGCGCCTGATGAGTGGTGCAGTCACCTGATTACCCAATCAGCAGTGGAATTATTGTACTCGCAGCGCCCGTGGGATTGTTTCAAGCATATGTTTCCACCCATCTCGTTCCGCTCGGTCGGTTTGCTGACTTCGAGGCGCGGTACCAGACATTCCTGGACCATCACTGTAACGGGGTTACATTCGGGTAACACTGAGTGTTGGTGTACATTGGTACACCACGGTTGAGGCCAGTATTGGCCGGGTTGAAAGGTTTCGAACCTTTGGTTATTTTAACCAATCAGGGCATGGGCCCTTGGTGTGGTGGTGTGTCAGCCATCCACGTGTCAGTACACAGTTGTGTACACTACATTTTAGCTAGTTACGAATTAGGAATATTCTACTTAGTGTTACATATAGTTTATATTAGTTTAAATAATTACATATTAAATATATTCAGTTTTACTTTCACTCCTTAGTACAGACGCACGACCTCGACCGGTCGTGCGTGTAGTGAGTGCCGTAGCGTAAGGGGATCCCTCCCCTTAGCTACACCCTTTGTAAGGGAGCCTTGCCGCTAAGGCACTAGTAAAGGCTAGAGTAAACTAACCCGGGAATCTTGGCCCCGAGTAGGAGATCTCTCTCCTACTAAGCCCTTAATAAGGGCGTATCGGCTAAGTAGCGGCGAACGCCGCTTTAAGGAAAGCCTTCCTCTGTGCGCTAGCCGCACCGTGCGTATACGAACCGGCTACATCTGGTAGCACTTGTAGTCAATCCAACACCTGTGTTGGTAGACTAGACATCCTCTGCAAAGGATGAACCAGGACGATTGGGATAGTTTGACCCTCGTCCAACAGGAAGCCTTTAAAAGGCTGTTACCCTTAACGGGGGAAGAAGGTTTGAAGCTCCTAGTGGAGCAGGTCCTTGAGGCCGTAAAGGCAAGGGTGAATGCCCTCATCGCCCATGAGGCGAGTTGTGGTGGAGGTCATTCCATGGGGGTGCGCCCTCCATTATCGTTTAAGATAAAGGAGTTCACCGGAGAGAAGGGTGACAACCTTTATGTTTGGTTGCGAGAGGTCGAAAAGGCCTTCGCCACAGCGAACATGACCGCTGATCACTTGCAAGTGGGACTTGCATTGACCCATCTTACGGGCAAAGCCCGTACATGGGCGTTTACGTGTTCGGAGTCAGTCACGGACGTGTTCCCAACATGGAAGGTCCTTAATCAGAAGCTCATGGACATGTACGCAACGCCTGATCTGGTTTTCCAGAATCAACTGGCGTTCCTGAGGTGCCGTCAAGGCACTAAGGACCTGGAGATTTATATCCAGGAGCTTAAGACCCTGTTGGCAGGGATGTACGCGAAGGCGTATTCGGACGATGTGTCCATCCCCGTCTTCATGGGAGGTCTGAGAGAAGGTCCAGCACGTTTGGAATTGTTCCGATGTCGACCCGAATCCCTGGAAGAGGCATTCAAGATGGCGTTCAACGCCGAGAGGAACTTCCGTTCTTCTAAGGTGGGTCCCGAACCCATGGACCTGAGTCAGGTCGAAGCGGAGGAGAAACCTCCCGCTAAGAGTCATTCGGACTCTTTTTCACAGAGCTTCGAGACAGAGCTCTTAGCTATGTTGCAGCGGCGTGGGCCTCTGAGATGCTTCCTGTGTGGGAGCATGGATCATCTGCGGAACAGATGTCCACGAAGCCCCAGCGAGACACTCGCTACAAGGGACCAAGGGTGGGGAAAAAGCCCTTGTCCAAGCCGTCGGGAAACGACGGCTCCCAGTAGGTGCGGGGCGCCCTACTGGGGGACCCCTCAGTGCTGTTAAGCCCCAGGGTAGGGGACGACAGCACAAAGCCCCGAGGTAAGCGGTGCTTTCTAGCACCGAGTTGGTGTACCAGCCAGGTTTGCTGGTAGTCCTTGCGGACGTTAAAGGCTTTGATAAGCCTTGGAGAGTCTTGATAGACTCTGGAGCGTCTGACAATTATGTCAGACGGGCTTCTGTTGTGAAGAGTCGGCTGTATGCCGAGGCCCTAGAGGCACGTTCTCGTGACGTTGTCACGGTCCGTCTTGCGACGGGCGTACAAGTTTCTGTACCCAAGGTCTCGATTGACCTTAAGCTGAAGTTTGCAGACTTCAACAGCTTAGAACGTTGCATAGTCCTGGATTTGGACTCGAGGTATGACCTCATTCTGGGCATGAAGTGGCTGGAACGCCACGAGCCATGTATAGACTGGAAGTCTAAGTCCATTGGATCAACGAACCCGCGGTCGGGTGAAGCATTGGCGAGTCATGAACCCACCTTTGCTCGATAGCAAAAGCAATTCTGGCGTGAGATGCCAGAGATTGGGATGTCTGAAATGATCATTCCCAATGGCGTTAAGGAAGAGTTCCTTAACGAGGGGGGTTCGGCGGTTAATTCCCACGCCGTGAACGGCGAGACTGGTGAGTTACCTATGGTAACTCCAGTGGTAGGGGTAGAGACCCCTGTGGTTAAGCGCGAGGCGCTTCCACACAAAGAGACCCGTAGTTCGTCTATTTTGCACGTCGGAAATGATTCCGACCACGCCGTTATAGGCGAGACTGGTGAGCTACCTGTGGTAACTCCAGTGGTAGGGGTAGAGACCCCTGTGGTTAAGCGCGAGGCGCTTCCAAGCGAAGAGACCCGGAGTTCGTCTCTTTCGCACGTCGGAAATGATTCCGATTACGCTGTTATAGGTGAGACCAGCGAGTCACCGGTGGTAGAGGTAGAGAGCTCTGTGGATAGGCGCGTGGCGCTTCCAATAGATGGGGAAATTGACTCCCTCATCTGGGTCTCGGGATGAGTCCCGAGGCAAGTAGTCAGCAGTCCTACAGGATGCTGAATAGTGTGACAGGTGTTGTCACAGAAGGCGTAAGCCTGGAACGGTTGCCTGGGGTAGGCGAACTGTTGTCGTTGGAGTAGATGTCCTTCAACGAGTTTGAGACTGCTTTGAAAGCAGATGAAATCGACGAGGTCGTCGTGTTGCGTCCGGAAGAGGAGTTGAACTCCTCATCCACGATGGACGATTCAATTTTGGTGAAAACCAAACAGGCATTAAATGCACAAAGCGGCCTCAAGATCCTCGCGGATCCCTACCACCGGATCGGGGAGTCCGACATGAAATTGATTTGGTTCCCGGAACCAAATACTGCGTCACTCGGCAGTGGCCTCTCCCCAAGGAGCAATGCGACGTCATCGACGCATTCTTCAAGGGGAAAGAAGAGACTGGGATGGTACGGGAGAGCAAGTCTCCCCACTCATCTCCCACTTTTTGTGTTCGTAAACCGAACGGAAAGTGGCGCATTGTGCATGCGTATAACAAGCTGAACGCAGCTACTGTACCCATGCAGACTCCGATTCCTCGGAAGGATGTTCTCCAGAACAATATGGCGGGCTGTACTGTGTACAGTGCCTTAGATCTGGTGGACGGGTATTATCAGGTGCTCATGCGAGCGTCCGATATTCCGCTGACAGCGGTTAGCACGCCTAGTGGCATGATGTGGGAGTGGATTGTTATTCCACAAGGGCTTTCAAATGCACCAGCGACTTTCAATCGCTTGGTGACTCAACTCTTCCGCCCTCATAGGAAGTACGCTCAGACGTACTTCGACGATATATTCGTCCATAGTCGTGCGGAAGGCGGCTCGTCTGATGTTCAGACGCATCTGATACACCTTCGATCAGTGCTCGAATGTATGCGAGAGCATAAGTTATATGCAACACATCCAAGTGTATCTTTGTTGCTGAGGAAATTCCTTTCCTCGGATGCTTCATCGGTAAGGATGGAGTGCGGGCGGATCCCGCGAAGGTGAAAGCCATTGTGGAGTGGCCTTCGCCTGTAAATCTTAGAGATTTACGGAAGTGGCTTGGATTAGCCAACTGTCTCCACAAGTACATCGAGAACTACGCTGAAATGGCGAAGCCATTGACCGACCTTCTTAAGAAGGATGTTGATTGGCGTTGGGAAACTGAACACCAAAACGCTTTTGAAGCGGTTAAGGGGAGCTTGTTAAAATCTCCCGTTCTTGCTCTCCCAGACTCTGGGAAACCATTTAGTGTCGTCTGCGACGCCTCCGATTTCGCAATCGGATATGCTTTGTTACAAGCAGACGATGCAGGAAGGGAACGCGTAATTGCGTTTAAGTCGAGGCAGCTTAAAGCTGCAGAACGGAATTATCCAGTTCATGACAAGGAGCTACTTGCAATGAAGTATGCTCTTGTCAAGTTTAGGGTTCACCTACTCGGCTCAAAACCGTTCGTGGTTTATACTGACCACGCGTCCTTAAGGACATCGACAAAGTCTCCTCATCTCTCGCAACGGATGGCCCGTTGGATCTCCTTCTTTGCGGAGTACAACTTTGAGGTTAATTATAAACCTGGCAAGCAGAACGTGCTTGCGGACGCGTTATCGCGTCGTCCCGATTACGAGCTCGCTCATGCGACATTCGTCACCACGTCCGTGGTAGATCTCATACGCCAGGCGTATGAGAAAGACCCTCAATGTACGGCGCTTATCCGCGCGTTAGGTAAAAAGGGTCTTGGCTCGTCTGAGCCAACCCTGTCAAGTCGAGCTAGAGCTCGTTTACACCGTTACATATACTGTGACGGTCTGCTATTTTATAGCACGAGTGCGGAGGACACTCCGCGGGTGGTAGTTCCTCATAATGAGGAACTGAAGTATAGAGTCCTCTTTGAGGCACATGACGCCCCAACCGGGGGTCATTTAGGTCGGGATAAGACCTACAGCGCTTTAAGCGCTTTGTATTGGTGGCCCAATATGTATAAGTGGGTCGGTGCGTATATACGCACCTGTGGGACGTGTCAGAGGGTTAAACCCTCTGCAAGTTCAGCTGCGCCTTTGGCGAGCTTATCGGTTCCAACGGAGTGTTGGAAATCCATTAGCATGGATTTTATCTTCGGGTTTTCCGAAGGATAAGGCCGGGAACACCGGCATTTTGGTATTTGTATACCGTTTGAGCAAGATGGCTCACCTGGCGGCGGTGCCAGAGTCCATAGATGGACAAGGAACAGCAAAAGTGTTCCTAGACCGTGTCTTTCGACAACATGGTCTACCCGATTCCGTTGTGTCGGATCGGGATCCCCGTTTTACGGGACAGTTCTGGGGAGCGTTATTTAAGGTGCTAGGCACCAAGCTCCTCATGTCCACTGCGGATCATCCGCAGACGGACGGTCGGACGGAACGCGTTAATCGCGTTGTGGAGGATATTCTCCGGAGTTTATGTCCGGATTCTCCAAAGAGTTGGAGTGAGATGCTTCCGATGGTTGAATTTGCCATCAACAATTTGGTACATGCATCTACGGGGTTTACCCCGTTTTACGTGAACGGATTGGTGAATCCGAGGGTTCCATTAACGCCACATGTGTGTGGTCCAGGGCTTGAGGGGGGAGGATTCCCCGATGTCAGCCCTGTATCTGTGCGAAAGCACATCGGTAAGTTTTTATCGACGCGCCTTAGTGTCTTACGACACGTCTGCGATGCCATGGCGGAAAGCCAAGACAAGCAGAAGGAGCAAGCTGACCGAAAGGGGCGGCGTAACAAAAAGGTATACAAAGTAGGAGAAAGTGTTTTATTAAACGCTAAAAATCTTCCTACACATGAAGTTTCAAATGTGTTGCGAAATAAACTGCGCCCCAGGTTTGTGGGTCCCTTTAAGGTGTTAGCCCGAAAGGGCTTGTCGTACACCTTAGACATCCCGAAGGCGATGCGTACGCATCCAACCTTTTATGTGGGTATGCTTAAGCCATACCAGAACCCGGAGGCGGGTCCCCTCGCGGAGGAGGGTGAGAAACAGGATAGCCGAAAGGCGCAACAGGTCGGAACATCTCCGACAGGGTTGATATACAAACCTGAAGCTCCGCAACGAGAGTTTCGAGAGAGGCAAGCCGCTCCTCGAGGCGTTCATTCGCACTCCCCTCGTTGCGGAGTTACTCCTGAGCATCTTGGATGCGAAGGCTGTGCCGATCACAGCGCTCGTGGAAGTCACGCCGCAATAGCGCGACCCCCTCCTCCAGTGCTCGATACGGAGGGTACGCCACATTATCATGTGGAACGCCTGATGGCACGACGCCATCACCGGGGTGAGACCCAGTACCTGGTGAAGTGGAAAGGGTATCCACATTCCCAGAACTCGTGGGAGTACGAGACTCCCCTGCGGCAGGATTGCCGTGACGTCGTTGACGCTTTCGAGCGGGAGAATCCCACTGAGAGTCAACGACCAAAGGGGCTGAAGAAGCCCCTTCACTCCCAATAGCAGGGAGTTCGCCGGAGGCAGATGCTGTGCTTGCATTGCTCTCCGGCACCACATCGAGAGCAGAGCGCGTATAATAGGAGGCAAGCAATTGCCCTTGCGCTTTGGCCTGAGCATAGGCCAAGAGTAGCGCTCTCTCTACCCGAACGTCGTGCTCGGAAAAACTGTTTTACAGCGCATCGAAACTGGGGAGGTGTTTCTCCCTTTCCGCCCAGGCGCGGAACGCCTGTTCTGCGTCTTCGACGCTTTCGTCCCTCAAGAGAACAAGGGAAATCTCGCGGAGAACATCCACGAGGGCACCGCGTGCTTGTTTCCCGAGGCGTGTCCGGTAGGCCTTAACGGAATAATGTTTGGGCGTCAGTAGTCGGGCCCGGAGTTGGTTCCGATGCGCAATTTCACGCGAGAGTATAGCCGCTGGTCCAGGGGTATAAGAGGCTAAGCCTCTCTTGACCGCGTTCTTAGCCCTCTTTTGAGGGTCGCGAGGTCCCTTACGTGCCCGTCCGGCACGTCGGGCCTCTTGAACCAAGGACGGTTCATTGGTGGTGGTTGCCTGTGGCAACCTGGAGGTATCACCCCTAGCGGGTAACGGTGGCGCACGAGTTAGTGCGTTCTCCCCACGTGTGGGGAATGCGTTGGATGAATGATAGCGCCGTTCGGCGCTATCAACATGGCCAGCCGTTGGGGAGAGCTACCCAAGGGCGTCCACTTCCGAGCCGTCGGAATAGTTTGCGTCCATAGCACCGATGAGGGTGTACAATGGACAGCCAGAGGTACTGGCGTTGGAGTTCTCCAACAAAATTTTGTTTATTGCGTAAGCAATAGTCTTGATGGGGGAGTATGTAACGGGGTTACATTAGGGTAACACTGAGTGTTGGTGTACATTGGTACACCACGGTTGAGGCCAGTATTGGCCGGGTTGAAAGGTTTCGAACCTTTGGTTATTTTAACCAATCAGGGCATGGGCCCTTGGTGTGGTGGTGTGTCAGCCATCCACGTGTCAGTACACAGTTGTGTACACTACATTTTAGCTAGTTACGAATTAGGAATATTCTACTTAGTGTTACATATAGTTTATATTAGTTTAAATAATTACATATTAAATATATTCAGTTTTACTTTCACTCCTTAGTACAGACGCACGACCTCGACCGGTCGTGCGTGTAGTGAGTGCCGTAGCGTAAGGGGAGCCCTCCCCTTAGCTACACCCTTTGTAAGGGAGCCTTGCCGCTAAGGCACTAGTAAAGGCTAGAGTAAACTAACCCGGGAATCTTGGCCCCGAGTAGGAGAGCTCTCTCCTACTAAGCCATTAATAAAGGCGTATCGGCTAAGTAGCGGCGAACGCCGCTTTAAGGAAAGACTTCCTCTGTGCGCTAGCCGCACCGTGCGTATACGCACCGGCTACAATCACGCGCAGGCGATCTGGGAGTCCACTCATTACCTCCACGTGGATCAGGGCCTCAGAGAGCGTGACGCCTTTTTCCTAGAATTTTACGAGGGTCGACGCCAGCGTAGAAGCCGCGCCGGGGCAGCATGGAAGAGGGTCGTGGGGTTCGTACTGCAAGGCATGACCCTCGTGAAGTGCGATCTTGACGTCTTCTTGGATCCGGCGATTTCACACTGCGCCCGTAATCGCCCCTTGAAATATGCTCCGGCGGACGACGGCACCTGGTACCCAGGGTACCTATCTTACTCACCGCCTTCTACCTTGAAGGATGCGTTGTGCGAGATGGACGTCGTTGAGCCTTGGAGACTCCAGCATCGCCTTTCCACGGACGATCACCCCGGCAAAAAGCTTACCCGCCTTCGTCGCAAATTTTACGGATCGATCTAGCTCGCTGATCATCTTTTCTTTTTCAATCGATAAACATTCTTGATCGTAATAATTCCAATTGTTGCTTCATCGTTTTCAGTATATCCACATAAATCGCTCTTCCATAGTCTCATCTGCTGTTACCCCATCACCATATTGCGCATTATCCACCAAAAATTCACCACATTAAGTCAATCGTTATTTCTCCATTAATCGTAAGTCTCGTCCATAGCTTTTCCTCCAATCACACGTTCTTCAATCGTAATTACACAGTCCGTTAGTCGGTCATGCACTAGTGGGACTCTTCATCCACCTGCATTACATCAAACCGGTGTTTGGTAATCATTTTTCGTTCGAAGTCTTTGATTAAGGCATCGAAATTCAGATCAGCCTCGTCTACCCATGACGGCTCATCATGACCCTTCCAATATACTTGATATTCACGCAACGTTCTGCCGTATCTGGTCTTTCTACCAGCTCTGACATTGGTGACACGATCAACTTCAAATCCGTCGGGCTCTAGAATCCTCTCCCAGCTGTCCTCGGGTAGTAAAGCTTCATCGAAATCAAAACGATCTTCTACACCAGTGGCTAGCACAACAGTAGGTCGATTTGGAAACTCTTTGACCAGTTTCAACTTGGACAGGTGCGCGACTGGAAATATGCGATAGTCGGTACCAGCTGTAATCAACCTTGCCGCATGATCACCGATCACTTCGTCGACTCTAAAGGTACATGCCACATATGCGCCAGATTCTTTGCGAACCCTTCTTTCAATCGATCGAGGTATAACCAGACCTTCGACCCCGCTTCGATCTTGTGCGGTGTCACCTCATCATTACGCTTCTCCGCTCGGTCTGTTACTGCTTGGTGTAATCGGGTGCTCACTTGATCACGGGAGTAACGATAGCCTTTCTGCAGCCTGTATCTCCATCGACGTGCATCGCGGTCTTTACGCCGACTTCCACCCAGTTGCAATGTCGATTCCAACGATGATCGTGGATCCCACCCATACGCCAAATAAAACGGTATTTATCCACGAATGCGATCTGGGGTCGAGTTCAGCGCGAATACCAGTCGCTCTGCATACGAACTCCAATCCTTATGACCGACATCTTATACGTACATCTTAATCGCTCGTCTAATCGTCTGCACTGTTCTCTCTGCTTTGCCGTTCGCCTGTGGGCGGTATGCCATAGTTGCACTCTGCCGCTGTCCCGCGATATTGTTGAACGCACGAAACACCTCGGACATAAAGCCGGGTTCCCGGTCGTGTCTAATCACCTCACTGGCTCCAAATCGTTGGAACACACATTCTTCGTAATTTTCAGCGACTTTCTGTGCTGTGCGAGACGATCCAGCTTTTGCAACTACCATACCCGTGAACAGATCAGTCCATATCAACAACTCTGTATGCCCATCAGTCGAACGAGGTAGAGACGGAATATGGTCCATGGCTATCACTTGGAACGGGTACGTAGCCTCAATATTTCCAGGCGACATCCCTTTGATCGTAGGTTGACCCTTCCCCGTCTCACAATCTACACATTGCCCGACGAATCTTTGCACGCTACGAAATAATCCACGCCAATGAAACTATCGTCTGATCTGCTGATAGGTTCGCCCTATATACTGGTTTCCCCCCTCCAAACTCACATGATAATGGTGGAGGACATCCGCATGTAGGGTTTCCGGTACGACCAGCTTAATCGAAGGACGTCGCTCATCTCGATCATTTTGATCGCAGCTGGCTTTTCCCTTAGCCATGTTTCCGCAGTAGATCAACAACCCTTGGTCGTCGACATCATACCAATCGGAAATTTTTGCGCACTCTTTCACCTCGTCTGCGCTCAGTTGTGACACGTTACCATTCAAGTAACATCGCAAATCACAGATCCACTTTCTTCGTCTTGCGCCTTTTTAACACGTTCCGACCTCATCCCTTTTATGGATACTTCGGGCCACATTGACGGCTGCGTTTGGAGGGGGTTACGCGATCGCGCCGTCACCAGCACTTGTGCGGTAGTGGGATCTTCCTTCCACGTAATCACCTCAGGCAATCTGTTAAGATCAACCAATTATTCCAGCTGTTTCCCGTCATTGATCTCGCATCGTGCCCCATCCCGCATGGCAGTGGTGGTGATGTGATCGGCACTCTTGTTCCACTCTCTTTTAACATGTAACAGGTCATGGTTAGGCCATTCGCGAAGGTGTTTCAACGCGCGCTGTTACAATACTGCAACCGCGGAGCTTTACACTCTATTTCGCCGCGCATTTGACTGATCACCAAATTCGAGTCTCCACACACGATTATCCTTCCTTTGGGATATTGTGATAGTGGATCCAAACTTAGCAGCATCCCCTGGTACTCGGCTTCATTCACCGTGATGTTGGGTGCATGGTCCGCAACCGCGATCATGATCTTCCACTCCGGCAGCTTACACACGATAGCACCGAGCGCACCGACACATCGCTTAACGCTGGCAGACCCATCGAAGCTGATCACATACAGATCTTCGCCTTTCTCGACCGTGGGAGGTGGTACTTCAATCGTCTATCGAGGCTCCTTTTTCGGTGAGATTTCGATCAGGGCTTCATCAATCTCAGTGCGAGGGGTGATACTTGCGTCCAGCGCCCCTAGTACCTCCTCTTCTCCGTGCACACATTTATTGATCTCCAAGTCCCACTGTGACAATATTGCAGACCACTTTCCCAGTCGCCCATCTAGCCCGTTAGACGTCAATAGCCACTTCAACGTGGATCGACGTGACAGGACAACGATCTCCTTTCCGACCGGAATTGTAAAGTAGACGTCCAGAATTCGTAGAAGGGCCAACACTTCCTTTTCAACGGGGCTGTAATTCAGCTCCCCCTTCTTCAGTGTCCGGCTGGCAATACGACGGAGCAATATACTTGGTCATGCTCTTGCACCAACGCGGCAGACACTGCCCACTTAATGGCATACACCACAATCACCGGCGTCTTTGATTGGTCGAAATGGTGCAGAGTTGGGGCTGAAGCAATCTTTGTTTTCAGCATGCTGAATGCCACTCGCGCCCTGGTTAATCGATCATCCTCGTAAGCCGTGTTCTCATTGACCGATGCTCAGCTCTTTAACTCTCGATAATCAATTTCTCGTAATTCATAGAGCACAGCAGCATTAATCGCAAAGTCTTCGATAAATCGACGGTAATAATTGAAGCTCCCCAAAAACGACTGCATAGCGCAAAAATGCCCGAAAAAGGCAAACCGATCAGATCATCCAAATTCTTCGGATTCGCTTCCAGACCACGGCCAGAGACGTGATGTCCCAAATAAGGCACTTCACTTCGCCCCCAATACGATTTGACCACGCTGATCGACAAGTTCCACTGATCGCACTTTTTTTAACAGGTTTCGCACCCTGTCACAGAGGGTTTTCCATGTAGGTGCCGGGATCAGAATATCATCGATGTAGGACCGTCTCTGCAACACAGACGGGCCTTGGGCTTGGTCGGGCTCTCCCACACCAAATACATCAGCCGTTTCGTCAGCACCGTCCTTACCCTTGAGATACCCGTATAATGCATTATCAATCAGCCGCTGGTAGATTTACGTAGCATTCTTTAGGCCAAAGTGCATCCTATTCCATTCAAACAATCCAAACAAAAAGGTCAAATTCTTGGAGCTGATTCTCACGCTTATGCTTTTGAGAATTTCAAAATTCTCATCTTGAGACCAGATAAATCAATGCCTAAAGAAACATACACAGACCCAACTCTAAACCTTTATAGGTTGCAATAGCATCAATAGTATTACGGAGTGACAAACGCCGAAATCTGACGTGCTCGATCGGTCATAGACACGACCCAAAAACCTCTCGCCATATAGAAAGAGCAAAACCACAACGCTTTATCCAAATCTTCGAGTAGCTCAGAGATCAGGGGCATTGGGCATACCATCAAACGTTTGAGTTGATTCACCGCGAGATAATTGATACATAAGCGAATATCAACCCCATTCTTTTTCACGATGATCACTATAGGTGATGCCCAGGGTGACGTAGACGGCTGCATGATCTTAGTAGCCAATAGCCCCTTGATCAAAGCCGATAACTTCTCGCGAAATTTCGGAGCCACCTTTCGACACTTTTGGGCGATCGGGCGCGCATTGCCTACATCGATATTGCAAACCACCCCGCGTGCAGCAGGAGGTAGCGCGTTCCCTTTACCGATCAGCAGATGTTTGTTCGCCCAAATTATGTCGCGAAGTTGGTCAATCTCTTCTGCTGTGTTGATCAGCGGGTCGCCAACTTGCAAATCATCCTTGTCACTTCTTCGGTACTTACGGATACTTCAGGCATCATGGCAAGTTGTTTCTCCAGATCTTACACGAACAAATCTACGCCTTCATGGTAGCATACTTGGTCATCGGTAGGGATCACACCGAATTCACCGGTATCGGTTGAGACTGTATGTTCACGCGTATCTTGACCAGGCCCATCTCTGGTAACAGGTCGTTCAACTTCGTGACCAAGGGTCGGACCCTTCACACTTGGCTCTTGATTGTCCTTTTATTGCACTTCTTGTACCTTATGCGGCCTTCCGGTTACTAATGCCACCGACGTCGCGGCCGAGTCCGCAGGTCGCACTAAAATTCTCTGAGGAGTAGGGTACTCCTTTTTCTCGACCAAAGGACCTTGGTCGACACTTTCTTGATCGTTATGCACTGAATCGGTAGAGGCTTGATACGCGAGATTCTGCCACTCCTTATAGCGATTAGAGCCCACCGAAATAAACCCGGGTCGACGGGGCGCATCATCCTTATTCATCCAAATACCTAAAATCATATCGTCATGTAGGATGATTTGATGATCGGCAATATTCGTAATATACATATATCGCAAATTACCCACGCCCCTAGTCACAGTGGGGACCCAATTTTTTCCACGAGTAATCCATAATTTCCGAGATCGCTGATCATGAATCCGAACCTCAGCAGATCGACCTACTGGGATCTGCTCGTACTGATCAAGTTTCATGTAATTTCCGCTAAATCCATACAGCTTTCTGCGGCCTTCTAATGGGATGATTACTTCATCAGGCAGGCTTAATGCACCGTGAGCGATATCCAATCTGACACCAGCTGGGATCATAAAACCCATACCTAATATAACGTCTTGACCAACGAGTTTTCCCACCCATGCATGGAAGTAATAGACCAAAAAACCGCTAACGTCACTTTAATCTTAGTGCGTCCTTCTGTGAGGTACGCACTTTCTCCAATGCCAACACATTCTTGTATTTGACTCGTTTCGATCTGACAACCCACCTTACGAGTAAAGGTTGAGTCGACGATCGACACTTCGGCACCAGGATCGAATAGTAACGTGGCGCTTTCGTTATTGATTTGCCGCTCGCCTTGGCTTGTTTAAACCATTTCTTCGGCGAGTGGTACTTCAAATATCCACGTGATTCACCTGGAAGCAAATCAACTTCCATGATCACCGGAGACCGAGAAAACTCATCAATACAGAAATTAGTCAAACGTGGTAAATCAGGTTGATCACATTTTTCTCTATCTTTCTCTTCTGCTTGATCAACCCGCTGCTTATCCAGATATGAAAAAATACACACACCAGAAACCCCGTCTCGTACCATATTCCAACCTGGCAAGCGTCTTAGTTTAACATGTCTACGGCTTCCTTGGGAAACATTTCCGCATGCTTGGCAGGGTTATACCACTGTCGAATGCGATTGTAGAATTCTTCCATGGGACACTTGCCAACGTCGTGAATCTCGCCACACGCACGGCAGACGTACAAGCAGTGATCCGTCGGGTGCCCCTTCTTGCCACACTTCATACAGGTCAGGCGTTTCCAACAACGCAAATTGTCGTGCTTAATTGATCCGCAATGACTGCATTTCTTCATCACCCCTTGGTCAACAGCACTTGATTCGCCTTGTTTACCAGATCGAGGCTCGCTAGGTAGACCGTGCGTTACTGGTTGATCGCGCATAGCAGCAATCATGTAACGACGCTGGTCACCGTCACTCCACCGTCACCGGAGCTTGAATCTTCGCTTCCATACATCACCGTAATCGCGCGCACTGCTTAAGGCTTCCGCGCCGGGGAAGGTGACCGATCATCACTGAATTTCTGACGGAATCGGCTGGTGCCTACCGTCGCCGTTGGATGGTACCACTTATTGCGCGCATACGCCCGCAACGTTTCTTCCAGATCCGCGGCGGTATCCAAACGCAGAAGTTCCAGTTGATCGTCGAGCTCGCGATTGGTCAATGTGTCCAGAAAATGTTGCACATGATCGCGTAAAATCGTAGGCTATCCATCCCTGATTGGCAACTTGGCCCGCAGTCCCACCACATTCAACCGGTGCAGATACTCAATGGGAGTTTCATCTGATCGCTGCTTCGTGTAATAATACTGGCGGGATGCCGATTGGCCACTTCCACAGTATTGAACTTCAAACTCATCCACGAGAATTTCCCAACTTGATCGGGTAACTCTACTCAGATGGCGATGCCAATTGCGTGCTCCTTTTAGTAAATCACCCATAATTAAGCACTTTTCTGGGTCGGAGGCTTGGTCAAGCATAAATGCTGACTTCAAACAACTAATCCAATTCCGCGCTTGATCTTCATCCACTTCCTTCCCTGAAAATTCTTAAAGATCACTGATCGCCGACATCTGAATCTTGGGAATCGGCTGTTGGTCAGACATTCCAGTGTAAGTTGTCGCAACCGTGGCTTGTCGAGGAAGAGTGATCGGCTCGTCTGGATCGATGTAATCACGCTGGGATTGTTGATCATGGAGCGAATATACAGATTCCATGTCAACATCTCTAACCGTCGCCGATCTTCTTGACCTTGACTGATAATCACGGAGCGAATGCACTGATTCCATATTCACGTCCTTAACCGTCGCAACACCTCCTGGCTTTGGCTGGTGACTTTTTGTGCGAACGACTGCAGGTTTCGACTTGCCTCTTTCTTCCGCCAAAAACTGTTTCATGGCCTCGTCGAAAAATGTTTGCAGCTGTGGGCCCTGTGATGATTGATCATCGTCTACCTTGACTGGTGGAGGTTCCCTCTTGATAACCGAGAACTTGGGTTCGTCCTTCTGGCAAACTGTCATCCTGGTGATCTTGGGCTTCATACTTACGGCACTGCTCGACTCCACTTCAGGTTCATCGCCTTCGGAAGGGGCAGATTCGTAACACGATGATCCCGTGTGTTCTTCCACGTTGATCGGCGTACCTGCTTCAATTTTTAGCATAGTACGAGTTGGTTCTACCTTAGCGGATTGACCAACTATAGGCACCAACAGTCCGAACAGCTGCTCGTTAGTGGTCGCGACGTCTTCAGGGTTGAGATCGAACACTTCTTCGGCATCGTAGGCGCCTGTAGTCAGACCAGCTTGCTTATCAGGCGTGTCAGCCCTGACACAAAATGAAGCTTGTCCTTCTCGTCTGTTATTGGTCGACTAACCGGCTCGCTCAGTTTTCCACTGATCGTGACCCCCAGTGGGTTCATAATTGAATCCATTAATAAGAAATTCGTCAGCTACTTCATATAAAACGTCCTTTCCAAATAGGATTCTGATGGTGGCATACTTGGTCGACTTTCATCGCTCTCCGAACCCGGCGCCTTCAGTAACGCCTTCGGTCGGTCCGGGTCGTAGTATTTTACCAACGGCTTCCAATCCAGATCATCATATGCATATGTAATTGGCGGATCATAACTTGCGTTATCATCCGCAGGGGCCCCGAAGGAGTCTTGGGAGGTGGTTGAGGCTTCTTCTCCTCCTTTATCTCATCAGGATACCTCCCCAGGTCTTGCTAATCAGCATTTCCTTTCTTCTTCATGCATGACGACGGCGAACTGCCTTCCATCGTCACAACCACCTCCTCCGTTTCCACCTTTATCTTCACTTCTGATTCTGCTTCCGTTTTCACGTCCACATCAGCGCCATCTTGCTTAGAATCGCGCTGATATCCCGCGTCACCAAAGATCCGGGCACGCGCACCATTGTGGTGGAGCGGCTGATCAAAGTTTTTGAGGCTTGATCAGGCGGTACCACGGCGTCCGGACTGCCGACTGACGAAGGGGGTCCTCCGGTTGTTCTTGACTGCTTGTGTTTCTGCTCACTTTGTGTACCCGACGGCTTAGGCGTGGGTCGCTCTCCAGGTGGTGGGTATGGCACACTACAATTCTTTGTGGCAAGACTGAGTTGACTTGTGATGAGTCGGCTGATGCGATCAGGCGATGATCAGGCGCAATCAAGCTTGAATCACGTGCGATCAGGCTTGATCAACAGTGATCAGGCTTGGGCAGGCACTAAGTGTCGTCGATCAGCGGTAATCAGACTTGATCAGTCTTGATCAGGTGCTAAAAGTCGCTAATCAGCTGGTTGGCGCGAGTTGCGAGCAGCTGAGCGCGGATCGCGAGTTGCAGAGTGTCGATCAGGTGATGATCGGCGAAGGGGTACTCGATCAGGCAGCGGAAATCTTCACTGCCCGATCACAGAGCGAGCCTCTTTAAGCTTAATCCGTCAATAGAATACCCAAAGTACCTTGTATTCCAAACTTAAGCTGTAGAGGAGGGTTGATCAGCGACGGGCTGATCGACGGTTTCCACTAAAATCCGCCTAGTGTTCCCGTGGGGCGCTTAAATCAGCCGAACAACTAGGGGCCAAAAACGTGGATTTATGGGGAAGAGGTGAGAGCGCACTGCTCGATCACGTTCCCGAGACCAAAACCCTTTTAAAAGAAGAACCGCTGACACCGCGGGCGGAGTTGCGGGTGAGTTCTCACACTCTACGCCTAATGGTGGGCAAAAAACTGCACTAAGTGCTCCCGCCCGGGACGTAGAGGTATTTAGTAGTAAGGGAGGCGCAAAGATGCCGTCCCTGAAGCGATCTGCACGATCGTACGCAAAAGGAGAACTGTACTATTGCTTATATCCTAATATCTACCAAAAAACTAATATCAGCCAATCAGAACTACCCATTCCTACGCATTTTGTCGACCATTCGACCGCTTACCTTTGGGTTACCGTCAGGTAACCGTGCTATCTGTCGCATCGTCTCAGACGTCCTATCCACGTCTCGTCCCTGTCCGCCACCGTTGTGTCAACAGTTGTACCGACTGGGGTACCAACTGTGGTACCGATTGTGGTGCCCACTATCGTACCACCTTTTGTACCGACTATGGTACCGACAAAATTTGTGGTACCCTCTACCACAGCTACGCCTATAGGGGTGTCTATAATTATGCCCCTAATTACGTACCAGTTTTACGGTACGCTTTACCACAATCGTATAGTCCACGCGTACGCGAGCCATCAGTGGGATTCTTAAATCTATCCAATACATCGAACTTGCGCGTGTCAAGCAGCAGTTCTGCAAAGAGCTCCTTCCTCGCTGTTAAATTTGAGATTCACGCAACGTAATCGGCAGCTTCTGAAGCGTTCGCGCGCTGGAAGCAATGGATATACTGGCGAATGAGGCGTACGAGATCCACGGTTGTCGCATCTTCTTCACCCATGGAGAACGACGTGAATTCCAACAATCCATAGTAATTGAAAGTAATGGCGAAATGCACAACTTCCACTAAATATCCTTTCGATGCGAGATACATCACCGCTTTTTCAAACTCTTGGGTGATAAGTAGAATCTCAAAAAACAAAATGGCAGCAAAATTGCCACCACCACTTTGTACGCCACTAGTAAAATGACTCGGCCCAAATTTCTGAATACTCTGGACCACTGCTGTAATCATATACGTACTGCCGGGCATTCCACCTGATACACGCTGAATAAAATATAGCCGTTGCCATAAATAATCCTCCACTGTCGTCATAATAACCGGCTCATTTGCTTTCACGTTTCCAAAGCAGAGCAAATTTACCACACAGCGCTCAAAGATATCGGCGACACGAACGCCATCGATGAAAGAGCTCACTAAACTGTGGTAACGGTCTCTTAAGCGCTCGAATTCAGCATGGAATCGCTTTGAAAACGCCGTCATATCGTTAGCGTTGTCATCTGGACACCTATTGTTCTGATGTGCACGGTGTTTCAAAACACACATGATTTCAGCGTCAAGAGGAGAGTCTTCACCACTAGACACACTAGCTGCAAACTTGATCGCCTCGTCTTCACCCCCACTACGAAGCAAGTATTACACAATCGCCCAAATGTTTTCCATGTTTGTATTTCTGGCAGCATACCGTGAGCTGTGCAGGTGCTTGACGAATGCGTGAATAGTAGAGACCAGGTATGGAGTGCCAATAATAGAAACATTGTTCTTCTGCACCGTGCACGAAAGCACGGAACTGCTTTTCCAGAAATACGCGCGCACCGAAGGCAAAACGGAGAAAAGGTATCGTCGCAAAGAAAGAAAATGCAAAAGTAATATATTTGTCTATAACTAATTATAGTTGACACAAATACACAAACATTGAGTATACCTTTTTTTGGTCTTGTACGAATAGGTCCAACTTTAAATGCCTTGATCCGCGCATAAAAGTCCCAAAAGGGTAAAAAAGTATATTCTTTTTTGGTCCTTTTTTTTACTAGTCGCTGCCTCACTTGCTGCTAGTTAGTCTTTCACTTGCTCCCGTTTATCCCGTCCCTATACTTTTACCTTTTTGGGACTTTTATGCACGGATCAAGGCATTTAAAGTTGGACATCTTCGTACAAGACCAAAAAAGGTGTACTCAATTTTTGTGTATTCGTGTCAGACTATAATTTAGTTATAGACAAATATAACTAAATTATAGTCTGACACAAATACTTAAACATTGAGTATACCTTTTTGCATTTTCTTTCTTTGCGACGAGACTTTTTCTCTGACCGTTGATTCTTGGCGCTACGCATCCTCGCACATACAGTGTGCTAATTACCTGACTAATTAACATCGCGTTAACACGCAAGGCTGTGGTTGTGACGACTGCTGGATTTGTTGTGGAGATTATTGACTAATTGACTGATTCACGTGGAAGGACGTTTGACTAAGTACAAGGTTACGTTTGGAGTGGACGCAGGGCGATTATTTGACTGATTCACGTGGGAATAGATTTAGGCAATTGCTATTGGCGAATATGCATGTGGATATGGCCGGAGCGACGACATTAAGTCGGTCTCCTAGGACACTATCTGAGTGATACAGCGGAACGATAGTATAATCGAGAAGTGGACACACGGTGGGTGAATTCATCGTCGTTAGTTCATATTATGAACAAAATACTAAATGCATTTCATACGACTCTTACATCTGCCTAAGCGATGAAATTGTTTACGAGTCCTAAACATCCAATAAGGTGTTGGAACGAAAACTAACTATATTTGGTAGCTTTTTCGGAGGCAGTTGGTAGAAGCAACCTCTGGTTCTGGACAATGTGGTCCATTATTTTTCACCAGATCTAAGACAACTCTATGGCGTAATTGGACGATACAAAATCCGATCATTAAAGCATGGTGAGGAACTCCGCCAATTTTCTCAAGCAGTGAAAGAGAGTAAAAAAAAGTCGTTCAATAGGAAACGACACAGTTAATAGGTGGTCGAAGGCAAGAAAAGTAGTATGAAATGAAACGGGCGTGGCAAAATGGACACATTCGGTCACATTTCTCGAAGAAAATCCGAAGTTGTGGGAGTTTTCACTAACCTTCAGTTAAAACTTGGGAAACATGATGGCACCAAGTGGTGTTTTGGACAGTGCTACTAATATGAAGCTTGTCAACGATATTTCTTACCTTCGTGTGACGAACAAGAAATGGAACCCCGTTTTCAGGCAGATGGTAAAACCTTAAAGGTTGCAATAAAATTTTGGATCAAAATTGAAGTAAAAGCGATCGACAAGGAGAATGTGATTCGCATTGACACTCTTTTTATGTGGAGAAGTGTCAACGAATATCGTGTCTTAAGGCATTTTGGAAGAAAAGGGCTGTAAAATGGCGTACGTGACGGAAAAAGGATGATGATACTTGTAACGGGGTTACATTTAGTTACGTTGGTGTATGTTAATACACAACGGTTAAGGTCAAGTATTAGACGGTCCAAAAGGTCCGGACCTATTGGCTGTTTTAGCCAATCAGGTCGGGAGCCCTTGGTGAAGGCGTGGAAGCCAGCCACGTGTTGGTACACAGGTGGTGTACATTACATTTTCGGCTAGGTACGAATTAAATAAGTTCTACTTAGTATTACATAGGGCTTACATTAGTTTATTAATTTAGGCTAATTATATATTTAAATAAATCAGTTTCCAATTACACTAGATCCAGCTAGGCGTCCGACCGGGAAGGGTCGGGCGTGCTGTGAGTGTCGTAGCGGGGGAGTACCTCCCCTAGCTACTCCCTACTAAGGGAAGCCTAATGATAAAAGGTTAGCGTACGCTAACGGAAAACTGGGGGAATCTTGGCCCCAGCGAGAGATCAATCTCACGCTAAGCCCTTTCATTAGGGCGTATCGGATAAGTAGCGGCGTATCGCCGCTTAATGAAAGTCTTCCTCTGTGCGCTAGCCGCACCGTGCGTTTACGCACCGGCTACATCTGGTAGCACTTGTAGTAAATCCAACACCTGTGTTGGTAGACTAAGGCATCCTCTGCAAGGGATGAATCAGGACGTTTGGGAAAGGTTAACCCTCGTCCATCAGGAAGCCTTTAACAGGCTGTTATCCTTACTGGGTGAAGAAGGCATGCATTTCCTAGCGGCGCAGGGACTTGAGGCCGTGAAGGCAAGGGTCAATGTCCTCATCGCCCATGAGGCGAGTTTAGGTGGAGGTTGTTCCACGGGGGTGCGTCCCCCATTGTCCTTTAAGATAAAGGAGTTCACCGGTGAAAAGGGTGACAACCTTTATGTTTGGTTGCGAGAGGTCGAAACGGCCTTCGCCACAGCAAATGTGATCGCAGATCACTTGCAATTGGTACTTGCACTGACCCATCTTACGGGTAAAACCCGTACATGGGCGTTTACGTCTCCGGACTCGGTCACGGACGTGTTCCCGAACTGGGAAGTCCTTAAGCGAAAGCTTATGGACATGTACGCTACACCTGATATGGTTTTCCAGAATCAGCTTGCGTTTTTGAGGTGCCGTCAGGGCACTAGGGACTTGGAGACATACGTCCGAGAACTGAAGACCCTGTTGGCAGGGATGTACGCAAAAGCGTATTCGGACGATGTGTCCATTCCCGTGTTCATGGTAGGCCTGAAAGAAGAGCCAGCATTTTTCGGAGCTCTTCCGATGCCGACCCCAATCCTTGGAGGAGGCGTTTAAGATGGCGTTTAACGCCGAGAGGAACTTTCGTTCCTCTAAGGTGGTTCCCGAACCCATGGACCTGAGTCAGGTTGAAGCGGAGGAGAAAACTTCCGCTAAGAGTCACTCTAACTCCTTCTCACAGAGCTTTGAAGAGGAGCTTCTTGCACGTTGCAGCGGCGTGGGCCGCTAGGATACTTCCTGTGTGGAAGTGCGGATCATCTTCGGAACAGATGTCCACGAAGCCCCCAGCGAGACACTCGCTATAAGGGGCCGAGGGCGGGTAAAAGGCCCTCGCCCAAGCCGTCGGGAAACGACGGCTCCCAGTAGGTGCGGGGCGCCCTACTGGGAGATAACTCAGTGCTGTTAATCCCCAGGGTAAGGGACGACAACAAAAAGCTCCGAGGGAAACGGTGATTTCTAGCACCGAGTTGGTGTACCAGCCAGGTTTGCTGGTAGTCCTTGCGGACGTGAAAGGCTTTGATATGCCTTGGAGAGTCTTGATAGACTCTGGAGCGTCTGACAATTATGTCAGACGGGATTCTGTAGAGAAGAGTCGGCTGTATGCCGAGGCCCTAGAGGGACGTTCTCGTGACTTTGTCACGGCCCGTCTAGCGACGGGCGTACAGGTTTCCGTACCCAAGGTCTCGATTGACCTTAAGCTGAAGTTTGCAGACTTCGACAGCTTAGAACTTTGCCTAGTACTGGATTTGGACTCGAGGTATGACCTCATGCTGGACATGAGTGTCTGGAACGCCACGAGCCATGGATAGACTGGAAGTCTAAGTCCATTGGCTCAACGCACCCGCGATCGGGTGAATCATTGGCAAGTCATGAACCCACCTTTGCTCGATCGCAAAAGAGATTCTGGCGAGAGATGCCATAGATTGGGATATCTGAGATGATCAGTCGCAGAAAGTGTTCCTTGACGAGGGGGATTCGGCGGTTAATCCCCACGCCGTTATAGGCGAGACTGGTGAGTCGCCAGTGGTAGAGCTGGATTCCTCTGAGGATAAGTGCGAGGCGCTTCCTATAGAAGAGACACGAGGTTTGTCTCTTCTTCAGGTCGGGGTTCCCGACCACTCCATGTTAGGCGAGAATGTTGCGACTCCAGTGGTAGGGGTAGAGACCCCTGTGGTTAAGCGCGAGGCGCTTCCAAGCGAAGAGACCGGTAGTTCGTCTCTTCCGCACGTCGAATTGATTCCAACGACGCCGTACAAGGTGAGACCGGCGAGTCACCGGTGGTAGAGGTAAAACCCTGTGGATAGGCGCGATGCGCTTCCAATAGATGGGGCAATTGACTCCCCCCATCTGGGTCCCGGGATGAGTCCCGAGGCCAGTAGTAAGCAGTCCTATCGGATGCTGAATAGCGTGACAGGTGTTGTCACGGAAGGCGTAAGCCTTGAACGGTTTCCTGGAGTAGGCGAACTGTTTTCGTTGCAGATCCTTTCCTTCAACGAGTTTGAGACTGCTGTAAAATCAGGTGAACTCGACGAGATCGTCGTGTTGCGTCCGGAGGAGGAGTTAAACTCCTCATCCACGATAGACGAGTCAGTTTTGGTGCAAACCAAACCGACATTAAATGCCCGAAGCGGTCTAAAGATCCTCTTTCATCCTGAGGACCCTTACCATTCCTTACTTAAGTAATTCGGAGATGCCATTAGTGACAACCCGCCGATGGGGCTACCACCGGATCGGGGAGCCCAACACGAGCTTGACTAGGTTCCTGGACCCAAATACTGCGTCACTAGGTAGTGGCCTCTCCCCAAGGAGCAATGCGACGTCATCGACTCATTCTTCAAGGGGAAAGAAGAGGCAGGGATGGTACGGGAGAGCAAGTCTCCCACTATCTCCTACTTTTTGTGTTCGTAAACCGAACGGAAAGTGGCGCATTGTGTATGCGTACAATAAGCTGAACGCAGCTACTGTACCAATGCAAACTCCGATTCCTCGGAAGGATGTCCTCCAGAATAATATGGCAGGCTGTACTGTTTACAGCGCCATAGATCTGGTGGGCGGGTACTATCAGGTGCTCATGCGAGCATCCGATATTCCGCTTACAGCGGTCAGCACGCCTAGTGGCATGCTGTGGGAATGGCTTGTTATGCCACAGGGGCTTTTAAATTCACCAGGGACTTTTAATCGCTTGGTGACACAACTCTTCCGCCCGCATAGAAAGTACGCTCAGACGTAACTCAACGATATATTCGTTCATAGTCGCGCGTAAGGCGACTCGTCTGATATTCAGACGCACCTAATACATCTTTGAGCGGTGATCGAATGTATGAGGGAGCATAAGTTATATGCAAACGCATCCAAATGTATTTTTGGAGCCGAGGAAATCCCTTTCCTCGGATGCTTCATCGGTAAGGATGGAGTGCGGGCGGATCCCGCAAAGGTGAAAGCCATTGTGGAGTGTCCTTCGCCTGTAAATCTTAGAGATTTACGGAAGTGGCTTGGATTAGCCAGCTATCTCCACAAGTACAGCGAGAACTACGCTGAAATGGCGAAGCCATTGACCGACCTTCTTAAGAAGGATGTTGATTGGTGTTGGGAAACTGAACACCAAAACGCTTTTGAAGCGGTAAAGGGGAGTTTGTTGAAAGCTCCCGTTCTTGCTCTCCCAGATTCTTGGAAACCATTTAGCGTCGTCTGCGACGACTCCGATTTCGCAATCGGATGTGCTTTGTTACAAACAGACGATGCGGGACGGGAACGCGTGATTGCGTTTGAGTCGAGGCAGCTTAAAGCTGCAAAACGGAATTATCCCGTTCATAATAAGGAGCTACTTGCTATGAAGTATGCACGTGTCAAATTTAGGGTTCACCTACTCGGCTCAAAGCCGTTCGTGTTTATACAGACCACGCGTCCTTAAGGACAGCGACGAAGTCGACTCACCTCTCCCAACGGATAGCCCGTTGGCTCTCCTACTTTGCGGGGTATAATTTTGAGGTTAAGTATAAACCTGTCAAACAGAATGTGATTGCAGACGCGTTGTCGCGTCGTCCCGATTACGAGCTCGCTCACGCGACATTCATCACCTCGTCTGTGGTGGATCTCATACGCCAGGCATATGGGAAAGACCCACAATGTACGGAGCTTCTCAGCGCTTTGGGTGACAAGGGACTTGACTCGTCTGAGCCTACCCTGTCAACTCGAGCTAGAGCTCGGTTACACCGTTACAGTTACTGTGACGGTTTGCTATATTATAGCACGAGTGCGGAGGACACTCCGCGGGTGTTTGTTCCTCATGATGAGGAACTAAAGTACAGTCCTCTTTGAGGCACATGACGCCCCTACCGGGGGTCATTTAGGTCGGTATAAGACCTACAACGCTTTAAGCGCTTTGTATTGGTGGCCCAAGATTTATAAGTGTGTCGGTGCGTATATCCGCACCTGTAAAACGTGTCATAGGGTCAAACCCTCTGCAGATTCAGCAGCGCCTTTGGCGAGCTTACCCGTTCCTACGGAGTGTTGGAAATTCATTAGTATGGATTTTATATTCGGTTTTCCGAAAGATAAGGCCGGTAACACCGGCATTTTGGTCTTTGTAGACCGTTTGAGCAAGATGGCTCACCTGGCGGCAGTGCCAGAGTCTATTGATGGACAAGGAACAGCGAAAGTGTTCCTAGACCGTGTCTTTCGACAGCAAGGTCTACCTGATTCCCTTATATCGGATAGGGATCCCCGTTTTACGGGACAGTTTTGGGGGCGCTGTTTAAGGTGCTAGGCATCAAGCTTCTCATGTCCACTGCGTATCATCCGCATACGGACGGACAAACGGAACGCGTTAATCGCATCGTAGAGGACATTATCCGGAGTTTATGTCCGGATTCTCCAAAGAATTGGAGTGATATGCTTCCTATGGCCGAATTTGCCAAAAACAACTCGGTTCATGCATCTACGGGGCTTACCCCGTTTTACGTGAACGGATTAGTGAATCTGAGGGTTCCGTTGACGCCAAGTGTGTGTTTCCCAGGGCTTGAGGGGGGTGTATTCCCTGATGTCAGCCCTGTATCTGTGCGGAAGCACATCGATAAGTTTTTATCGACGCGCCTTAGTGTCTTACGACACGTCTGCGACGCCATGCGGAAATCCAAGACAAGCAAAAGGAACAGGCCGACCGCAAGGGTCGGCGTAACAAAAGGGCGTATAAAGTAGGAGAAAGTGTTTTATTAAACGCTAAAAATCTTCCTACACATGCAGTTTCAAATGTGTTGCGAAATAAACTGCGCCCCAGGTTTGTGGGGCCTTTCAAGGTGCTAGCCCGAAAGGGCTTGGCGTATACCTTCGATATTCCGAAGGCGATGCGTACGCATCCAACCTTTTATGTGGGTATGCTTATGCCATACCAGAACCCGGAGACGGGCCACCTCTTGGAGGAGGTTGCGAAGGAGTATAGCCGTAAGGCGCGGCAGGGCTGAGTAAAATCTCCGACAGGGTCAAAATACGACCAAGAATCTCCGCAACGGAAGCTTCGAATTTTCCCTCAAGACGGCGAAAGCTGTCAAGGGCAGACTCGAGAGAGTCAATCCGCTTCTCGACGCGGTCAATCGCGCCCATGGAATCGTGGATTCCATCCTGGAGTTCCAGGATGCGACGATCACAGCGCTCATGAAACTCACGTCGCAATTTCACGACCACCTCCCCCAGTTATCGATTCGGAGGGGATTCCACGTTAACATGTGGAGCGTCTGATGTAGCGACGCCATCATCGGGGTGAAACCCAGTATATAGTGAAGTGGAAGGGTTCCCCACATTCACGGAGTTCGTGGGAGTCCGAGACTCCCCTGCGGCAGGATTGCCGAGACGTCGTTGACGCTTTCGAGCGGGAGAATCCCGCTGGGATTCGACGACCAAAGGGGCGGAAGAAGCCTCTTCACTCCCAGTAGTTGGGAGTTCGCCGGAGGCAGATGCGGAGCTTGCATTGCTCTCCGGAACCACACCGAGGACACAGGCTCTATCATAGCGCGTGCGATAAGGGGAAGGGGTCTCATCGCTTTGGCTTTGGCAAACGCCAAGCGCAACGCCCTCTCCACCCGAACGTCATGTTCGGCATAGCTGTTTTGCAGCGCTGTAAATTCATGGAGACGTTTCTCCCCTTCCGCCCAAGCGCGGAACTTACGCTCTACCTCTTCGGCATCCTCTCCTTGTAGGAGAACGAAGGGAACTTCGCGGAGGTTCTCAACAAATGCACTTTGCGCCTGCTTCCCGATTTGCTTTCGGTACAAGGAGGCAGTGAACTGCTTCTGCGTGAGCGGTTTTTCCCGGAGTTTCTTCCGGCGTTCGATTTGATGCGGCTGTTCAGCCGCATCAAATCGAAGGGCCAGGGGTATCGAAGCCTAAACCCTTCTTTAACGCATTCTTAGCCCAGTTTTGGGGATAACGAGGACCCCCAAAACGATATTCGCCCGTGAAGTGCGTTTGGGGGCGTGTGATGCAGCCCATAGTGCCGGTTTGACACGATCAAGGTTCTGAGCTTCGTCGAAATTATTAGACGTGATGGTCTCCTTTGGCGACTCGGACTTGCCATCCGAAGTTACCAATGGTGGCGCGCGAGTTAGCACATTTTCCCCACGTGTTGGGAAAGTATTAGGCTGCCGACGTCGCCGTTCGGCGTCGTCGGAGCGGTCATCTTTAGGGGAGCTATCCCCAAGGGCCCCCTCCTCCGAGATATCGGAGTCCGAGTAAATGACATCCCCTTCTCGGGGAGAATGATCCCAAACTATAGAGGTTATCATCAACACCAGGATTCTGGCAGTTGGGTTCTCCAACTAAAATCGACTATTGCGTGGCAATGGTCTTGATGGGGGAGGATGTAACGGGGTTACATTTAGTTACGTTGGTGTATGTTAATACACAACGGTTAAGGTCAAGTATTGTCCGGTCCGAAAAGTTTGGACCTATTGGCTGTTCTAGCCAATCAGGGCGGGAGCCCTTGGTGAAGGCGTGGCAGCCAGCCACGTGTTGGTACACAGGTGGTGTACATTACATTTTCGGCTAGGTACGAATTAAAAAGTTCTACTTAGTATTACATAGGGCTTACATTAGTTTATTAATTTAGGCTAATTATATATTTAAATAAATCAGTTTCCAATTACACTAGATCCATCTAGGCGTCTGACCGGGAAGGTTAGGGCGTGCTGTGAGTGTCGTAGCGGGGGAGTACCCCCCCTAGCTACTCTCTACTAAGGGAAGCCTAAGGCTAAAGCGTTAGCATACGCTAACAGGAAACTGGGGAAATCTAGGCCCCGAGCGAGAGAGTAATATCACGCTAAGCCCTTTCATTAGGGCGTATCGGCTAAGTAGCGGCTATCGCCGCTTAAGGAAAGTATCTGTGCGCTAGCCGCACCGTGCGTTTACGAACCGGATACAATACATGCCGCCTCACGAAGACCAACACTCAACTAAAAAGACGAATAAAGATTTAACAGTTGCGGTTAATGTGAAATACAACTTCCAGTGAAGAACTAAACTATTTAGGCTGCTATGGAATTGATTAAATTAGAATCCAACCAAGATTAAAATGTGCAAAAAAGATCAGTAGTGCAATCCATGCATGACCTGCTCTCCTGCACTATGATACAATCAAGAAGTGGCCAAGGATCGGAGCAGTGAAATTTTTCTGAGTGATCACACGAGAATGATTGACGTGTGACCAAGGCAAGCAGACAAAAAATCCTCGATCACCCAAAAACTCTAGATTGAATCCACCGACGGATCATGTAGGAGCTGTTCTGATTTTAAGGGACCGATTACATCAAAGGATCAACTTGTGTGGTGGAGTAAAGTTCAAATCGGAACACCGAAGTGTCCTGACCCCGATCAACATCGTGCACAGCCGACCAACTTACGGGGGGTACCCCGTGAACCTTCGCCTAAGATCCGATCGGATGACCGATCAGTACTGTAGGACGCCTGGCCCGATCTTCGCTCAGGCTTCTCACCTTGTGTACCCATTTATTTGGGTGGCTAAACACTCGGTGGACCATCGCGCGATATATACTTGTGGGGATCGATATGTAGCAATCCACGTCTGGGGAAGGGTGTATCTAGGGCGGAAATCGCCACCCTAAATACGTAAATATCCACGATATACTTGATCCCATTATACTTCCAGGGCAGATCGCGTATAGCATATAGTAGATCCCAACCAAAACGAGAGATCGATAAACCAATCAAGAACAACCAAACAAACGTATCCAAGAGCTTGGGGTTGCACTAACGAGATCTCCATGTAAACCTTTCCAATTAGTATAATAACACGTTCCAAACGTTTGCGACTTGAAGTGAGTAGTGTACTAAGTATGCGTTCCTGTCGAGGGACTTCCAGCGGGATAAGTGCGTCTGTAACGCATCCCGGCCGGGAAAGTTGAGCTGAGGGGGACTCTGTTTACCCTCCGCTCCCAAACACTCCGCGGCAGGCGGAGGTGACTTATGCGCAAGAACTCCGAAGAAGAGGGAAAAACACCAACTCTGTATATTAATATCCATTAAAAACCTAATATGTAAACTACATGAAACATCGTGTGACTTACCTAAAACTTCGTACTTGATACTTCTGACACACGATGGCTAAAAATCCCCTTCCCTTTTAACCAACCAGATCGCTCCAAAACGATTGGCGGTATACCGATAAAAACTGACCATAAAGTTTCTTCTCTTCACAACACTTGGGAATAGGTCAATGGTAAACTTCGTTGATTTCAAATCCAACTATGTACGAGTATTATCACCATGATTAAGGACGTTTCCGCCAATAAATTTGAACACTTGCTACATTAGCGGCAATTCACCTCGAGGGTGTATGTTGTACGAACCGCGGCGGACTCGAATACAAAAATCCAGATGGTTTTTGTAGTAGCACCGCAATTGAACGCCAATTGAGCGAAGCCGAACAATCAATCCAATAATGGGAAGGCAGAAGGCATGACCGAGCCATTATAAACATGCGCGGTGTATGATGTTTACAAGTGGATTAAATTTGTTGTTTTTGGGTGATGCGATATAATATGCTGCTTTCATATTTAATCGTAGCCTTACGAATGCTAATCCCAAGGGAATATCGCCGCTGGGTTTATTGACCAGAAAAAAATTGGCGGAATTGTAGCTTTCGGATCACCATGCATGTTTTATCACAATCCTGGATCAAAAACGCTGGGTCATAGGGCGCAAGTGCGGTTATAGTTGAAAGAAATGAAGTTAAAAAAAATTAAGGTTTTATTAAAAGATGAACGTGTGGTGGAGTCCAGTTCGAAATAGAACACCGAAGTGTCCGGAACTTGACCACCATCGTGCTCAGCCGACCAACTTACGGGGGGGGGGTACCCCGCAAACCTTCGCCTGGGTGCCGATCGGGTGACCGATTGGCACTGAAGGACACCGAGCCCGATTTGTCTTGCATCTCCCCTTGTGTAACCATTGGTGTGGGTGGTTACCCACTCTGTGGACCGTCGCTTAGTGAGGACCTTGGCAGGTACCGATATGGGTGTACCGATTCTGGGGCACTTGATCCAAAAACCAACGAAAAAATAATCCAATGCTGCCGATCTGCAGATGGTGTCGAAATCGTCAATTCAAATGCGGGGAAAAATCTGGGACTTGACTGCACGCGGCAGTGAGTAATCCAGCCAATAGAAGTTCTCGGCGGTGAGTAACCAAGCCATAGATTCTTGGACTTTGACTGCAGATACCAGTGAGTAACCCAGCCATTGTGGTGGAGCCAAGTTCGAAATAGAACACCGAAGTGTAGAGAACCTGACCACCATCGTGCCCGGCCTTCCAACTTACGGGGGGGGGGGTACCCCGCAAACCCTCGTCTTCGATCCGATCGGATCGTCCGCTGCTGGCAGACGACGGATCGTCAACAGTGGACGCCTGGTCCGATTCTTTTCGCATCTCACCTTGTGTACCCGATGGATTGGGCTGGTAACACACTCGGTGGATCGGTGCTTGGGACTGACTTGTGGTATAAATGCGGTAGACCGTTCTGGGTGATGTACCCGGGGCGGCACTATTCACCCTGGGTACGGGTATACCGGTTATACTCGAAATTTGTATACTCCTGAGGTTAGATCGCTAATCCGATCGTAAAGCCCGGTCAGTATGGGAGATAAACCCCGGTAATCCAATGAGGTCCAATAATCCAATCCAATGGGGAGATACAATAAGAACGTGACGTAATCCACGAACGATATCTCCACGAAATAATCCAATAGGTAAAATAACACGTTCCAAACGTGTGCAACTTAACGTTGGGTGTCGACCAAAGTACGCTCCCGTCGAGGGACTTCCGGCGGGCCAAATGCGTCTATAACGCGTCCCGGCCGGGTATAATGAGCTGGAGGGGATTACTCGACCCTCCGCTCCCAAAACACTCTTCGGCATGCGGAGGCGACTAACGCGTAAGGTGAAAACGATCCCGGTTGAGCTGGGGATCCAACGGTCACTTAAGCGAAGCCAAAAGCCAAAAAAACTTCACGAAGCAAAACCCAAACAAAAGCAAAACCCAAACTTGACAAATCCCCAACTTGGCAAATCCCCAACTACTACCTTCCCCCTATAGTCCCCAATATGTACCAAACATGAAAATATGTAGTACACGCAATCTCATGTGACCTACCCGAATTTGTGTCCTGGACACCGCTTGCACATGACTGACCCAAAAACCTCTTGACTTTCCACCAATCCGATCGCCGACAGGCCGATCAGTCCATTGTTGACCGGAACCGACCAAAATTCTTGGGTCCGCTTCACGACAGCCGCCCCTGAGTCGTGTCGCAGCCGCGCAACGGTAGCGGCCCGATCTCATTAAATCCCGATTTCCGTCGGAGCGGACTTGACCAATGGACGGATCTCCAATTTCAACTCCACCAGGTACTTGTTCTGCATACCCGATCGCCTTGTGACCTCTCTTGACCTTCTTGCTGCAGGCTCCCTGCGTCCTTCATTGCCTCATGTTGACTCGCCGACCAGATCGGCCCGATCTTACAGCCTTTTTTTAGCTCTCCACCCAACACTCCGGGGTCCGATACACCGGATCGGCATCAGATCGAGGGCGATCAACTTCGAAAACAGTCGAAGAGCTCCGGTCCCAGTTGGCCATTAAGGAGTCTGCGCTCTTGCAACTGCGGGATGAAGTAAATGTTTTGGAATCTCTGACCGCGAAGTTGCAAGAGGTAACCACCGAAAATGCACGTCTCCGGGCCCAGGTCGTCCAACAAGCAACGCGAGGTAGGTCGACCGGTCTGCTTCCATCCTGGGTCTGGTCTGACTTCCTTTTGCATATAGACCAACTGTCTGCCGATATCACCAAGGTGTTCGACGCCTTATTCGCGGCGGATCATCAGTCTCGTGATCACCGCGATCAGCTCCGACCGATCTTGGACGGACTGATCGGCGCACGCCATGACTTGTCCCGTATGGAAACTTATCGTTCACATCTCCTATAACAGCTCGCGGTAGTCGGCCGATAGATGCTAGAAGACCAGTCCGACCGGTTCCTTCTCCGCACCCAACGTGGTGATCTGGAAAGGCAGACCAGCGAATTGCAGGCCATGGTCCGGGAGCAGATCGGGAAGGTTGAGTCCTTCCAGGCCCAATCAGACGCCTGGACCCAGGAATCAAAATCGTCGCTGGGCGGCCGTAAATCGATGTTATCAACCGTTAACTGACTTGTTTCATCAGCGTCCGGATGTTCGTTCCAATGCTGACCGGTCTGCATCGGCCGTTCCGGTCGGTCTACATAAAGACCATACCCGGCGCCATTCATTGGCCAAAAGTGGCCCACCGAAAATTTCACAAACTTCGCAGTCTAAAAAGCGCAAGGACGCGCCGAAGAGCTCGAGGGCGCGGGGCATAGCTCGCGACTCCGAGATCGAGGAGAACCGCACGGTGCCCCAGAAGAAGGCCAAGACGCCGGCGCCTCTTTCAAGTCCCGAATCGGTCGCGGATGACAAGTCTGTCCCCGCCAAATCTCGTGCGCCCTCGCGCCCTCGCGCCCCCGTGCCGCGCACACCAATCGCATAGAGGTCTCGTCTGGAGAAGGATCGGAGGGCGGATCCCGTGACTCCGAATATCTGATGACCGCTTTATCCAAGTCTCGGTCGGATCGGCGTCGAGGTTCCGTTCCAGCGAAGCCCGCATCGGGGGATAAAAAGCCGACCAGCTCCCAGGGCGATAGTGCTGTGCCGACGTGCGGGTCGACCGGATCGGTTCCTTCGTTCCAGCCCGGCACCTCTGGATTGCACGATCATGCCCGATTGCAAGGGTTGTTGGCCGGAGTTCGGTCCCTCCCATCTCGGACTTCGGATGCTACTCTGCCGTGGTCACCAGGGCAGATCCGTGAATTGCACCGACCAGCCCTGATCAGGCAAGATCTAGCCCGAATTCTGTCGCGCCCGGACTTTTGGCTTTTCCCCCCAGATCGGAAGGCTCCTGACCCGTCTTCGTGGCGAGCAGATTTGATCACAGGGCCGCAAGTCGCACTTCTATATGCCGACCGTCCATGGGAAGTGTTGCTCAGCGCCGATCTGGACTCCATGTTCATGCCGACACCTTGGATCGACTTGCTTCTGGGTCGGCTTCGGGTTTTCAACACAGCCCACTACCAAGCGATCTGGGAGTCGACTCACTATCTGACGCTTCCTCCTGGTCGGAAGTTGAGTGACCAAGACCTGATCCTGTATCGGGAGCACCGGAAAAGGCGCCGGAGTTGGGCTGGCGAGGCCTGGCTGATCCTATGCCAGTTTATTCTAGAAGGGATGCGTGCTCGTGAGTGCGACGTTGACGTCTTTTTGTATCCAGTGTTTCTTCACATGCCCAAGCGTCGCATTGAGAGCCCCCCAGGCGTTGACTGACAATGGCATCTGGTATCCCGGTGTTCGGTGCGACAGGCCAGTCGTAGACCTGAAGGACGCCCTGATCCAGATCGACCTGCAGGAGCCCTGGCGTATTCAACATCGAGACCAGATCGAAGACCATCCGGCATTTACCATCGGCCGCCTGTGGGGAGATAGTGATCCTTGATGCAGCAGTTAGCTGACCGGATAATTCGTAATATATGTCATCATCCCTACACATTGCTGATCATCTAATCACTTGACCAAATTTCACCATTTCCTCCAAGCTTGCACCAACACGTTATCATATACAATTTACATCCACATTGCGAGAATCATCACTGCGTTCGTCATTCCACTACTCCAATTCGTCACGGTTCATCACAATTCATCATAAATTTACAAAGTTCCGACCTCACACATATTCACACCGATCGATACACTGATCGGCGCTACTGTGGGTCTTGGTATTCGTGGGTCTGCATTACTGCGAAGCGATTCCGACTGAATCGGTCTCGCTCAAACTCTCGTAGCAGTGCTCCACAGTTTAGGTCGAGCTCGTCGATCCAAGTTTCTTCATCATGATCCTTCCACCGGACCAGATATTCTCGGTGGGTGCGTCCGAAACGGGTCTTCTTGACCGATCGGACATCCATCAACTTCTCCACTTCGAACTCGTCCTCTTCCAACGGCCGTTCCCAACTGTCCTCCGGCAGCATATATTCATCGAAATCGAATCTCTCTGCTTCGTCCACCATACAGGGCATTTTAGGCCGATCGGGGAATTCTCTAACCAGCTTCAACTTGGAGACGTGCACGATCGGAAAACCTTTGTAATTCGTGCCGATCGTGATCAGACGGGCCGCATGCTCACCGATCAGCTCTGCTACACGGAAAGGACCGTGCCACATATGAGCCAACTCCTTCTCATAGCCCTCCTTGACCCGATCGAGGTATAGCCATACCCTCGCCCCTGGTTCAATACGGTGAGGTCGGACCTGATCGTTATTCCGATCTGCTCGATCTTGTGTGGCCTGACGCAACTTTTCGTTGACGACTTCCTTCGCATGATGATAGTGCTTCTGTACCTGCATACGCCAACGGCGGGCATCGCTATCACGGGTCCGAGTGCAGCCGATCGGTATCGCCGCTTCAAGTGTCGATCGAGGGTCCCATCCATACGCCAGATAGAAAGGCATCTCTCCTCGGACCCGATCAGTTGAAGAGTTGAGTGCGAATACCAGTCTTTCTGCATACTCATCCCAGTCACGTTGGTCTGGGTCGGCCACATACATCTTGATCGCCCTTGTTATTGTCTGAACCATGCGTTCAGCCGATCCGTTCGCTTGCGGACGATATGCCATCGTCGCACTCTGTTTCTGGCCTGCATGTTATTGAACTACCGGAACACCTCGGCCATAAAACCGGGTTCCCGATCGTGTCTGATAACTTCGCTGGCGCCGAACCTTCTAAACACGCATTCTTCGTAACTCTGGGCGATCTGATCCGCAGATCGGGATGCACTAGCCTTCGCAATCACCGGACCAGTGAACAGGTCGACCCAGATCAGTAGCTCAGTTTTACCGCTCGTCGATCTGGGCAGCGACGGTATGTGGTACATTGCTATCACCTGGAAAGGGTAAGTGGACTCGATATTCCCGGGCGATCGCCCCTTGATTACCGGCCTGCCCTTTCCGGTCTCGAAATCATTGCAACAGCCCATATATTTCTGCACGCTTCGAAAAAGTCCTCTCCAGTGAAAGTGGGCTCTGATCTTGTGATATGTCCTGCCTATGCCCTGATGTCCCCCTTCTATACTCACATGATAGTGATGAAGGACATCCGGCTGCAGAAACTCAGGGATCACCAATTTCGCCAGTCGGTCTCGATAGGCACTGTCTTGGTCAACATCGCGAAAGTAATATAGCAGTCCATTGTCATCCACCTCGTAGCTGTCCGCGATCTTGGCACAATCTTTCGCTTGATCATTCGTCAACTTGGCCAATTCATCGCGCAGGTATGCTTTCAGGTTGACGATCCACTCTTCTTCGTCCTGCGCCTTGAGGATCCGTTCCGCCCTTAGCTGTTGTACAACGTACTCACTCAGCCTTTCCTTGAGGAACGATCGGCGAGACTTCCGAGCTCACGATCTGGTTGCGGCCATCACATGCACCTGACCAGAGCTGTCCTTGGGCTTGATCACCTCCGGGAGCCTGTTTATATCCATTAGCTCGAGTAGAACGGCCTCCTCGGTGATCGTCACCCCGATCTGGTCCCGCATGGCCTGGGTCGCGAGATGGTCGGCGCTTCCATTCCAATCCCGTTTCACGTGCAATAGCTCGTGGTTGGGGTAGTCTTTTAACGCCTTCATCACTCGATCATTTAGCAACTTTAGCCGTGGCGCTTTGCAGTCGATCTCCCCGGTGATCTGCCTTATCACTAGGTTGGAGTCACCACATATGATGATCCGACCTTTCTTCTGTGATGACAGCAGATCAATACATAGAAGTAGACCCCGATATTCTGCCTTGTTGACCGTTATGTCAGGCGTGAAATCGGTGGCGTCTGCGACTATAGACCATTGTGGTAACTTCCACAAAATGGCACTATAGGAGCCGGCCTTCTTCGTCACGCTGGCCGACCCGTCACAACTCAAGACCAGGAGTTCCTCATCCTGATCGACGGTCGGCGGCGGCCGCGAGATTGACTGTCGAGGTTGCTTCCTTGGGGCAATCGCCACTAAAGCCTCATCCACTTCGGACCGAGGGGTGATACTGGCAGCTAATGTGCCCAATATCTCTTCCTCTCCCTTGGTGCACTTGACGAACTCGAGAGACCACTGCGACAAGATAGCTGACCATCTGTCGAGCCGACCGTCCATCCCATTGGATGATAATAACCAGGTCAATGTCGACTTTCTTGAAAGGACCTTTACAGATCGGCCGACTAGTAGGTTGTAGGACACATCCAAAATCCGTAGTAAAGCCAGAACTTCTTTTTCTACGATACCATAGTTACCTCGTTCGGCTTCAATGTCCGGCTCGTAAAAGTGACCGGGTAGTACACTCCATCATGTTCTTGTACTAGAGTGGCAGAAATGGCCCACTTACTAGCATACACAACGACGATCGGCATTTTCTCCGGATCGAAGTGCTTGAGAATCGGTGCCGTCGCCATCTTGGCCTTTGGCATACCGAAAGCAACCTTTGCACGCCTCATGTGATCCTCTGCCTCCACTTGCGGACAATCTGCGGGCAGATCAGAGTCGCTGCCCTCCCGTAAAGTTGCCTGATCTTCTTCGCGCAACATATGGTAGTCGACTTTCCGGAGCTCGTACAGCACGGCTGCGTAAATCGCAAAGTCTTCAATGAAGCGGCTGTAGTAATTTAGGCTTCCCAAGAAGGACTGCATTGCCTTCAGCGATCTGGGAAACGGGAGGTTGTTCAGTGATTCCAGATCTTTGGGATTGGCCTCGAGCCCACTGATCGACACCATATGACCCAAATAGGCGACCTTGGACATGTCCCAATAACTTTTCACAGCACTGATCGACAGGTTCCAGCGATCGCATGTCTCCAACAAACGTTCGACCTTCTCGCACAGATCGCTCCATGACGAGGCAGGGATCAGAATGTCGTCGATATACGATCGCCTTCCCAGAACGGACGGTCTCCTTTTCCGATCGGGTTCACCCTCTGTAAATACATCATAGTTTTCTGTGGGGTCCCGATCGGTACTGATCTTGAAGTGTCCATATAGTGCGTTGTCGATCAGCCTCTGATAGATCTGAGGCGCGTTATTCAAACCAAACGGCATGCGGTTCCACTCGAACAAACCGAACGGCGTAACAAATGCAGAAATCTCGCGAGCCCGATCGGTCATCGAAACCACCCAGAATCCACTTGCCATGTCCAGCGAGCAATACCATAGGGTCTTGTCCAGGTCTTCCAGTAGATCGTTAATCAGCGGCATCGGGTACACCATAAGATTGGTCAACCGATTAACCAACCGATATTCAATGCACAACCTGATGTCGACGCCGTTCTTCTTGATTACAATCACGATCGGCGAGGCCCAAGACGAGGTCGACGGTTTGATGATCTTGGTAGCCAACAGTCCTTTAATCATATCAGATAATTTCTCCCGGTACTGTGGCGCCACACGTCGGCATCGCTGAGCGATCGGCTTGGCATCACCAACATCGATGTCGCATAATGCTACGCGAGCAGCACGGGGTAGGGCATTGCCTTTCCCGATCAGCAGGTGCTTCTTTCTTCCAGATGATCTTCTTAAGCTGATCGATCTGGTCGGGACTTTTGACAACCCGATCACCCACTTGAAGATCGTCCCAGTGACTTCGGGCGGATCGGCAGACACTTCAGGAAGGACTGCCATCTGGATCTCCAGCTTCTGAATGTACTGATCCCCGCCCTCATGTATACAAACTTGGTCATCTTCTGGGGTGACATCACCCGACCCGTCCCAATCGGCTGCACACTGCTGTTCCCGGTCGGCGGGCTGCTCTTCAACAACATCGACCTGTTTAGGCGTGCCATTGCGGTCCGCCCCAGCAATCCCGTGTTCTCCTTTCTCCGTTTCTGGTTCCGGCTCCTCTGTCGCCAATTCATGTGAAACCACCCTTTTGACGAGCCTTGGATCATCTGCTTGAAGGTCCACCGTATCCGGCGACTGCGGCGCCTTTATTCGGACCAGCATCTTCTTCGGGGTTGCATTGCTGGGTCGTTCCACCATAGGTGATGTATCTTCTTCCACCGGTCCATCATTGCTGACCAGATCGGTGGTCGCTTGGTATGCCAAGTTCTGCCACTCTACATACCGTCTCGATACGATCGAGACGAACCCCGCCTTTCTTGGCACCTTCCCTTCCGCTAGCCACATGCCAACAATAGCATTGTTGTCGGGCGTAAGCGGCTTGTCACCGGTATTGGTGAGTCGAACGTAATCAAAACTTCCGGCGCTCTTCACAAAGGTCGGCACCCACCGGTCGCCCCTTGTCACCCATAACTTCCTTGATCTGAAACCTTTATCGACCGGGGCATCATCGGATTGACCGACTGGAATGGTGACATCTTGATCCCACCTGACCAGATCCGTGTACGATCCGTATAGGGGCCGCCGACCAGCTAGCTGGATCTGGACCTCATCCGGGAGTGTAAGCACTCCATGAGACAGATCAAGGCGAATACCCGCCGGCACCATGAAATCCATGCCTAACAGGGCATCCTGACCGGCCAGCTTACCGACCCAAGCACTGGAGAAGTAGACCAACGAACCCGATAGGGTGATCTTCACGCGCGTCCTTCCTTCGGTCATATAAGAATTTTCACCGATCCCGACGCATTCTTGTCTCTGTGTATCGTCTATACTACATCCGACCTTACGAACAAAGTCGGAGTCAATAATCGAAACTTCGTCCCCAGAGTCGAACAACATCGTCGCCTTCTGGTTATTAATCTTGCCACAGGCTTTCGCCTGCTTAAACCATTTATCGGGCGCGTGATACTTACAGTATCCGCGAGACTACCCAGGCAGCAGATCCAACTGCATGACCAACTTCGATCGGGAATATTCATCGGTCGTTAGATTGTAGACCGGATGATCCCGATCGACGCAATTGAGAACAGAACATGTATTGTCGGTTTTATTTTCCTTTCCGACATATGCATATATGCCAAACGTAGATCGCTCGGCTTGATCCAGATTCCAACCTGGCGAGCGTTCTAGTTTAACATCTTTTCCACGTCCGGTGGGAGCACGCCCGCGTGCTTGACCGGCACATACCACTTGCGCATCAGATTGAAAAACTCTTCGATCTAGCACTGGACGGCCTCGTGGATCTCTCCACATGACTTGCACACGAAGAGGCAGTGATCAGCGGGGTGGCCGCGTCTTTCACACTTCTTGCAGGTCAACTTCTTCCAGCATGCCCCACCGTCATGCTTACTCGACCCGCAGTGAACACACTTCTTGCGATGTCGGTCCGGGTCATACTTGTTCCCGCTCCTGCCCTTCCGATCTGCCTGGTTAGGCGTCTATCAGGCCCTTGGGCGGATTCCGTAATGCAAACGTGGCGGCACTGGTCTTCATCCGACTCCTGGCTGTACAGGCCGCTGCTTTCCTCTTCCGACCCAGTGCTGTCTTCCGTCACAATCGCTTTGACAGCACGGGCCGATCTAGTAAAGGGCCTCTTCACGGGGTCGGCCTGGGTACTGGATCTATATCGACCCGACCAACGGCGACCTTCTCCCTCATACTGCGCGAGTGTTGCAACGTCCGCAACGTTTGTTCCACTTCCGTAACATCCTTTAGGCGCAACAGAGTAAGCTGATCTGCCAGCTATTGGTCATACAGGGTACTAATGCAGTGACCCACATGCTCAATAGCGTCACCGGTCGGCGGGTAGCCTTCCTTGATTACTATTCCGGCGCGGAGTGCAGCCACGTTCAGGCGGTGCAAATACTCGATCGGTGTCTCATCGCCCCGCTTCTGCATATGGTGATACTTGCGGGCGGTAGAAAATCCGGAGTTGCAGTACTGCCCTTCAAATTCTGCACATAGCAGATCCCAGTCAGACCGGACATCCGACCCAACTGTTGGATCCAGTTCGCAGCCGGTCCTTTTAGCAGATCTCTGAAGATCAGACACCGTTCGTTTTTTGGTGTCTGATCCCGTAGGAAAGCAGACTTGACCCGACCAAACCACTACCTGGCTTGCTCTTCGTCGGTGTCCTTGCCGGTAAAGTCTTTAAGGTCCGTAGTTGCAGCCATACGAATACGTGGGATCGCGGCAGATCCAAGATCATATGCGGTCGTAGGAGCTAGGTTAGCCTTACGTGCTTTGCCCGCCCCTGTACCGTCTGACCCATCGTGGTCACCCATGTCGCCGACCGACTCCATGTCGTAATCGCTGCTCTTGCTCGGTCGGGGCGGTCGGGTTGGTTGCGACTTGCGTTTTGCCTTTCCAACTGGCTTGCCACCTCGGATAGGCTTATCCGCTGATGCCACTGACTCCATATCTACATCCCGGCAAATATTGACATTTTGCCGGGCAGACCGGTCCTGGACATGTGGGCGCGGAGGTGATCGGCATCGATCTCCCAAGAATCGTTCCATCATCGCTTCGAACATGGCTTGGACGTTGGCTTGGGTCATGGGCAACGTGTTAGGTGCCGTCAGGGCACTAGGGACTTGGAAACATATATCCAAGAACTGAAGACCCTGTTGGCAGGGATGTACGGGAAAGCGTACTCTGACGATGTGTCCATTCCCGTGTGGTATCCTCTTTTGGGGGTACTGAGGCCTGTGGGAGCACCTGGGGCCCCTACTGGCATGCAGCCCCTTGTTGCCGAACGTCCTTTTTATGCTCCCATGGGGTCTGGTCCGACCCCATGGTCATCCGCTCGACACCGACCTCCAACTCCGATGAGTTATCCGAGGCAAGTGGAGACTGATATAACGACTTATCGTCGGAGCATGCATCATCATCCATTTCAATAGTCTCAGCGACCTTCAATGCCGCGGTGGGAGTTGGGCGGCGGACCGCCCCCACCTACGGCACCAAATGGTCATGGAAGGTCGACAACGACAACTCAAACCTCCAAGTGTCCAGATCGAAAATCTTCTGCACGTTGGCGGGCTTCCGCATCTTCATGCCAACCTCGGCCAACATCGCCAGCAGGTTCCTCACCAATGGCAACGGTCGGTCGCTTCGGATCGGCTCGGTGGTGGGTCCGAGAAGGCGATCGGGTATCTGGGGGTCTACTATTTGCATGATCTGGTCTTCGCGAATAAATCGTTCAACTCATGAATGTAGTACATCATGGTCAGGTATTCTTCTTCGATGACCCCATCCCCGACCCGCGACTTCTCTTCCAGGTCGTCTTCTTTGGACGGCATTCTGAGCCTCTTCTTGGGAACCTTGGGGGGCTGGCCTGGATCGTTCCGATCAGGCTCCATGTTGTTTTCGCTTTTTATTTTCTTCTCATCCAAACATTCATTCAAATACATAGGATCAGGACAAAAGTCCTGATCCTTTCCGGAACTATAAAAAGACCTGCTATAGTCCCGATCGGCTCCGGTGGGAGCCTTATGGGGAGGAAAAAACTTATTAATCCCGATCCTGTCCTCCACCCGGCCAGATCGGACATCCCCATCCTTATTAACAGCGAAAACATAAGGCGATAGCCGTTCCTTGTGTTCTCTACAGAACGATTCCACATTCAATTCCTTGTAATCAATCCTTTGCTGAATATCGCTGCGGTGATATCCACGATCACCAAGTGATCCGGGCACGCGCACCATTGTAGTGGAGCCAAGTTCGAAATCGAACACCGAAGTGTCGAGAACCTTACCACCATAGTGCCCGCCTTCCAACTTACGGGGGGGGTACCCCGCAAACCCTCGTCTTCGATCCGATCGGATCGTCCGCTGCTGGCAGACGACGGATCGTCAGCACTGGACGCCTGGTCCGATTCTTTTCGCATCTCACCTTGTGTACCCGATGGATTGGGCTGGTAACACACTCGGTGGATCGGTGCTTGGGACTGACTTGTGGTATAAATGCGGTAGACCGTTCTGGGTGATGTACCCGGGGCGGCACTCTTCACCCTGGGTACGGGTATACCGGTTATACTCGAAATTTGTATACTCCTGAGGTTAGATCGCTAATCCGATCGTAAAGCCCGGTCAGTATGGGAGATAAACCCCGGTAATCCAATGAGGTCCAATAATCCAATCCAATGGGGAGATCCAATAAGAACGTGACGTAATCCACGAACGATATCTCCACGAAATAATCCAATAGGTAAAATAACACGTTCCAAACGTGTGCAACTTAACGTTGGGTGTCGACCAAAGTACGCTCCCGTCGAGGGACTTCCGGCGGGCCAAATGCGTCTATAACGCGTCCCGGCCGGGTATAATGAGCTGGAGGGGATTACTCGACCCTCCGCTCCCAAAACACTCTTCGGCGTGCGGAGGCGACTAACGCGTAAGGTGAAAACAATCCCGGTTGAGCTGGGGATCCAACGGTCACTTAAGCGAAGCCAAAAGCCAAAAACCTTTACGCAGCAAAACCCAAACTTGACAAATCCCCAGCTTGGCAAATCCCCAACTTGGCAAATCCCCAACTACTACCTACCCCCTATAGTCCCCAATATGTACCAAACATGAAAATATGTAGTACACGCAATTTCATGTGACCTACCTGAATTTGTGTCCTGGACACCCCTTGCACATGACTGACCCAAAAACCTCTTGACTTTACACTAATCCGATCGCCGACAGGCTGATCGGTCCATTGTTGACCGGAACCGACCAAAATTCTTGGGTCCGCTTCACGACACCATTACAAATAAAAAAACACGTTCCAAACGTGGCGGGAGTTGAGGGGTGAGTGAACTTAATGGTAGCTTCCCGTCGTGGGACTTCCGGTGGAGCTCTGTCCTGGCCGGGATTAATGAGTAAGAGGGGACCGTGTTAGCCCTCTGCTCCCAATTAATCATACGGAGCGGCGACTTATTCAACCCAATGTAACACGAACACTATATTATATAACAATTAAAATACAATATGTAAACTACATGCAAAACCGTGTGCATAACCTTAAATCTGCATACAAAACACTCCAAGCACACGATTGGCCCAAACCACTTTATACTTTTAGCCAACCCGATCGATCCGCCTTGACAACTGGTACAGTGGTACATGCTAGTCAAAAAATTTCAAAAGCATTTCACCACAAACGAAAGGTTGTGGTAACATAACACATCAAAATCATTGAAACGCTTGCTCAAGATCAAAATTTCAAGATTAAACAAAATTTATCGGAGAAAACAAGGTTCAGAAGGAGATTAAACAAGCGAATGCCAAGTTTCAAGCAAAAAATCAAAGAAAAAATCAAATTGGAGGCGTGAACGCCACCAAAAAAGAAGTATGACAAGAAAAAACCTAACTGAAGAAGAAGAAAACAAGGACACTAAAGATTCTGCTAAAGATCGCCAAGATGATGAAGAACTTTGTTCGGTTAATTTCATCTCTGGGTTGGATCCCAAAATTTCACGCAAGCACAAACAAGTTGAAGTGGAAATCGGCCATGAAAGAAAAAATAACTGCATTGGAGCAAAATGAAGTATGGCGAAGGTCAAGAAGTTTAATCGGGCCACTACACACGAAGGGGTGAACAAGAAAAAAATGTCGAAAATGATCAAGTTGAAAGATACAAGGCAAGATTGGTCATGTGTGGAAATGATCAAATATTCGGTTCGGATTATACCTTGGCTTTTGCCGCTATAATCGATATGGATACTGTGAAGCTAATCCTAGCGTTGTCTATCATGTGGGTGTGCCCACAAGGCATGGAGATATTTGAATCTCCTATGTAAAATCAACGGAAGATGAACATGATATCTAATTGCATATTTTGAAAGGGATGCAAGACATCCAAGATATTTTGGGTCAAGACAAGGAATTTGCTTCGATGATCTTCTAGTGAATAGGAGTTTAGAGAAGTTTTTCAAGGACTTTTTTTTTTAAATCAACAATCTCGGCATGGTTTGAGGGTAATTAACAACCCAAACAAAGGATATACGCTAGACCAAGAAGTTACAATCGAAGATATTATTATGGATTTCAGTCTCGAAGATGCGAATGATGTCAAGTCATCAATCGGCCAAGATTTTGAAGGCTTATAATGAAACCTAGTGATGAACTTCCGAATAACGGAAATGGGACAGCAAGAGATTTTCAATCGCTTGTTGGAATCCTGCTGTGGATATAAAGATGCACAAGACCCAATATCTCCTTCGCAGTGCACAAAGGATTCAAGGCAACGCATGCACCAACCATGACGGACTGGAATCTGGCCAAGCAAATTACAAGATATTTGGAGGGGACGAAATCACTAAAGTTAAGTATGGCTAAACAGAAGACATATCGAAGATTATCAAGATCACCCGATACAGTAATACCGAGTACGAAAGTGCTAAAGACGATAGAAAGTCAACCTCACGTGGTTAGATTTTCGTCGACGGAATGCTATTGAACTGGATGTGCAAGAAACAAGGTGGAGTATCACTATCGACTGTGGAAACAGAATATTATGCTGCATCAAAAATACAAGTGGAATCGCTAGGTTATAAGGAATTCTTGAAGAAGTTCGAGTCAAGTTCGAGCTACCTAGGAAGATTTACATGACACCAAGTAGCAATCAAGACTTTAAATGGACTTAAAGAAAGTCCGAAAATTGTAGTATGTTGACATTCGAATTAAGTTTATGACGACAAAGCTAAAGGACGGCCTAAACTATCTGATTTGTGACTAAGGATATACTTGCAATGCTAAAAGAAAACCAATACTTGTGTTTCTTATGGAGATCTTAAATTATCTGGCTTAATAATTGTGACCAGGTAGGATCTCGCGCAAGAATGGACGATCGTGCGACGCTTGCCACGTGGTGAAAGTATCAACTGAGTCTGTTTTAAAAAGCAAAATAAAAGTGTTCTATTATGTAATGTTACCTAAATTGAATATAACCATATTGGAATGTGAAATCTGAAATGCAACCTAAAAATGTACCTATCCATTTCAGCCAACGGGGTTTCACTACCTTGGAAAGACGTAAAAGACAAAATGGCTTCATGTATTTCCAACCAGCATATGGACTCACGAAAGCCTTACCTGTTCCAAGATTCGAGATGCTGCGCGCGGTGAACGGTCTGCAATAATGTGAAGGTGAAATTCATAGTGAGAAGGAGTGTTGAAAATGTGCATTTTGTACCGGTTTTATGGAAAATGGTACTAACGTAATTTTCTTTTTTAGCAATGTTAGTTGGACCTTGTTAGGCACTATTATGGGGTACTTATAATTAGTGTTAGTTAAATAGCTGCTGAAGTATCCCAATTAGTTTCAACACATAGTCCCATGCCTATTTACATGTTAGGAAAGATAATCACTTCTTAATACTCAGTCAATTGAGCAAGTCCCTGACTTGTTCTCTTCATCTACTGTCTACGAGCTATATTGGGGTGTTGTTTTCATCAAGAACGGATTCTTGGTTGTTACAATATTCAAGAAAGGGCAATCCAGCATATTCAAGGTTAAAAATTGACGTAGAATAACTTAAAAACTTGCAATAATAAATAAATACATGAACATGGGGGCTGTAATGGGGTGCCATTACATAATTGACATTCAAGTTAGAATATCACAGCTGAATTTCAGACGCGTTGTCTGAAATTCAAATAATAGATTATAAGTTATTATAATCTACGAAGGAAAAGTCGATTCGGTATGAATACCTAATCAGGCAGGTTAACTAATAGTACAGTTTGTTTAATACTTGATATTATTATATTAGTTAGGTAATTACTATACTGTTAGCCGCTAACCACCCATTTAATAAAGACTCTTAATTTTGCGTTCTCAAGCCTAAGCAAATACATGTATTTGCTTTTAATATAGGATTAGTTTTCATCAACTAATCCTACCCCTCCCGTATTGCGCGCTTCCTCGCACAACACAGTGTAAGCCTGTAACAGGATCAGTCCTGTTACACCTGGTAGCACTTTGTGGTCTGTCCTAACGACCACAGTTACGTTCCGCTAGTTAACTAGCGGAGCGACGATTAAGAGCCGCTCGGCATCATGTCGCGAGACATGACGCCTGCCGAGCGAAAGAGAACGCTGGAAGTGGTGACGGAACACTTCCATCACTTAACGTCGCGTAATAAAGACGCGACGGTAAAAATGGTTCGGTCCATGGGGACCGACATCCTTACTTTTCTCCTGGATAAGACCCCGGAGGAAGCGATGGAGGTGGTGCATCTCTTTAGGCGAAACCACCTCGAAACATCATCACGGCCCACGCGAGAGGCAGCGCGGACGGCACCTGCAACGCATAGCGTTGAAGTGGTAAAGGCGTGAGTACTGTGGAGAAGCGAAGGCAAAATTTTCGTCACCTTCTGTTAACGGCGTGCCGATCAGCTGGTCAGCGATCGGATTGGTGGAAACAAGGGGGGGCTTTTAAGCCTATCATGTGCAAGGAGTGTCAAGCACACGGATTTTGGTAAGTCACATGGCATTGCGTGTATTTTACATAGTTTAGTGTTTGGTTCATATTGGGACCGTAAGGTTAGTGGAAAAGAAGTAAATTGGCCTTGGAGTGGAAAAGAAGAAAATTGGTCTTGGATTGGAAAAGTGGCTAAGAGGTCCTAAGAGACTATCAAAAAGTTTGGTTTTCTAAATCGCCTTCGCACGTCGCGGAGTGTTTGGGGGCAGAGGGTCGAGTAATCCCCTCCTGCCCATTATACCCGTCCGGAGCGCGTCGCATACGCATTTGGCCCACCGGAAGTCCTTCGACAGGACCATTGGCTGACTTCTCTCAAGTTTGGTTCACGTACTATTGGAACGTACTACAAGTGTATTGGTCTTTACGTGGAGATATCGTTTGTGGAATTCACGAGCATATTGGATTTTTACGTGGACATATTGGTTTATTATAACATTGGTTGGAGTTTAGACCAGCTTTGGTCTTCTCTCATATTGGTCAGGGGATAGACCAGTTGAGTGGTCTGCCCTATATTATCCCGTATTGGTTGGGTCTAGATCGATTGGACGGTCGACCCATTGGACTATACATATTTCAAGTGTAACCGGTCCACAAGTACCCAGGGTGAAGAGTTCCGCCCAGGGTACACCCCCCCAGTACGGTCTGCATACTATCAGACCCAAGTCAACCAGCGACACGATCCACCGAGTGTTGAACTAGCCCATTCCATCGGGTACACAAGGTGAGATGGCAACGCAAGATGAATCGGACCCGGCGTCTTCTGTTGATGATCGGTCGTCTGCCAGCAGCGGACGATCAGATCGGATCGCAAGCGAAGGTCCGCGGGGTCCCCCCCCCGTAAGTTGGAAGGCTGGGCACGATGGTGGTCAGGTTGTCGACACAACTGTGTTCGATTTTGAACTTGACTCCACCACAATGGTGCGCGTGCACGGATAATTCGGTGATCGTGGATATCACCGAGATGATGTCCGGTAAAAAGTTGACTTAAGTGATTTAAATGTGAAATCGTTCTGGGGAGTACATAAGGAAAAGCTGTAACGTTATGTTCTCGTTGTTGATAAAGATGGACATGTCCGATCTGGCCGGGTGGAGGACCAGATCGGGATTAATAAGTTTTTTCCTCCCCATAAGGCTCCCACCGGAGCCGATCGGGACTATAGCAAGTTTTGCTATAGTTCCGGAAAGGATCAGGACTTTTGTCCTGATCCTATGAATTTACATGGAAAAATTGATGGGAAAAAAATGAGAACCAATCGAAGGCTGATCTAAACGATCCGATCCACATGCCTAAGGTCCCCAAGCAAAGGCTAGGAATGCCGCCGGAGGAGGACGACTTGGAAGAAAAGTCGCAGGTCGGGGATGGGGTTATTGACGAACAAGACCTGACCACGATGTATTACATCCACGAGTTGAATCGATTTATTCGTGAAGACCAGGTCATGCAAATTTTGAACCCCCAGATCCCTGATCGCCTCCTCGTACCCACTACCAAGCCGATCCAGAGTGATCGACCACTGCTGCTGGTGAAAAACCTGCTGGCGATGTTGGCTGAGGTCGGCATAAAAGTGCAGAACCCGGCCAACGTCCACAAGCTGTTTGACCTGGACATTCGCAGGCTGGAGCTGTCGATGTCGACTCTCCATGATCATTTGGTTCCGTTGGTGGGGGCGGTTCGCCGCCCAACTCCCACCATGGCATTGAAGGTTGCTGAAGACACGGCAGCACATGGAGATGCGTGCTCCGATGATAAATCGGTATATCAGTCTCCACCTTCCTCTAACATCTCATCGGAGTTGGAGGTCGGTGTTGAGCGGATGACCATGGGGGCATATCATACCCCATGGGAGCATAAAAAGGACGTGCGGCAGCATGGGGCTGCGTGCTGGTCGGGGCCCCAGGAGCCCCCACAGGTGTCAGTACCTCCAAAGGAGGATACCCACACGTTGCCCATGACCCAAGCTAACGTCCAAGCCAAGTTTGAAGAAATGATGGAGCGTTTCGTGGGAGATCGATGCAGATCACCTCCGCGCTCTCATGCTCAGGACCGATATGCCCGGCAAAATGTCAATATTTGCCGGGATGTAGATATGGAGTCAGTAGCATCTGTGGACAAGGCCACTCGAGGTGTTAAACCAATAGGCAAGGAAGACGCAAGCCGCAACCAGCTCGATCGCGCCGATCAAGAAAGAACAGTGATTACGACATGGAGTCGATCGGCGATCCGGATGACCACTATGGGTCAGACGGCACAGGTTCGGGCAGAACGCGCAGGGCTAATCTAGCCTCCACGACCGCTTTTGATTTCGGATCTACTGCGATCCCGCGCATTCGCATGGCTGCGACTACTTATCTCAAGGATTTCACCGGAAAGGACACCGACGAGGAGAAGGCCAGGTCGTGGTTTGGTCGGGTCAAGTCTGCTTTCTTACGGGATCAGACACCAAAAAAGGAACGGTGTTTGATCTTTAGAGATCTGCTGAAAGGACCGGCTGCGAACTGGATCCAACAGTTGAGTCGGGATATCCGATCTGACTGGGACCTGCTATGTTCATTGTTTGAAGGGCAGTACTGCAACTCCGGATTCTCCAGCGCCCGCAAATAACATCACATGCAGAAGCGGGGAGACGAGACGCCGATCGAGTACTTACACAGTCTGAATGTGGCTGCGATTCACGCCGGCATAGTGATCAAGGAAGGCAACCCGCCGACCGGTGCCGCTTTGGAACACGTGGGTCACTATATTAGTACCCTTGATGACCAGGAGCTGGAAGACCAGCTCACCCTGTTGCGCCTAAAGGATGTGGGAGAAGTGGAGCAAACGTTGCGAACGTTGCAACACTCCCGCAGCATGAGATCAAAGGGCGCCGTTGGATCAGGTCGTTACAGATCCAAGACCCAGACCGATCCGGTGAAGAGACCCTTGACCAGATCGGCCCGTGCTGTTAAGACGATCTTAGCTGAGGACAGCACTGGATCGGAAGAGGAAAGCAGCGGCCAGTCCAGTCGGGAGTCGGACGAGGATCAGTACAGTCACATCTTCGTCGCGGAACCTACCCCGAAAACCAGATCGACGCCTGACCAGGCAGATCGGAAGGGCAGGAGCGAAAACAAGTCTGACCCGGACCGACCCCGCAAGAAGTGTTCTCACTGCGGGTCAAGCAAGCATGATGATCGGGGCTGCTGGAAGAAGTTAATATGCAAGAAATGCGAAATACGCGGCCACCCCACCGATCACTGCCTTTTCGTGTGCAAGTCATGTGGATAGATCCACGAGTACGGCCACTGCAAGATGGAAGAATTCTTCAACCTGATGTGCAAGTGGTATGTGCCGGGAAAGCACGCGGGGATGCTTCCACCTGACGTGGAAAAGATGTTAAACTAGAACGCTCGCCAGGTTGGAATCTGGATCGAGCCGAGCGGTCTACGTTTGGCATCTATGCATATGTCGGCAAGGAGAATAAAACCGACAATACATGTTCTGTTCTCAATTGCATCGATCGGGTTCATCCGGTCTACAATCTCACGACCGATGAATATTCCCGATCGAAGGTGATCATGCAGCTAGATCTGCTGCCTGGAGAGTCTCGCGGATACTGGAAGTATCATGCGACCGACAAATGGTTTAAGCAGGCGAAAGCCTGTGGTAAGATGAATAACCAGAAAGCGACGATGTTGTTCAACTATGGGGCTGAAGTCTCGATTATTGACCCCGCCTTTGCTCGTAAGGTCGGATGTATTATAGAGGATACACAGAGACAAGAATGCGTCGGGATCGGTGAAAATTCTTATATGACCGAAGGAAGGACGCGCGTGAAGATCACCCTATCGGGTTCGTTGGTCTACTTCTCCAGTGCTTGGGTCGGTAAGCTGGCCGGTCAGGATGCCCTGTTAGTCATGGATTTCATGGTGCCGGCGGGTATTCGCCTTGATCTGTCTCATGGAGTGCTTACACTACCGGATGAGGTCCAGATCCAGTTAGCTGGTCGGCGGCCCCTATACGGATCGTACACCGATCTGGTCAGGTGGGATCAAGATGTCACCATTCCAGTCGGCCAATCCGCTGACACCCCGGTCGATAAAGGTTTTCGTTCAAGGAAGTTATGGGTTACCAGGGGCAATCGGTGGGTGTAGACTTTTGTGAAGAGCGCCGGCCGACATGATTTTGTCCGAGTCACTAATATCGGTGACAAGTCGCTTACGCTCTACAACAACACGATTGTTGGCATGTAGCTGGCAGAAGGGAAAGTGGAAAAAAAGGCGGGGTTCGTCTCGATCGTATCGAGACGGTATGTTGAGTGGTAGAACTTGGCATACCAAGCGACCACCGATCTGATCAGCAATGATGGATCGGTGGAAGAAGATACCTCACCTATGGTGGAACGACCCAGCTATGTAACCCCTAGGAAGATGCTAGTTCGAAGAAAGGCACCGCAGGCGCCGGATACGGTGGACCATCAAGTAGATGAGCCAAAGTTCGCTAACGTGGTGGCGACACAAGAACAGGCGACAGCGGAGCCGCAAATAGAAAAAGGGAAGCATGGCGAAGCTGTGGCGGACCATGATGGCACGCTTGAGCAGGTCGATGTCGGTGAAGGGCAGCCCGCCGATCGGGAACAGCAGTGTTCAGCCGACCAGGACGGTTTGGGTGTTATTGCCCCGGAAGATTACCAGGTCTGCATCCATGAGGGCGGGGATCAGTACATTCAGGAGCTGGAAAGCCAGATGGCAGCCCTCCCTGAAGTGTCTGCTGACCCGCCCGAGGTTACTATGGACGATCTGCAAGTGGGTGATCGGGATCTCAACAGTCCCGATTAGATCGATGAGCTAAAGCAGATCATATGGAAGAAGAAACATCTGCTGATCGGTAAAGACAATGCCTTACCCCCTGCTGCTCGCGTAGCGATTTGTGACATCGACGTTGGAGATGCCAAGCCGATCGTCCAGCGATGCCGACGTGTGGCGCCACAGTACCGCGAAAAATTATCTGGCCTTATTAAAGGACTGTTGGCTACCAAGATCATCAGACCGTCGACCTCGCCATGGGCCTCACCGATCGCGATCGTGATCAAGAAGAACGGTGTCGACATCAGGTTGTGTATCGACTATCGGTTGGTAAATCGGTTGACCAATCTTATGGTGTACCCGATGCCGCTGATCAGCGATCTATTAGAAGACCTTGACAAGACTCTGTGGTATTGCTCACTAGACATGGCAAGTGGATTTTGGGTAGTTTCGATGACCGATCGGGCTCGCGAGATCTCCGCATTTGTTACGCCGTTCGGTCTGTTCGAGTGGAACCGTATGCCGTTCGGGTTGAAGAACGCGCCCCAGATCTACCAGAGGATGATCGACAACGCATTATATGGACACTTCAAGATCAGTACCGATCGGGACCCCACAGAAAACTATGATGTATTTACAGAGGGTGAACCCGATCGGAAAAGGAGACCGTCCGTTCTGGGAAGGCGATCGTATATCGACGACATTCTGATCCCTGCCTCGTCATGGAGCGATCTGTGCAAGAAGCTCGAACGTTTGTTGGAGACATGCGATCGCTGGAACCTGTCGATCAGTGCTGTGAAAAGTTATTGGGACATGTCCAAGGTCGCCTATTTGGGTCATATGGTGTCGATCAGTGGGCTCGAGGCCAATCCCAAAGATCTGGAATCACTGAACAACCTCCCGTTTCCCAGATCGCTGAAGGCAATACAGTCCTTCTTGGGAAGCCTAAATTACTACAGCCGCTTCATTGAAGACTTTGCGATTTACGCGGCCGTGCTGTACGAGCTCCGGAAAGTCGACTACCATATGTTGCGCGAAGAAGATCGGGCAACTTTACGGGAGGGCAGCGACTCTGATCTTCCCGCAGATTGTCCGCAAGTGGAGGCAGAGGATCACATGAGGCGTGCAAAGGTTGCTTTCGGTATGCCAAAGGCCAAGATGGCGACGGCACCGATTCTCAAGCACTTCGATCCGGAGAAAATGCCGATCGTCGTTGTGTATGCTAGTAAGTGGGCCATTTCTGCCACTCTAGTACAAGAACATGATGGAGTGTACTACCCGGTCACTTTTACGAGCCGGACATTGAAGCCGAACGAGGTAACTATGGTATCGTAGAAAAAGAAGTTCTGGCTTTACTACGGATTTTGGATGTGTCCTACAACCTACTAGTCGGCCGATCTGTAAAGGTCCTTTCAAGAAAGTCGACATTGACCTGGTTATTATCATCCAATGGGATGGACGGTCGGCTCGACAGATGGTCAGCTATCTTGTCGCAGTGGTCTCTCGAGGTCGTCAAGTGCACCAAGGGAGAGGAAGAGATATTGGGCACATTAGCTGCCAGTATCACCCCTCGGTCCGAAGTGGATGAGGCTTTAGTGGCGATTGCCCCAAGGAAGCAACCTCGACAGTCAATCTCGCGGCCGCCGCCGACCGTCGATCAGGATGAGGAACTCCTGGTCTTGAGTTTTGACGGGTCGGCCAGCGTGAAGAAGAAGGCCGGCTCCTATAGTGCCATTTTGGGGAAGTCCACAATTGTCTATAGTCGCAGACGCCACCGATTTCACGCCTGACATAACGGTCAACAAGGCAGAATATCGGGGTCTACTTCTATGTATTGATCTGCTGTCATCACAGAAGAAAGGTCGGATCATCATATGTGGTGACTCCAACCTAGTGATTAGGCAGATCACCGGGGAGATCGACTGCAAAGCGCCACGGCTAAAGTTGCTAAATGGTCGGGTGATGAAAGCGCTGAAAGAATACCCCAACCACGAGCTATTGCACGTGAAACGGGACTGGAACAGAAGCGCCGATCACCTCTCGACCCAAGCCATGCGAGACCAGACCGGGGTGACGATCACCGAGAAAGCCGTTTTACAGGAACTTATGGACATAAACAGGCTCCCGGAGGTGATCAAGCCCAAGGACAGCCCTGGTCAGGTGCATGTGATGGCCGCAACCAGATCGTGAGCTCGGAAGTCTCGCCGATCGTTCCCCAAGGAAAGGCTGAGTGAGTACGTTGTACAACAGCTAAGGGTGGAACGGATCCTCAAGGCGCAGGACGAAGAAGAGTGGATCGTCAACCTGAAGGCTTATCTGCGCGGTGAATTGTCCAAGTTGACAAATGGTGAGGTGAAACAGTGTGCCAAGATCGCGGACAGTTACGATGTGGATGAAAATAGATTGCTATATTACTGGCGTGACACTGATCAAGACAGTGCCGATCGAGATCGACTGGCGAAACTGGTGATCCCTGAGTTGCTGCAGCCGGATGTCCTTCATCACTACCATGTGAGTCTAGAAGGGGGACATCAAGGCATAGGCAGAACATATCACAAGATCAGGGCCCACTTTCACTGGAGAGGACTTTTTCGAAGCGTGCAGAAATATGTGGGCTGTTGCACGGATTGCGAGACCGGAAAGGGCAGACCGATAATCAAGGCCCGATCGCCCGGAAATATCGAGGCTACCTACCCTTTCCAGGTGATAGCGATGGACCACATACCGTCACTGCCCAGATCGACACGCGGCAACACTGAGCTGCTGATCTGGGTCGACCTATTCACCGGTCTGGTGATTGCAAAGGCTAGTGCATCCCGATCTGCGGAGCAGATCGCCCAGAGTTACGAAGAATGCGTGTTTAGAAGGTTCGGCGCCAGCGAAGTTATCAGACACGATCGGGAACCCGGTTTTATGGCCGAGGTGTTCCGGTAGTTCAATAACATGCAGGCCAGAAACAGAGTGCGACGATGGCATATCGTCCGCAAGCGAACGGATCGGCTGAACGCATGGTTCAGACAATAACAAGGGCGATCAAGATGTATGTGGCCGACCCAGACCAACGTGACTGGGATGAGTATTCAGAAAGACTGGTATTCGCACTCAACTCTTCAACTGATCGGGTCCGAGGAGAGACGCCTTTCTATCTGGCGTATGGATGGGACCCTCGATCGACACTTGAAGCGGCGATACCGATCGGCTGCACTCGGACCCGTGATCGCGATGCCCGCCGTTGGCGTATGCAGGTACAGAAGCACTATCATCAT
>CM047587.1:12904732-13007809 GCA_026184515.1 Peronosclerospora sorghi | reverse complement strand
GAAAGCCTGCTTGAACCATTTATCAGGCGCGTGATACTTCCAGTATCCGCGGGATTCTCCAGGCAGCAAGTCCAACTGCATAACCACCTTAGTCCGGGAGTACTCATCGGTCTTCAGAATGTAGACCGGATGGTCTCGGTCGACGCAATTTGGAATAGAACGTGTATTGTCGGTCTTATCCTCGTTGCCGACATATGCATAGATGTGAACCGTAGAACGCTCGGCTCGATCCAGATTCCAACCTGGCGAGCGTTCTAGTTTGACATCTTCTCTGCGTCCGGCGGCAGCATCCCCGCGTGCTTGTCCGGCACGTACCACTTGCGCATCATGTTAAAAAATTCTTCAATCTTGCAGTGGCCGGCCTCGTGGATATCTCCACATGACTTGGATACGAAGAGGCAGTGGTCAGTCGGGTGGCCGCGTCTCTCGCTCTTCTTGCACACCATATTCTTCCATCAGTTTGGACCATCATGTTTGCTCGACCCACAGTGGGAGCACTTCTGACGAGGTCGGTCTGGATAGGACTTGCTTACGCGCTTGCGAGATTTTCCAGCGCGTTAAGCCTGCGCAGTCTGCACACTCCGTTCCTTCCCTTCCGGTCTACCTGGTCGGACTTTGACCTGGTCTTCGGGTCAGGTCTCGCAACATAGACGTAACGATATTGGTATTCATCCGACGACTCCTGGCTGGATTGACTTCCACTTTCCCCTTCCGATCCCGTGCTGTCTTCGGCTACGATCGGCTTGACCGCTCGGGTCGGTCTGGTCCAGGGCCTCTTGACCGGATCGGTTTGGGTCTGTGTCTTGGATCGGTAGCGACCTGATCCACCAGCACTCTTCGCCCTCATGCTACGCGACTGCTGTAGCGTCCGTAGAGTCTGTTCAACTTCACCCGCGTCCTTAAGACGCAGAAGAGTAAGCTGGTCCGCCAGTTCTTGATCGTCCAGGGTACTAATGTAGTGACCCACATGTTCCAGAGCAGCACCGTTCGGCGGGTTATTCTCTTTAATTGTTATGCCGGCAAGAAGTGCAGCCACGTTCAACCGATGCAAATATTCGATCGGTGTCTCGTCGCTCCGCTTCAGCATATTGTGATACTTGCGGGCACTCGAAAATCCGGAGTTACAATATTGCCCTTCAAACTCTGCACATAGCTGGTCCCAGTCAGACCGGACATCCCGACCTAACTGTTGGATCCAGTTGGCAGCCGGTCCTTCCAAAAAATCCCGGAGAATCAGACACCTTTCACTTTTCGGGGTCTGGTCTCGCAGGAACGCAGACTTGACCCGACCGAACCAAGACCGGGCCTGGTCTTCATCAGTATCCTTGCCAGTGAAGTCCTTGAGGTCGGTCGTCGCGGCCATACGGATGCGCGGAATCGCAGCAGATCCAAAGTCGTAAGCAATAGTGGAGGCTAGGTTAGCCTTGCGTGGCTTGCCAGCGCCCGTACCGTCTGACCCACAGTGGTCGTCAAGACCGCCGACCGACTCCATGTCACAGTCACTTGTCTTACTTGGTCTACGCGGTCTGGCCGGTTGCGGCTTGCGCTTCCCTTTGCCTACTTGCTTACCACTTCGAGTGGGCTTGTCCACAGATGTTACCGATTCCATATCCACATCTCGGCAAACATTGGCACTTTACTGGGTAGACCGGTCTTGGGCATGTGGCCGCAGAGGTGGTCTAACCCGGTCTTCCATGAAACGCTCCATCATCGTCTCAAACATGGTTTGGACGTTAGCTGGAGTCATGGGCAACGTGTTAATACCCTCCTTTTGCGGAACTGAGACCTGTGGGGGTAGCTGGAGCCCCGACTGGCAAGCAGCCCTTTGCTGCCGCACGTCCCTTTTTTGTTCGGGATGGGCATGGTCCACCCCCATGGTCATCTGCTCGACACCGGTCTCCAACTCTGATGAGCTGTTCGAGGCCGGTGGAGATTGATAAACCGATTCGTCATCAGAACCAATGTCAACAAGCGCTGTGGAGACTTCAGCGACCTTCACTGCTGCGGTGGGAGTTGGGCGGCGAACCGCCCCCACCTGTGGGACCAAATGGTCGTGGAAGGTCGACATCGACGATTTCAGCCTCCAAGTCTCAAATTCGAATAGTTTTTGGACATCGGCGGGGTTCTGCATTTTAATGCCAACCTCCGCCAACATCGCCACCAAGTTTTTTACCAACAGTAATGGGCGATCACTCTGGACCGGCTCGGTAGTGGGACCGAGAAGACGGTCGGGGATCTGGAGGTTCAACACCCGAAAGACCACGTCAAAACGAACAAATCCTTTCAGCTCAAAAATGTAGTACATCTTGTTTAGGTCTTCTTCAGTGATGCCTCCATCTCCGACCTGCGACTTTTCCTCGAGGTCGTCTTCGTCGGCCGGCATTCCCAACCCTTTATTGGGAATCTTGGGGACCTTGGGGACATTGGGGAGGTTGGTCTGATCGTTCTGATCAGCTTCCAAGTATTTTTCGTCTTCTGATTTTCCATCAACTTTTTTATGCATATACATAGGATCAGGACCAAGGTCCTGATACTTTCCGGGACTATAGTAAGACTTGCTATAGTCCCGATCGGCTCCGGAGGGAGCCTTTTGGGGAGGAAAAAAATTATTAACCCGATCTGGTCCTCCACCAGGCCAGACCGGACATCGCCATCTTTATCTAGAACGAAGACGTAAGGTGATAGATTTTCCTTACGTCCTCTCCAGAACGATCCAAATTCAAATCTTCAAATTCAATCTTTGATGACACCTCGCGGTGATATCCACGATCACCAAGTGATCCGGGCACGCGCACCATTGTGGTGGAGTCAAGTTCGAAATCGAATACATTTGTATCGACAACCTGACCACCACCATCGTGCCCAGCATTCCAACTTACGGGGGGGTACCCCGCGGACCTCCATTCGAAATCTGGTCCGATCGTCCGCTGCTGGCAGACGACCGGTCATCATCCAGAGACACTTGGTCCGATTCACTTAAGACCATCTCACCTTGTGTACCCATTGGAGTGGGCTAGTTACACACTCGGTGGATCGGGACCGCAGATCGATTTGATTCGGCCTTGAATATGAGACCGTGCTGGCTAAGTGTACCTATGGCGGAACTCTTCACCCGTACAGACCAGAAACACTTCCGAAAGATAAATTCCAATAGGTCGATCGTCCAAACGATCTAGACCTGACCAATACGAAATAATAGAGGGTAGACCAATCAACCGGTCTATCCCCTGACCAATATGAGAGAAGACCAAAAACCGGTCTAAACTCCAACCAATGTTAAAATGAGCCAATATGCCCACGTGAAAACCCAATATGCCCATGAAACTCCACAAACGATATCTCCACGTAAAGACCAATCCAGTGAATAGCACGTTCCAAACGTACTTGACTTAAAGTGTCGAGATCACCAAATCGTACTCCCGTCGAGGGACTTCCGGTTGCCAAAGTGCGCGTGAGGCGCGTCCAGACCGGATATAGTAGGCGAGAGGGGATAATTCAACCCTCTGCCACCAAACACTCCGCGGTGGGTGGAGGCGACTAATTTACGTAAAAAGAAGAACGGCGACCCCTTGCTGTGGTATAGACCAAGACCAAAGGACTTCCACTTCGAAAAACCCTGCGACCAAAAGACTCTTACTTGGAAAAACCGCAACTAACCAATAATACTACCTCCCTATGGTCCCTAATGTACCCACACAAAACTATGTAAAATACCCAAAGTTAGGTGACTCACCCAAGACCAGCGTTCTTGATACTCCTTGAATTTGATAGGCTGAAAAGCCCCCCTTGTTTAGACCAATCCGAAATTCGACCAACTGCCTTGACCAAAAGTGACCAAATTTGTGGTACACTTCACCACACAATATTTGCTGTCAAATATTGTGTATGAGCCGGTGCCCCCTGCTATGCAGGTCACTGGCTTCATGAAGGGACTCAATGATGGTCCCGTCAAACAGAGTCTTTACCGGCACCCACCAAAGACTCTAAGGGATGCCATTGATATGAGCATCCGTGAAGAGTTCAGCATGCGATCAGCGTCATCGCATGCTGGGTACAGCCGAAGGGCTCAACAGCCCTTCGCTTTTGACATGCCGCAACAAAATGTCAACAATCAGCAATCGGGCAGACGAAGTTCACACTTCGTCTAAAGAAACAGCCACCCGCGCCAGAGCATGGGCGGTGGAGGTCCAGAGCCGATGGACCTATCGGTTGCGGTTGCTTCGAACTCGAAGCAACCGAAATTTTAGAAGAACATTCGCTGCAATCGATGCGCGAAAGTGAGGCATTTTGCCCATGAGTGTATGGCACCGCGTCCGGTGCCACGCAGTCAGCGGACGGAACCGTCCGCTGCACGGCGACACCAACAGGGACATCACCCTGTTGGTGCAAAAAACGTAAATCACCAGTAGGGGCGGGGAGCCCTACTGGGAATGTTATCCCACATGCAAACATAGGGCATGTGAGGGTAATAGCTCCAGACGAGACTATGTCCTGTCAAAAGGTGCAGGGTGATGATAAGCCTTTTATCACCCTGGAGGTTAAGCCGCACGGGAGCGATGTCTCCATGCGAGCTTTGTTTGACACAGGAGCGTCAAACAATTTCGTTAGAAGTCAGATTCTAACGCTGATGAGCTTCGTGGAGGTAGAAACCCCACGAAGTATGTTGTCAGTCCGTCAGTCCGGGTTAGCAACAGGTGCAACCGTGACTATTCCAAATCGTGTGATTAAAACACGCTTCGAGTTGAATGAACTGTCATTCGAGGATGAATTAATCGCCCTCGATTTAGATGACAAGTTTGATGTGATACTTGGAATCCCATGGATGTCCAAGTTTAAGCCTTCGATCGACTGGGTTAACCTATCGATAGACTGCGGCGGACCCACAGGATCTGATCATCCTGTGTGTAACCCGGCTGTATCATAAGATACAACCGCAGCGTCGGACAGTCTGGTGGATATCGATGGCACCACCAGGTCTGTTCCGACACGATCAGCGGAAGGTACCTCCGCTGGCGAGAGTCCAGAGGGACTACCACACGCAACGGAATAGTCGTTGCGTGTTGGAGAGATATCCAGGGGTGATAAAGACCACCGTGAGAATGAAGTGATATCCACGGTGGGAAACACCCACCGTGAGAATGCAACAGTATCCACAGTGGGAAACACCCACTGTGCGACCGAAGGTTCCAACACGACGAAAGAATTCCGTGTTGATGATAGTGAACTAACGATCGAGTGCAATCGTGAGCACAACTCCGTGGTGTCCAGTGCCCACCACGTTGCGTTAGCCATGCACACGGGTGATAAAGACCACCGTGTCGCAGAAAAGGCGGCCGATCAGACGAGCACATCTGATCGCCAAGAAAATTCCATGGTAGGCAGAGGCCACCATGATAATGAGTATTCGCACACGGTGAATCGTAATCACCGTGTAGCAGTCAATCAGACGAGTGCGTCTGATTGCATGGACAGTTCCGTCGAGACGATCAACGTCTTGACGCAAACGGAGACCGGATTAGCTGCCCAGTCTCTGTTGATCGAACACCCTCCGAAAGAAGGTTCGAAGGTGATGGCTCTTCCAGCGCTAAGCTGGAAGAAGTTTATGAAGAACTTGCACGATGATCAGATCGAACAGATCTGTATCGTCGTTTCAACAGATGATGTAGTGGATATTCGTTCACGAATATCCACATTACAAGTGGAAAACATTGGGAACGAGGTTCCCAATGATCAAACCAAAGTTCAGCGCTTTGAAGCGCAGAGCTGGGAGTCGCTTAAAGCGAACTCCCCATTTTATGAGGTACTTCGGGAATACTCTGACGTATTCCCAGAAGAAGTACCTAGCGAGCTCCCTAAGGATAAGGGAACTCGTCATGAAACTGACCTCGTGCCAGGCACGAAGTATTGTGTCACGCGGCAATGGTCGTTGCCGCGTGATCAAGTAAAAGCGATCGACGAGTTTTTCGAAGCTCTTCGTAAAGCAGGCCAAGTGCGGGAGTCTATCTCACCGCACTCTACCCCCACCTTTTGTGTGAAGAAGTCCACAGGTGGGTGGAGAATCGTTCACGCTTACAACAAGCTGAACTCAGCGACGGTACCGGCGCAAACGCCGATACCGCGAAAAGATGTCATCATAGATGGCATGTGCGGGAGCACCATCTTTAGTGCTCTCGATCTAAGAGATGGATTTTATCAAATCCTAATGCGTGAGAAGGATATCCCTCTCACGGCGGTAATCACCCCAAGTGACATGCTTTGGGAGTGGCTTGTTATGCCGCAGGGGCTTCGAAATGCCCCTGCTACGTTTAACAGATGCGTAACGCATCTATTACACCCGGTGCGAGAATTCGCACCGAGTTATTTCGATGACATGTTCATCCATAGTAAGGGTGAACACGATAAAAGCGATGTAGATGTCCATAGGTAACATCTACGTTGAGTGTTAGAGCTTTTGCGTAAGCACAAGCTCTATGCAAATCTAAAGAAGTTCACCTTTGGTGCACCTGAGATACCCGTTCTTGGATGCTTTGTGGGCAAGCACGGGGTGCGTCCTGATCCAGAAAAGATCAGGGTGATCGTTGAATGGCCTACGCCAAACAACGTTAAGGAACTTCGAAAGTTCCTTGGGTTGGCAACATATTTGCACAAGTATTCGTGCAACTATGCTGGGTTAATACGACCTCTTTCTCAATTGCTTAAGAAAGATGTTGAATGGCATTGTGATACCCAATGCCAAGATACTTTTGATGCAGTCAAGCAAAGCTTGACTGAAGCGCCTGTCTTGGCTATAGCCGATAACGAGCGTCCGTTCCACGTCGTTTGCGACGCGAGCGATTTCGCTATCGGCTGTGCTTTGATGCAGCGTGATCACGATGATCGTGATCGCGTAATCTGCTATCAATCGCGTCAGTTGCGTCCAGCCGAGCGCAACTATCCAGTGCATGACGAGGAACTCCTTGCCATGAAGTATGCACTGGCCAAGTTTCGGATCTATCTCTTGGGAGATAGACCGTTTGTGGTTTACACGGACCATGCGTCGCTACGCACGGCCGTGAATTCACCACACATTTCTCAAAGAATGGCTCGATGGCTGTCATTCTTTGCTGAATACAACTTTACGGTTGAATACAAACCCGGAAAGTTGAACGTGATAGCGGATGCGCTATCACGAAGGCCCGATTACGAGACGAAACCGTCCGTAACCGAAGGTGCCAGTGCAAACGCGATCCGTTGCACTGCTTTGTCTTCGTCAATTATACGACAAGTACGCGAGGCGTACAAAACAGACGAGTAGACACGTCTGTTGATTGATTACTTAAGTAATCAATCAAGTGAGAAGCGCGACGAACTCCCAGAGTTCCTCCGCGCTTGCGTGCATCGATATCGACTGCACGATGGTCTGCTGCTTTACATCACAGACCAAAAAGATGAAAGTCGCATCGTCGTTCCAAACGACGATGATCTCAAACATCAAATTATATTTAAGTATCATGATGCACCGATTTCGGGGCATCAAGGTCGAGAGAATACATACTCTTCTCTCGCACGTGACTTTTACTGGCGAAACCAGTGCAAGTGGGTACGTAAATACGTACGCGCTTGCGAGATTTGCCATCGCGTTAATCCTGCGCAGTCTGCACAGGCTCCGCTGCAATCTCTGCCGGTTCCGACAGAGTGTTGGAAGTCCATTTCAATGGACTTCGAATTCGGTATTCCACCCGACAATAGTCGGAAGACCGGAATAGTGGTCTTTGTAGGCCGTTTCAGTAAGATGGTACATCTTACGGCAGTATCAGCGAACGTAACCGCCGCTCAAACAGCGCGGATATTCGTTGATACGGTATTCCGTTTGCACGGAATGCCGGAAGACATTGTCTCGGATCGAGATCCGAGATTTACAGGACGTTTCTGGCAAGAAAAGTTCTCATTGTTGGGAACCCAGTTGAAGATGTCAACTGCGGACCATCCGGAAACGGATGGGCAGACGGAACGGGTTAACCGCGTTCCTATGTACCTGGATTCGTTAAGCAACCTCCCGTTTCCCAAGTCCCTGAAGGCAATGCAGTCCTTCCTAGGAAGTTTAAACTACTACAGCCGCTTCATCGAAGATTTTGCTATCTACGCGGCTGTGTTGTATGAGCTCCGGGAAGTGGACTACCATATGTTGCGCGAAGAAGACCGGGCAACTTTACATGGGGGCGCCGACTCTGGGCTTGCTGCAGATTGTCCGCAAGTGGAGGCCGAAGACCATATGAAGCGTGCAAAGTTTGCTTTTGGTATGTTGAAGGCTAAGATGGTGACGGCACCGATTTTGAAGCATTTCGATCCCGAAAAGGTCCCGACCATTATTGTATATGCTAGTCAGTGGGCCATTTCGGCCACTCTAGTACAAGATCATGATGGAGTGTACCATCCGGTCACGTTCACGAGCAGAACGCTGAAGCCAAATGAAGTGAACTATGGAATTGTCGAGAAAGAAGTTCTGGCGTTGCTACGAATTCTGGATGTGTGTTACAACCTGCTGGTCGGCCGACCTATAAAGGTCTTGTCAAGGCGGTCAACTTTGGCCTGGCTATTATCAGCCAATAAAATGGACGGACGTCTAGGCAGATGGTCGGCGGTCTTGTCGCAGTGGACCCTCGAGGTCGTTAAGTGCACCAGGGGCGAGGAAGAGATATTTGGCACATTAGCTGCCAGTATCACCCCTCGGTCTGAAGTGGACGAGGCATTGATAGCGATTTCCCCGAGGAAGCAACCTCGGCAGTCGGTTTCGAGACCGCCACCGACCGTCGACCATGATGAAGAGCTCTTGGTATTAAGTATTGACGGATCAGCAAGCGTGAAGAAGAAGGTCGGCGCCTATAGTGCCATATTGTGGAAGTTGCCACAATGGTCTATAGTTGCAGCCGCTGCCGATTTCACGACGGATATTACTGTTAACGAGGCGGAGTACCGAGGTCTACTTCTATGTCTGGACCTGCTGTCGTCGCAAGAGAAGGGGCGAGTCATCATATGTGGTGACTCCAACCTAGTGGTCAGGCAGATCACCGGAGAGATCGACTGCAAGGCTCCACGGCTGAGGTCGTTAAATGATCGGGTATTGAAGGCATTGAAAGACCATCCCAACCACGAGCTGTTGCACGTGAAACGGGACTGGAACAGAAGTGCCGACTACCTCGCGACCAAGGCCATGCAAGACCAGACCGGGGCTACGATCACCGAGAAGGCCGTTCTTGATGAATTGATGAATATAAACAGTCTCCCGAGGTGATCGGACCCAAGAACGCTCCGTACCAGGTGCATGTGATGGTCGCGACTAGACCGAAATCTCGGAAGTCCCACCAACCGTTCCCAAAGGAACGGTTGAGTGAATCTGTTGTGCAACGACTAAGGGCAGAACGGATCCTCAAGGCGCAGGATGAAGAAGTATGGATTGTGAATTTGAAGACCTACCTGCGCGGTGAATTGTCTAAGTTGACGAATGGTCAAGCGAAAGAATATGCCAAGATCGCAGACAGTTACGAAGTGGATGAGGATGGTTTACTATATTGCTGCAGCGATGCTGACCAAGACAGTGCAGACCGGGACCGATTGGCGAAATTGGTGATACCTGAGTTGCTGCAGCCGGATGTCCTCCATCACTACCATGTGAGTCTAGAAGGGGGACATCAGGGCATAGGCAGAACGTATCACAAGATCAGGTCCCACTTTCACTGGAGAGGTCTTTTCCGAAGTGTACAGAAATATGTGGGTTGTTGTACGGATTGCGAGACCGGAAAGGGTAGACCGGTAATCAAGGGGCGATCGCCCGGAAATATCGAAGCTACCTACCCTTTCATGGTCATAGCGATGGACCATATACCGTCGCTGCCTAAATCGACATATGGAAATACTGAGTTGTTGATCTGGGTAGACCTGTTCACCGGTATAGTTATTGCGAAGGCAAGTGCGTCCCGTTCTGCAGAGCAGATCGCCAAAAGTTACGAAGAATGCGTGTTCCGAAGGTTCGGCGCCAGCGTGGTCATCAGACACGACCGAGAACCCGGTTTCATGGCCGAGGTGTTCCGGTCGTTTAACAATATGCTGGGCCAGAAACAGAGCGCGACGATGGCATATCGTCCGCAAACGAATGGATCGGCAGAACGTATGGTACAAACTATTACAAGAGCAATCAAGATGTACGTTGCCGATCCAGACCAGCGCGATTGGGACGAATACGCATAAAGGCTGGTGTTTGCACTCAACTCGTCGACCGATCGGGTCCGAGGAGAAACGCCTTTTTATCTTGCGTATGGATGGGACCCGGTCCACTCTTGAAGCCGCGATACCTATTGGCTGCACTCGGATCCGCGATCGTGATGCTCGACGTTGGCGCATGCAGGTCCAAAAACATTACCAGCATGCAAGAGAAATTTTCAACGAAAAGTTACGTCAAGCTACACAAGACCGGGCAGACCGGAACAACGACCAGGTCCAACCCCACGGTATAGAACCAGGGGCGATGGTATGGTTGTACCTAGACCGAGTGAAGGAGGGCTATGCGAAGAAGCTGGCTCAGATGTGGCATGGTCCTTTCCGTGTTGCCGAGCTGATTGGTGAACACGCTTCCCGTCTAGTAACAACCGGCACGGACTACATGGTCTTCCCGATCGTACATGTGTCCAAGTTAAAACTGGTCCGAGAATATCCTGATCGTCCCAAACTGCCCTGTCTAGTAGACGAGGCAGAACGGTTTGATTTCGATGAAGCATTACTACCGGAGGACAGTTGGGAACGACCTCTGGAGAAGGACGAATTTGAAGTGGAAAAGGTCTTAGATGTCCGATCGGTCAAGAAGACCAGGTTCGGCCGGACCCACCGAGAATATCTGGTCCGATGGAAGGACCATGATGAAACAACTTGGATCGATGAGTCCGACCTGAACTGTGGAGCACTACTACGAGAATTCGAACGGGACCGAGTCAGTCGGAACCGTTTCGCAGTGATGCAGACCCATGAAGACCAAGACCAAGACATGCAGTAGCATCGGTCTTCCCGACCGACGTGAAGAGGTGGAAGGTCTTGTGTCTTGTGTATTGTGTATTGTGAATATGTGACGAATTGGAATAGTGGAGTGAAGAACGTGGATTGTTTTTTCGCGATGTAAGTGGAACGGTTGGTGATAACGTGTCTAGTGCAACTCTGGAGAAAGTGGTGGAATTAGCTCAAGTGATTTGATGACCGAACATGTGAAAAAGAACGATGATATATATTAAGTGTTATCTGGTCGACTACTTACGACCTCACTCGCCATCACCCCACAGACGGCCGACGGTCAACGACGGATGCTTTTCAACTTGGTCCTGGTACTGGTTACGCCAAGGTTCCTGTTGGTCTAGTTGGACCAAAGCATCCTTGAGGTCCAAGACCGGTGTAATGCACCCAAGACCGGGCCAGGAGCTGCTTGGTCAGGGTGGACCGGCGTAAACAACCGATATGTCCTGGCGACCACGGCAAAGTATCCTCACGCGTTCGTGTCGGAAGGGAAGAACTGTCGATTGCCACGTTGGCCAACAAAGCATCTTTTGGAGCTTGGACGTCCCAGGCGAGACCGTACGTGTTGACTTTGTCGACGCATGAGGTGGTGGAACGCCACCATACGGACCGGTCTTCTTGGTCTGCTCCGAAGTCGATGCAACTTGAACAAAACTTCCATGTGGACTTGTTCGCGACCTTGTTGGGATGTGGACAGCAAACTCCGAATCACCGGAGTCTTCGCCGTTGTCATCCCAAGACGGGACCTCTGAATACTTGGCATGGTCAGCACGAGGGCGCGAGGGCGCTTGAGTTTTGGCAGGGTTGCAGGCATCACTCACGTCCAATCTTGGGTTCACGAGAAGCGCCTGCGTCTTGGCTTGCTTATGGGGCACCGCACGCTTCCCCCCTAGTTCGGAGTCGCGCGCTATGCCCCGCGCCCTCGAGCCACCCGGCGCGCTTGCGCGCTTCTTGGAATTTTGTAAAATATTGGACTGTGGAATTTTGGCCAATGGATGGCGCCGGTCTTGGTCCCGGTGTAGGTCCACCAAGGCGGCCGACGCAGACCGGTCTACGCTGGAGGCAGCAACCGGATGCCGAAGAGGACGCAACAGGTCAACCAAGCGCTGATGACATTCTTTTAATACCGCCCGACGACCGTTCGCTGCCTGCGTCCAATCGTTCGACTTGCGTTCACAAGACCGGACCTCCTCGGTCTGGTCTTGAATCGAAATTCGGAGCTCAGTGAGACGCCTCTCGAGGTCGTCGCTTTGAATGCTCCACGTGGTCTGGTCAAGCAGGTCTTCTGATTGCTGCTGTTGGACCAGCACAAGCTGCTCCCGAAGATGAAGCTGATGAGCCTCCAAGCGGGTCAACCTATTGCGCGCGTTTATTAGTCCGGTCAAAATCTGACGCAGCTGGAGGTCATGCGTGTTCGACTGCCGATCGGCGGCAAGCAGGGCTTTGATCGCCTTGCTGATGCCAGGAGGTATACGGGCTGGAGGTATACGGGCTGGAGGTATACGGGCTGAAGACAAACGAAGGTTAGAACAGGTCCAAGGTGAAGACCGGACATGCATGCTTACGTTGTGTCGCCTGTGAGCAATCTGCTCCTGGAGACATGCGATCTCTTCAAGTGCGTCTTGCAACTGCGCGTCGGTCCCGGTCTGATGCCCTGCCGATGTCTGAGATGCAGTAGAACGATGCGGGCTTCCAGACCGGACCGACCGGACGGGCGAAGTGACATGCGATGACGTGGTATGCGAGGTGTCTACAAGAACGGTCGTTAAGGAAATACAAGAAGGTCAAGTCCAGCAGTGCAAGTACCTGGAACGGATGAAGAAGATGGTTGCTCCATGTCGGAAAAGTCTGAATGACCAGGGTTCAACTGAATTTGATGGACGAGGTCAGACCGTTGTCGTTGTGCGACACGGTCTGACTCAGGGGCGGCTGTGGAGAAGCGTGCCTAAAATCTGGCACACTTCTGGTCAAGTTTCGTCAAGGCATTTGGTCTAATTTCGGATTGGTTTAAACAAGAGGGGCTTTTCAGCCTATCAGACTCAAGAAGTGTCAAGAACGCAAGTTTTGGTGAGTCACCCGACTTTGGGTATTTTACATATTTTTGTGGGGGTACATTTAGGGACTATAGGGTAGTAGTATTTTAGTTGTGGTTTTACCTTTTAGGACAGAGGTTATACCTTTAAGTAAGGAAATCTTTTAGCTTTCGGATAAGTGGCTGAAACCTCTTCTGGTCTTGGTTCACACCACAGCTAGGGGTCGCCGTTCTTCCCTTTTCGTACACTAGTCGCCTCCGCCCGCCGCGGAGTGTTTGGGGGCAGAGGGTCGAATTATCCCTCTCGCCCATTATACCCGGTCTGGACGCGCCGCACGCGCACTTTGGCCCACCGGAAGTCCCTCGACGGGAGTACGATTTGGCGATCTCAACACCTCAACTCAAGTACGTTTGGAACGTGCTATTCACTGGATTAGTCTTGGCGTGGAGATATCGTTTGTGGAGTTTCACGAGCATATTGGGTCTTTACGCGGACATATTGGCTTGTTTTAATATGGTTGGAAACTAGTCCGGTTTTGGTCTTATTCTGTATTGGTCAGGTCTTGATCGTTTGGACGATCGACCTATTGGAAGTTATCTCTTGAAAGTGTTTTTGGTCTGTTTGTGTATGGGGTGAAGAGTTCCGCCCCAGAGATACCTACCCAGATCGGTCTTCTATATTCAAGACCGCTTCGATCCAATCTGCGATCCCGATCCACCGAGTGTGTAACTAGCCCATTCCATCGGGTACACAAGGTGAGATGGACACTAAACAATCGGACCAAGTGGGTTCTGATGACGACCGGTCGTCTACTTGCAGCGGACGATCGGACCAGATCTCGAGTGGTGGTCCGCGGAGTACCCCCTCCGAAGGTTGAAAGGATGGGCGCGATGGTGGTAGTCAGGTTATCGATGCTAATGTTTTCGATTTCGAACTTGACTCCACCACACCACCATGGTGTCTGGAGACAGTGTGGTCGCCACATCTTCCTCCGGCAAACTCCCACTTATTGGGAGTGAAGGGGCTTCTCATGCCCCTCTGGTCGTTGACCTACAGCGGGATTCTCCCGCTCAAAAGCGTCAACGACGTTGCGGCAATCCTGCCGTAGGGGAGTCTCGAACTCCCACGAACTCTGTGAGTGTGGATAACCCTTCCACTTCACCAGATACTGGGTTTGACCCCGATGATGGCGCCGCGCCATCCGCCGCTCCACATGAAAGTGTGGTGTACTCTCCGCATCGAGGATTGGAGGAGGAGGTCGCGCAATTGCAACGTGAGATTCGCTCGCGATGTGATCGACACATCCTTCGCATCCATGATCCCCACGAGGGGATCGCGATGAGCGGGATGCCACGGATCGCTTCGATAGGCGTCTTGCCTCTCTCGAGACGACCGTTGCGGAGCTTCGTGGTCGCATTTTGGCCCTTTCGGGCTTCCTTCGCCCTGCGGTGCCTTACGGCTATCCGCCTTTCCACCCTCCTCCAGGAGGGGCCCCGCCTCGAAGTCCTGGCATGGCTTAAGCATACCGAGATAAAAGGTTGGATGCGTACGCATCGCCTTCGGGATGTCTAAGGTATACGATAAGCCCTTTCGGGCTAGTACCTTAAAGGGTCCCACAAACCTGGGGCGCAGTTTATTACGCAACACATTTGAAACTGTATGTGTAGGAAGATTTTTAGCGTTTAATAAAACACTTTCTCCCACTTTGTACACCCTTTTGTTACTCCGCCCCTTGCGTTCAGCTTGCTCCTTCTGCTTGTCTTGGCTTTCCGCCATGGCATCGCAGACGTGTCGTAAGACACTAAGGCGCGTCGATAAAAACTTATCGATGTGCTTTCGCACAGATACAGGGATGACATCGGGGAATCCTCCCCCCTCAAGCCCTGGGCCACACACACGTGGCGTTAACGGAACCCTCGGATTCACCAATCCGTTCACTTAAAACGGGGTAAACCCCGTAGATGCATGTACCGAATTGTTGATAGCAAATTCAACCATCGGAAGCATCTCACTCCAACTCTTTGGAGAATCCGGACATAAACTCCGGAGAATATCCTCCACAACGCGATTAACGAGTTCCGTCTGACCGTCCGTCTGACCGTCCGTCTGCGGATGATCCGCAGTGGACATGAGGAGCTTGGTGCCTAGCACCTTAAACAACGCTCCCCAGAATTGTCCCGTAAAACGGGGATCCCGATCCGACACAACGGAATCGGGTAGACCATGCTGTCGAAAGACACGGTCTAGGAACACTTTCGCTGTTCCTTGTCCATCTATGGACTCTGGCACCTCCGCCAGGTGAGCCATCTTGCTCAAACGGTCTACAAAGACCAATATGCCGGTGTTCCCGGCCTTATCCTTCGGAAAACCGAAGATAAAATCCATGCTAATGGATTTCCAACACTCCGTTGGAATCGATAAGCTCGCCAAAGGCGCAGCTGAACTTGCAGAGGGTTTAACCCTCTGACACGTCTCACAGGTGCGTATATACGCACCGACCCACTTATACATATTGGGCCACCAATACAAAGCGCTTAAAGCGCTGTAGGTCTTATCCCGACCTAAATGACCCCCGGTAGGGGCGTCATGTGCCTCAAAGAGGACTCTATACTTCAGTTCCTCATTATGAGGAACAACCACCCGCGGAGTGTCCTCCGCGCTCGTGCTATAATATAGCAAACCGTCACAGTACCTGTAACGGTGTAAACGAGCTCTAGCTCGACTTGACAGGGTTGGATCAGACGAGCCAAGACCCTTTTCACCTAACGCGCGGATAAGCGCCGTACATTGAGGGTCTTTCTCATACGCCTGGCGTATGAGATCTACCACAGACGTGGTGACGAATGTCGCGTGAGCGAGCTCGTAATCGGGACGACGCGATAACGCGTCCGCAAGCACGTTCTGCTTGCCAGGTTTATACTTAACCTCAAATTTGTACTCCGCAAAGAAGGAGAGCCAACGGGCCATCCGTTGCGAGAGATGAGGCGACTTTGTCGCTGTCCGTAAGGACGCGTGGTCAGTATAAACCACGAACGGCTTTGAGCCGAGTAGGTGAGCCCTAAATTTGACAAGAGCATACTTCATTGAAAGTAGCTCCTTGTCATGAACGGGATAATTCCGTTCCGCAGATTTAAGCTGCCTCGACTCAAACGCAATTACGCTTTCCCTTCCTGCATCGTCTGCTTGTAACAAAGCACATCCGATTGCGAAATCGGAGGCGTCGAAGACGACACTAAATGGTTTCCCAGAGTCTGGGAGAGCAAGAACGGGAGATTTTAACAATCTCCCCTTAACCGCTTCAAAAGCGTTTTGGTGTTCAGTTTCCCAACACCAATCAACATCCTTCTTAAGAAGGTCGGTCAATGGCTTCGCCATTTCAGCGTAGTTCTCGCTGTACTTATGGAGATAGTTGGCTAATCCAAGCCACTTCCGTAAATCTCTAAGATTTACAGGCGAAGGCCACTCAACAAGGGCTTTCACCTTCGCGGGATCCGCTCGCACTCCATCCTTACCGATGAAGCATCCGAGTAAAGGAATTTACTCAGCACCAAAGATACATTTGGATTCGTTTGCATATAACTTATGCTCTCGCATACATTCGAGCACCGCTCGAAGGTGTATCAGATGCTTCTGAACATCAGACGAGTCTCCTTCCGCACGACTATGAACGAATATGTCGTCGAAGTACGTCTGAGCGTACCTCCTATGAGAGCGGAAGAGTTGAGTCACCAAGCGATTGAAAGTCGCTGGTGCATTTTAAAGCCCTTGTGGTATAACAAGCCACTCCCACAGCATGCCACTAGGCGTGCTAACCGCCGTCAGCGGAATATCGTACGCTCGCATGAGCACCTGATAATATCCGTCCACCAGATCTAAGGCACTGTACACAGTACAGCCCGCCATATTGTTCTGGAGGACATCCTTCCGAGGAATCGGAGTCTGCATGGGTACAGTAGCTGCGTTCAGCTTGTTATACGCATGCACAATGCGCCACTTTCTGTTCGGTTTACGAACACAAAAAGTGGGAGATGAGTGGGGAGATTTACTCTCCCGTACCATCCCTGCCTCTTCTTTCCCCTTGAAGAATGCGTCGATGACGTCGCATTGTTCGTTGGGGAGAGACCACTGCCTAGTGACGCAGTATTTGGTTCCAGGAACCAAATCAATTTCATGTCGAACTCCCCGATCCGGTGGTAACCCCATCGGCGGGTTGTCACTAATGACATCTCCAAATTCCTTCAACAAGGAATGGTAAGGGTCCCCAGGATCCGCAAGGATCTTGAGGCCGCTTCTGGCATTCAATGCTTGTTTGGTTTGCACCAAAACTGACTCTTCCATCGTGGATGAGGAGTTCAACTCCTCTTCCGGACGCAACACGACGACCTCGTCGATTTCATCTCCTTTCAACGCAGTCTCAAACTCGTTGAAGGACATCTCCTCCAACGACAACAGTTCGCCTACCCCAGGCAACCGTTCCAGGCTTACGCCTTCTGTGACAACACCTGTCACACTATCCAGCATCCTGTAGGACTGCTGACTACTTGCCTCGGGACTCATCCCGAGACCCAGATGGGGGAGTCAATTGCCCCATCTATTGGAAGCGCCACGCGCCTATCCACAGAGCTCTCTACCTCTACCACGGGTGACTCGCCGGTCTCACCTATAACGGCGTAGTCGGAATCATTTCCGACGTGCGAAAGAGACAAACTTCGGGTCTCTTCGCTTGGAAGCGCCTCGCGCTTAACCACAGGTGTCTCTACCCCTACCACTGGAGTTACCACAGGTAACTAACCAGTCTCGCCTTTCACGGCGTGGGGGTTAACCGCCGAATCCCCCTCGTTAAGGAACTCTTCCTTAACGCCATTGGGAATGATCATTTCAGACATCCCAATCTCTGGCATCTCACGCCAGAATTGCTTTTGCGATCGAGCAAAGGTGGGTTCATGGCTCGCCAATGCTTCACCCGACCGCGGGTGCGTTGAGCCAATGGACTTAGACTTCCAGTCTATACATGGCTCGTGGCGTTCCAGCCACTTCATGCCCAGAATGAGGTCATACCTCGAGTCCAAATCCAGGACTATGCAACGTTCTAAGCTGTCGAAGTCTGCAAACTTCAGCTTAAGGTCAATCGAGACCTTGGGTACAGAAACCTGTACGCCCGTCGCTAGACGGACCGTGACAACGTCACGAGAACGTGCCTCTAGGGCCTCGGCATACAGCCGACTCTTCACAACAGAAGCCCGTCTTACATAATTGTCAGACGCTCCGGATTCTATCAAGACTCTCGAAGGCTTATCAAAGCCTTTCACGTCCGCAAGGACTACCAGCAAACCTGGCTGGTACACCAAATCGGTGCTAGAAAGCACCGCTTCCCTCGGGGCTTTGTGCTGTCGTCCCCTACCTTGGGGCTTAACAGCACTGAGTGGTCTTCCAGTAGGGCGTCCCGCACCTACTGGGAGCCGTCGTTTCCCGACGAGTTGGGCCAGGGCTTCTTCGCAACCCTTGGCCCTTTTAAGCTAGTATCTCGCTGGGGGTTTCGCGACATTTGTTCCGCAGATGATCCGTGCTCCCACACTGGAAGCATCTCAGCGGTCCATGCCGCTGCAACATTGCAAGGAGCTCTTCTCCGAAGCCCTGCGGAAAGGAGTCAGAGTGACGCTTAGCGGGAGTTTTCTCCTCCGCTTCGACCTGACTACGGTCCATGGGTTCGGGACCCACCTTAGAGGAACGGAAGTTCCTCTCGGCGTTGAACGCCATCTTGAACGCCTCCCCCAGGGATTGGGGTCGGCATCGGAAGAGCTCCGAACGTGCTGGCCCTTCTCTCGGGCCTCCCATGAAGACGAGGATGGACACATCGTCCGAAACGCTTTCGCGTACATCCCTGCCAACAGGGTCTTAAGTTCTTGGATATATGTTTCCAAGTCCCTAGTGCCCTGACGGCACCTCAGAAACGCCAGTTGATTCTCGAAAACCAGATCAGGCGTTGCGTACATGACCATAAGCTTCTGCTTAAGGACCTCCCAGGTAGGGAACACGTTCGTGACCGAGTCCGAACACGTAAACGCCCATGCACGGGCTTTAGCCGTAAGATGGGTCAGCGCAAGTCCCACTTGCAAGTGATCAGTGATCACATTCGCTGTGGCGAAGGCCGTTTCGACCTCTCGTAACGACACATAATGGTTATCACCTTTTTCCCCAGTGAATTACTTTATCTTAAAGGACAACGGGGGACGCACCCCCGTGGAACGACCTCCACTACAACTCGCCTCATGAGCGATGAGGGCATTTGCCCTTGCCTTTACGGCCTCAAGGCCCTGCTCCACTAGGAGCTGCATACCCTTCTCACACAGTAAGGGTAACAGCCTTTTAAAGGCTTCCTGGTGGACGAGGGTTAAACTATCCCAATCGTCCTGATCCATCCTTTGCAGAGGATGCCTTAGTCTACCAACACAGGTGTTGGATTGACTACAAGTGCTACCAGATGTAGCCGGTGCGTATACGCACGGTGAGGCTAGCGCACAGAGGAAGACTCTTCCTTAAAGCGGTGTATACCGCTACTTAGCCAATACGCCCTTATAAAGGGCTTAGTAGGAGAGATCTCCTACTCGGGGCCAAGATTCCCGGGTTGGTTTACGACTTAGCCTTAACGGCTGTATTCCCTTTACGGGATGTAAGTAAAGGGAGGACTCCCTCTTACGTACGACACTCACTGCACGCGCGACCGGTCGAGGTCGCGCGACTGCACTTTAGAGTGAAATGTAAACTGAATATATTTAATATGTAATAATTTAAACTAATATAAACTATATGTAACACTAAGTAGAATATTCCTAATTCGTACCTAGCTAAAATGTAGTGTACACACCTGTGTACTGACACGTGGATGGCTGACATAACACCACACCAAAGGCCCATGCCCTGATTGGTTAAAATAACCAAAGGTTCGAAACCTTTCAAACCGGCCAATACTGACCTCAACCGAGGTGTACTCATGTACACCAACACTCAGTGTTACCCGAATGTAACCCCGTTACAGTGGCGTCGTCGCCATGCTCCTGGGCCCGAATGCCCCGGTCCTCGCCGGAGCGACATCAATTCTTTCTGTTTCAATTCTTTCTTTATATATGTTGATGTTATTATATAGAAGATATAACCGAAACATTCTGTGAATGTCAGATAAAACCGACCCATTCTGTGAATTTCCGTGAAAAACCGACCCATTCTGTGTAATTTCTCTTAAATCAACTCACCCACCATGAACGTGTGGTAAAGTGTACCATAAAATTGGTGCATAATTGTGGGTATGACTGTGGGCACAACTGTGTGTGTAACTGTTTGCACAACTGTGTGTACCACTATGGGTACAACTGTGGTGGACATGGACGGGACATAGACGGGCATCGTGAGAAGGGACAACTAGGTACGGGTACCTAACGGATAGCGACGGACGACAAAAAATCAGGTCGACTGGTCGACGGAGTACGTTGGAATGGGTAGTTCTGATTGGTTGATATTAGGTAATTGGTAGTTTTTAGTATATAAGTGCTAATAAAGGGGGCTGTATAAACTGACCGAGCCTTTTGTCTAAACTGACCGTAATATTATCATCGAAGTACAATGTACTTAATTAGTGTAAGAGTGTTTGATGCCTCTATTAAAGGAACAGATATCAAGCCTTTTCATCTTAGCATGCAATTCAAGCCTGGTCTCGCCAATTTTCTGAAAGTTTTTGCAATTTTGTGGCGCGAGCTTGCAGCCTAAACTCATTTATTATCGCTAAGTAGACAATGGCTCCCCTAGCTTTACGGTAACGTTGCGTGACTAAATAGGCGCTCACATCTTGAGCATAGAGATCAATGTCGCTTTCATAAATCCCTTGCATATTGAAGTACATTAGCTTAGATTAATTGTAATAGCAGGTGCTTGAACTAGTAAGCAATGGTCGGAGCCAACCCTTCGTGCAGAAACTGGAAGTACTTAATCACGACTACCAATGTCATGAACACGATGCAGACGATAGAAAAGAGTGATGCGAAGCGCAGCGACTCCATACTTCGTAGCAGCAATTTGATGGATGTACCAGACTTCAACGTGTCCAAATTCTATGCCGTTTTACGTCGCCTAACTCCTTACACTAATTAAGTACATTGTACTTCAATGATAATATCAAGGTCAGTTTAGACAAATGGCTCGGTCAGTTTAGACAGCCCCTAATTTATAGTATAATTTAGACCATAGTCTAAATTATACTAAATTTATTATGTTTAATTGGCTTTCAAGAACTCTTGGAGCAAGGGTTTTTTATGGTTACTAGAGTAAGGAAAAATATGAAAAATAAGCTTATGTCTCTTGTTGATAAAGCCTTACTTCTAAAAAGAGCTTTGATAGAATCGGTCTTTGGCAAAATCAATTAATATTACGCGGTCTTACAGGAGATAAGGGCGAGCGTAATAGATTTGCAGAAACTCGCAGTATGGTTACTAGAGTAAGGAAAAATATGAAAAGTAAGCTTATGTCTCTTGTTGATAAAGCCTTACTTTTAAAAACAGCTTTGATAGAATCGGTCTTTGGAAAAATCAAATTGTTGGGTAAATTTGAGTTCTCCTTTTGCGTCCGATCGATTAAATAGACTACAGCGACGGCAACTAGCGCCCCCTATATTTACCTGCGCCTCTACGTCCCGGGCGGGAGCACTTAGTGCCTTTTTGGCCCACCGGCAGACGTAGAGTTCATGGGAACTCGTCAGCAGCTCCGCCCGCTGTGTCAGCGGCTTCTTCGTTCGTAAAGGTTTTCTTGGGAAAGTGATCGAGCAGTGCTCTCTCACCTCTTCCCCATTGGTACACGTTTGGCCCCTAAGAGTTCGGCTGCTTTAAGCGCCCCACGGGAACTCTAGGTGGATTTTAGTGGAAACCGTCGATCAGCCCGTAGAACGCGCTGATCGACCCTCCTCTTAAGTTCAAGCGTAGAATACATAGTATATTGGATATTCTATTAGCGTACTAAGCTTAAGAGGCTCGGCGATCGGGTGGTGAAGACATCCGCTACCAGATCAAGTACCCCTTCACCGATCACCACCAATATCAACAATCTGTGACCTGCGACCCGATCACCTGTTCGCAACTCGCGCCAGCTCGTGGGGATTCAACTAAATCGATCAGCTGTCCTGATCATCGACTTTTTGTACCTGATCAAGCCTGATCAAGCCTGATCACCCCTTATCATAGATCACCCCTTGATCATCGATTATTGACCCTGATCACCGCTGATCAGTGATCATCGACCTTGATCATCCCCTGATTATTGATCAGCGCTCCTGATCATCGACTGTTTACGCCTGATCAAGCCATATCAAGCCATATCAAGCCTGATCGACACCGGTCGATTCGTTACGAGTTCATCCCAATCTTGCATCGGAACCTCGCGGGTCTACGTCCCGTTCATCTGAAGAGCGTCCCACTCCCAAGCTGTCGGTTACATAAGATGAGCAAGACACAAGACCAGTCACACAAAACAACCGGAGGACCCCCTTCGTTATTCGGAAGTCCGGGCGCCGTGGTAACGTCTGATCGAGCCTCAAGAACTTTGATCATCCGCTCCACCACAAACGGACCATGCCACATGTGTGCTACCTCCCGGGCGTAACCTCCGTTTGCTCTGTTTAGGTATAGCCACAAATTGACCCTAGCTTGATGCAGTGAGGGCTGACTTGATCTTTTTTCTGTTCAGCTCTCTCCTTATCGACTTGGCCAGCTCATTGATCTACCCGCGAGCCAGCCGAGAACCCTCATTCTCCAACGGATGGTATCACGACAGCAACTCCTCGTACAGAAGTCCGGGATGGCAGACTCCAAGGTGGACCCCGGGTCCCAACCTAAAATATGGTGTCTCTCGACCGATGCGTTTAATGTCCAACCGCTCAGCATACTCGACGCAAACTTCTGCCCAGCAGCAGTGACATGCATTTTAATAGCTTGGGATAGCGTCTGTACCATTAGGTTTTTGGTTCTTCCGTTGGGGCGATAGGCCATCTTCGCACCTTGCCTCTTCCCTAGGGTTCTGTTGAATTCTCGGTTGACATCTGCCATGAATACCAGCTCCCGGTCATGTCGAATCACTTCAATCGCGCCAAATCTTTGGAATACTCCCTTTTTGTGCTTCTGTTTTTTTTTGGGAAACTCGTAGTTGGCCTTGGCGGTCGTCAGCACAGCAAACAAATTAGTCCAGGTGAAGAACTAAGTGTTTCTGTGTGACGACTTGAGCAGCGACGGGATACGATACATTACCATGACCTGGAATGGTAGGTCGCCTGTATATTTATTTGCGACTGCGTTTTAGTCTTTGACAGACGATAGACAATCGGCGAAATTTCTCGTCATTTTTCTTTTGAAGCAAATGATAGTTGACTTCCCTTAGATTGTACGCAACCTTGACTGGCGTCAAGATGATTCTCAGGTGGGAGCTCCAAGGAGGTTGTGCTATTTATGATTCTTCATATATATATTAATATAATTTCACGTAAGAACAATGTAATTTCACGTAAGACCAATGAAATCTGACTAAGGAGCTACGGATGCCGCTGAAGACGCCAAAAAACGAGGTTTGAGATCACGAGGGTACATGACTTGCGGTGAATGATCTGAGGCGATTTATCACAAGGAGCTGAAGAAAGGTTGAAACAATCTTATTCGTAGTGATAACTTATGGAGGCAACTAATTACAATCCGTAGTACGTAACACTGTAAAAGTGTCACGGGACAAGGCGTATATTTATTGTGATGAAGTGAAGTCAAAAAGAATGATCAGCGGGAGGATAATGTTTGCAGTTGCAGGATATGGATCGGCCAAGTAAGGATGAGTTATTGGTGGTCTGTCGATAAAGCGAGAGGTAAAGAGCGGCGGAAGACTCGTTCGAACCCGCGATTCTCACCGCTCGGCAGCAAAAGAAGGAAGGGTCAAACTCGATCAGGAGTTAGCATCTGATCAGAAAGAAGCCAAAAACTATTAGCGTTATTATCAATTCCGGATACTGTCATATCGTGGGGTACGTGATATATCACGTATCTAATAGATTAGAACATACATAAATTATATTACATGTCTAAGTCATGACGTCGTAAAATATAGAGTACGCCATGACGTCGTACGGAGAATGTTCTAGAACGATAGGCTTAGAAGTAGCACAGATAGCGAACTAAGGACCTAACTCTCACTTTTAAATTTACATCGAGCTTATAATCTGGAAGCACCCCTTGGTCTTCACCGCTTCCTCGCCGCCGTTCTAGCCGTCCTGCAGCACCGCCGCCGAAAGCACTGCCGTTTCCGCCGTGCTTGCCGTCCCCGCAGCACCGCCATTTCCGACGTGCTTGCAGTCCCCGCAACACCTCAGTCCCCGCAGCACCGCCGTCTCCGCCGTGCTTGCCGTTCTTGCCGTCCCTGCAGCACCGCCATCCCCGCAGCACCACCGTGCTAGCCGCTCAAGAGCAGTGACTTGGAGTGTCCTCGTCAGTCCCGATCTTTTTTGAGGTCAGGGACTCCATTTTATTGGCTGTAAATCCTTCCGGGCCATTGATACTGCCGCCGTTATCGAGACGTTGTCTTTAGACTATAAATCGTTTTGTTTCGGTACTAAGTCAGTTGGGTTAACGGAAAGGTCTGCGCTTCGGTTCATGACCCGCCACTCGCACAAGAAACCCGCGAATACAAACACCGCTGACTCGCTTGCCCTTCTGTCTTTGCAGAAGTCAGACGCCGCTGATAAGTGTCGCGCCGACCTTATCGAATCGATCCGTCGAACCCGCCGCATTCTCTGCCGGTTCGAGAAACACTTGGATACGGCTCAGCGAACCGACTCGCGCAAGAACATTAGGGCTCGCCTACTAGCGCACGCCAGTGACCTGCTCAGCTTCGAGAGCACTGTAAGCTTACAAATCTCTCGCGAGATTGCTAAGCACAAGGCCGAAAACACCCCGGTCGCCAAGTCGAAGAAGTCCTTAAAACCTGGACCAAAAGTTGTCAAGAGAAGTAATTAAGTAGTTAATATCAATCTAAAACTGATATTAGCTAAATTATGTCTTCTCCATGACTTCCGATCAGCATGCCCAATTGCTGTTTACTATGGTTGCGACCATGGAAAAACAAGCAAAGTTACTGGAACAGATGCAAAAGTCAAAACAGTTATCGGAAATCAAGCTTGAAAGTGTAAAGCTTCCGACATATGGAGGGAGATTGGACGAATCGTTCCAGCTCTATAAAGAGCAAGTGGAGCAATACTTCTTCGCTAGAGGAGTGGACTGTAAGAGCAAAGAGCTCGCACAGAGAATTCTTGCCGTTCTGGGAGGAACATTGAAGAAAGGTGCCGATCAGTGGTATGTGATGCAAAAGCAGTACATCACAATAGTAGATGACTTTTTCAGCAAAGTCGAACGAGAGTTCCTGACTGCTGATTTTCAAGAGCGTTTGCGCGAAAATATGAATAATCTCAGAGAGCGCGACTGCAAGGATTTGCCAGATTATGTAAGCAAATTTCGACACCTAGCCACCCAAGTCCGAGACATGAGCGCGTTGGACCAGATCATGTATTTCCTACGTGGACTTTCCAGTAGTACGAAGGAAGAGGTTCAGTATCGTCGCTGTGCAAAATTGTCCGAAGCAATTACCGTTGCGTTGGACTTTGACCGCTCTCATCCTCAGAGATTTTCGAGAGGAAATTCGCACGACAGACCGAGGTACAGATCGTATGACAACAGTCGGCGAAGTCGCTCAAACAATGGTCCAGAACCGATGGACATAAATAACGTTCAGATTCCGTCTCGTGAGGAATGCCGCCGCAGAAATTTATTCTTTAAGTGTGGAAATCCGAATCACCGATCTGCTCAATGTAATCAACGCCGAACGCGTAACGATAGAGGAAATAATCGTTCAGGCCGGAGCAATCAACAGCATGTGAATCGTCAGCATGTCAACAATATGGACATCCGTGAAGACGAGCAAGAGACAACCGTGTACGATCGCGTCACAGTTAATGCCGCAAATGTACAAAAAAGGACCGAGGTTCAGCCTGTTGTCTTAGAGTCAAACAACCCTGAATCGGACACACAATCACAGGGTCAAATTCTAGTGAGTAATGGAATCATTGGAAATAAATTAGTTAAGATTTTAATCGACTCTGGTGCGTCAACAAACCTTATCAAACCAGGCTTGGCCTCGAAGATATTAAACACACAAGAGGTACAAGCATGTCGTTTTGATGGAACATGGACATCAAGTCAGACCACGAAGAAAGGGGAAGATACCATTCGTGTAGATGGTATGGAGTTTCCAAAGATGCAGTTTACTGAATCGGAACTGCCGGAAACACATGACGTTATATTTGGTCAACCGTGGTTCACCAAGTACAATCCACAGACATATTGGCGCACGCAACAGATTAAAGTTGCAGCTCTTACGAGCTTCGAGGACATAGATGGTCCAACCTTCCAAGAAAAGATGAAAAGTGGAGCTTACGGTGAGGTGTACCATTTCAAGATATCCAACGTCGAACCGTCAGAAGTGCCGCAGGATTTAAAACCAGTTCTGGAAAAATTCAAGGACGTATTCCAAGAACAGCTCCCGAATGAAAGCCGCCGAAGAGAGCTGTTATTTTCGAGCTGCACATGAATCCTGACGCAGTGCCGAGTTCCCGTGCTCCCTTCCGACTCTCGAAGGTAGAACAGGAAGAGTTGCAGCAATTCGTGGAAGAGAACATTCGTAAGGATGGATAGAATTGTCAAACTCTCCATGGGCCTCCAATATTTTTGGGATTCCCAAGAAAGATCCTGAAACAGGAAGGTTCCCAAAACGCGCAGAATGGCTTCGCAGTGGAAATTCGAAGATCCCCATTCGTTGGGTGATTGTCTATCGGTATGTGAATAGCATGTCAGTCGTGGAAAAAAATCCCTTGCCATTGATCGAAGACTTGTTCGATCGTATGGTTGGATGCAAGTATTTTACGTTGCTTGATCTCGCACAGGGATACCATCAAATGGTAGTGTTGCCTCAAGTCAACCGTATACGGCTTTCAGAACCCAAAAAGAAACATATCAGTGGTGCGTTGCACCGATGGGATTATCTGGAATGCCTGGAGTGTGGTCACGTCTTATGAGAACATTGTTCGATAAGTTGGTAGACTTTGTTGTCGTGTATCTCGACGATATATGCATCTTCTCGCGTACAATGGAAGATCACGTTAAGCACTTTCGCGCAGTATGCGAAGTGTTGCGCAAGGAGAAACTATATACTCGACTCTCCAAATGTGCATTTGGGCGTAAATAAATCGCGTTCTTAGGACACATGGTTTCCGAAGACGGTCTACGGGTCGACCCAAAGAAAACAGATGCTATCGCAACGTTCCAAGCACCAACATGTCGCAAAGAGGTGATCAGATTTCTGGGATTAGCTGTATATTACCGTAAATTTATCTGCAATTTTGCAATGATCTCGCGTCCCCTTCGAGATTTAACCAAGCAAGGTTCCCAATGGAATTGGGGTCCACATCAGCAAACAGCATTTGCAGCATTGAAAGTCTCACTTCAGCAGTCGCCTACTCTGAAGTTACCGGACTTTAGTCGCCCGTTTATTGTGACAAAAGATGCATCTGGATTTTGCATCGGTGGAGTTCTGTCACAAGGCATAAACGGAAAAGACCACGTCATCGCGTTTTACTCAAAGCTTTGGGTCCCCATGAATTAAAATGGCCTGCACATGAGAAGGAGATTTTAGCCATCAAGACCGCTCTGGAGAAATGGCGTCCATATCTCCATGGAAGACATTTTTCAGTCTATACCGACAATTCAGCATGCAAGTGGATGCTTCATCATCCGAAAGTGTCACCAAAATTGGCACGCATGTTGACGTTCTTTTCCCAGTTTGACTTTGTCTTACATCATGTCAAAGGAAGTTCGAATGTCGTGGCTGACGCATTATCGCGCTCAGCTGTGTCTGGGGAAGATTCAGCAGAAATTGCTGTGAATCCGTCCAATGTTCCGGATATGTCGCACTTCGTACATGAGTGTACCGAAGACTGTGCTCAGCATTCCAAACTTTTGGAAAGACACATGGTTCACTCCACCCTCATTCAGAACATTCCGCTGGATGTTTTCCAACTCTTACTCGACGTAGTAGAGTTGCGGGGGGAGAGTCTTCCGATAGGAGTCGCACAGGAGCAAATCCACAACACCGAATTTTACGTGGTACGCGCACATATCAGTGACAAAGTGCGAAAAGCGCTTCAGCAAGGTTATAATAAGGACAAGTTATTCAAGGATATTTACAAAACAAAGAAGTCGAATGGAAACTTCATCTTCGACAAAGGACTCATATATCTGAGGCAAGATGAAGCAATGCAGCAAATATGCATTCCGGCAATACCAGATATAAAGACGAATATACTGTACGAGTTTCACGATGCAGCCACAGCAGCACATCCCGGAGTTCGAAGAACTTACATGAAGTTGAAGCAATGGTACTACTGGCCAAAGTTACTCGAGACTGTGCAAAAGTACGTCGAGACATGCGAAACATGTGCTCGATGGAAGTCAAATAGCCAGCGAAAGAAAGGATTAATGATCCCTATCCCCATTCAGAAGGAATTCTGGGAAGTGGTATCAATGGACTTCATTACTGGTCTACCCGTGTCAGAAGGGTATGACGCTATTTTTGTGGTTGTGGACAAGTTGTCGAAAAGACCGATTTATGCACCAACTTACACGACTGCCGACTCAAAAGACACTGCAAAGTTGTTTTTTGACGCTGTAGTCCGACATCATGGACTGCCGAAAGTCATTATCAGCGATCGAGATCCGAAGTTTACAGCAAACTCCTGGAAATCACTAATGAGCATCATGGGTGTAAAGTTAAGTATGAAGACCGCTCATAGAGCACAAGCGGATGGTCAAACGGAACGCCAAAACTTGGTGTTAGAAGACGCTTTACGCTGCCTGGTATCATACAGCGGAGAAAATTGGTCCAAATTACTTGGAGCTATCGAGTACGCACATTCCACATCGGTGAATGCGTCTACCAAGCTCACCCCATTCGAGATTGATACTGGAAGAAAAGTATCCAATCTGATTTCCCAAGAAAGAGATTTCGATAGTCTGGAAACGCAATCACTATCCGAGTTCGCCTCGAGGTTCGCCAAGGATCGTCAAATAACTAGTAAGAAAGGCACGCGAAAACCTGATACAAGCCCAAGAGAGACAGAAGAAATACTACGACTCGAAACGAGTAAGTCTCACCTTTAAGGTTGGAGACTTAGTATTATTGGACACCAAGAACTTACCACTCAAGACAGTTAACTCTCACACGGAGTTAAAGAAGTCAAAGCTCGCAGCGGAAAAAGTGGGACCGTTTGAAGTGATCAAGATGATCAACCCGAATGTAGCTAAGTTGAAGCTACCGCGAAATATGAGGAGGTTACACTCATCATTCAACGTCGACCTACTCTCGCCTTACAAACCGAATTGCTCCAAGTTCGCTGGACGAACGATTCCAAAAGCATCCGGTTATCCTAGAGTCAGATACTGGAGACGAGTTGCACATTGTGGAAATTACTTCGTCGTCGTCAGCGCGGCCGCCAAATCGAATGGCTAGTGAAATGGCATGGACTCCTAGAGTGTGAAAGTACTTGGGAGCGCGAGAAAGATATCCGCCACTTTTCGCATTGGCAGCAACTAGTAAAGGAATTTCGAGACAGCCAACGCGAAGTCAAGTCAGGGGGGATGACATATCGTGGGGTACGTGATATATCACATACCTAATAGATTAGAACATACATATATTATATTACATGTCTAAGTCATGACGTCGTACGATATAGAGTACGCCATGACGTCGTACGTTATAGAGTACGTCATGACATCGTACGTTATAGAGTACGTCATGGCGTCGTACGGAGAATGTTCTAGAACAATAGGTTTAGAAGTAGCACATATAGCGAACTAAGGACCTAGCTCTCACTTTTAAATTTACATCGAGCTTCACAGATACTGTGTACACTACATTTTAGCTAGGTACGAATTAGGAATATACAGGTCAAGCTGATGGACCCGATATAGAAGTTTAGGATGCGTTAAAGGTGATCGGGTGACCCGGAGGATCGGTTAAGGTAATTCAGCATTTACGTGGAGAAGTTTTGGGAGTTAAGGTCTAATGCAGGCTAGGTGGTGCACATGGTTCTTGGAATAGTATCAGCATACAATATTCTTTCAGCTTGGCAAGTCATTACGCCACGTGGCTTTGGTAACAAGGTTTAACCAAGTCTGTAGAAAAATGGTTATTTTATACATTTGTTCGATGTTTCGAAACAAAAAGCAATTTTCAGTGTCACTTTTAAAAATGATACCGTGAGATTCGCTTAGATATTCCTTTTTACCATTTCCGTGAATGACCTACACAATCTGAATATCGTCGTCATAAAACTATATAAAAGATAATTTTCAGATGTACTGATGAAACGCATCGCCTAAATGGAAGACCACACTCGTCATAATTAAACTGCTACTCTTCCACTTAAGTAGTTTAGGGCATGTTTGTTGTGAATAAATATTTCCCGAAAATGTAGTGAAGTAATAGCAGTTAGCCTTTTATGCTATTTGTTACTTAGTACAAAACGTCGTTGCAAGGCTACATTTCTCTAATTTACAGCTCGTAACCGTATCAGAATTTTGCTACTTGTCGTACGTACGAATTCTTTTCCAGATCTTGTACTTTCATGCCTACGCGTCGTAAGCTGATAAGGATAAGGGTTAAGGTCGAGCGTTTCCACCTTACTAGGAGCTGAAGTGGATGCCTTCAAGTGATGATACGGCGTAGTAATTCGCTTCTGCTCGCTTAGACTTTCAGATTGTGGCTGATCATTTGGCAAAGACGAGGTGTCACGAAAGCGGTCACGACCAATGGCTGACGCGTCTTTTTGGGTCTTTCCATATAAAAAAGCAGTAATAGAATACCACACTCTCTATGTAGTCTATATGTTATGTGGGTGAAAGACAATTAACATAGATACAAACAAAAATACTTCTGTAAAACATAATATTAAAGAATTTAGGGGAATTTTATAAAATCCCGCTTTCCTGGAAAATAATAAGCAAAAGTACCTTGGGTGAGGATGGCATGCGCCATTTAGTGGACCCTTTAAAAATGGAGCGTGTTACAAACCCATTTGCACCTGGCACGTTGTTTGAATGCATGGTTAAAGCGCGCCAAGTATTGAAAGCATTCTCACTGAAGTAAAATTCTCGGTATGTCTCGGCTTAAAGTGAGTCTACAAAGTTGCTCGCCTTTTGTCCTAATGCTGCTGAATGGCATTGTTGTTTTCGCATTAGCATCCGAAAACAGCATGACAACAGCTTCAAAAATGTGAAATGAAACATCAGCCATGATGTTTCCTTCCGCATGAAAGCTGGTGCATAGATTGACTCTTTTTGGTTGCTGACATGAAGCCCATGACAGACCAGTTTTCGTCAATCCAACCCGCCGACGTACAAAGCAGAGCGCTTCCAGAATATGGAATCGATGTTACGTACCGTACAGCTTGGGCTGCACTCAACAAAATCAAGAGACAAGATAAATATCAGATGCAACAATCATTTCAGCTGATTGGTAGTTTTCTCGAATTTTTCCGACAGGAAAACCTACATAGCTCGTCAGCTCTGCAAACTGACGGAAACACGTTTCAGCGTGCATATCTGTGTCTCGCAGCCGATACCCATGTACTTAATTTCTCAAGGAATATAATGGTTACTGATGGATGCCATATAATAAGCGAATATGGTGGAGTAATTCTTGGAGCTTGCGTCAACGATGGATTGGGACGCATGTTGCCAATCGCCATCGCTCTGACATCGATTGAAAACCAAGAGAATTGGGAATGGTTCTTCAACCAATCAAGGCATCTTGTGGCCTTTCTCATGAGTCGAAGTCTACGATAATTCATGACAGAAAAATGGATTGCAGGCCGCCATGCGGACTGTCTTTCCTCATGCGGTACAAGCTCTATGTTGCTTCCACATCGAGAAGAAAAACTGCTCGTTATAAGACCAAGGTTTAGGGTCTGCTGTAGAAAGCTGCAAAAGCTTGCACAGATCTCAAGTTCATGGAGGCTATGACTGATATCAAGGCTGAATCGCGCGGGGTGCACGATTATCTAGAAGATATCGGTCCTGAAAAGTGGGCGTTGATTAGGGCGCCACAGATGAGATATGAAATCGTAACCGGCAACTCGGCTGAATCAATGAAAGCTGGCTATCCGATTTGCGTGAAAAGTATCATCTTGAAATCTTGCTAGGTTTTGCCCTTAACAGGCCAGATGATCAAGGAACGATTCGACGAGGCTCTTGCTGAAACAGACTCTATCCCAAAGGCTGTTCACCAACGTTATCGGAACCTTTTGGCTTCTGGATCGTTTGGAACCATCAGGAACTATGGCAGATCAAACATTAACTGTGGAATTCGGCAACAGCAATAATTACACCATCGTGAAAGTACACGAAAAGTCCTGCTCTTGTGGAGAGCCCTCACTGTATGGATTCCCGTGCATCCATCTTGCAGCCGTCAGTAAGCAAACCTTGCCGCTGAATGACTTCGTTGATATATCATGCCACAGAGAGACGCTTCTTTTGCTTTATCAGTAAAAGATAAAGCCGGTAGAGCTCGAAAAAATGGTGTCGGATTGTGTAACAAGCCCACCTGTGGTATTGAAGAAGGTTGGGCGACCTCCCAAGAGGAGGATTAGGAGCCGTGGCGAAGTTGAGGAGGAGGACAAGCTTACTTGTTCACGATGCCATGGAAAATACCAAAATGTTAGAACATGTCAAAATATCTTGCCTGCCTCAGCGGCCTCTATTGTCCAAGAACAGGGATCTTGATCGCGAAGGAAGAAAAGAGTTGTCGTCTGTGCGAATTGTGGAGGAAATCATTATAAGAAGACACCTTGTCCTAATTATTGAATGTTTTTAAAACGGGTACTTTTGGTAATCATTTTCCAGGAAAGGAGAATTTTGTAAGATTCTCTAAGAAATTATTATCTTTATTTGGTTATTTCGATTATTTTTTTATCTAATACTAGCATAGTGCCCACGTTGTACCAACGGGGCAATAAATTTAGTATTTGTAACACTGCAGAAAGTATAGTGCCCCCGTTGTACCAACGGGGTAATAAATTTAATATTTGTAACACTGCATAAAGCATAGTGCCCCCGTTGTACCAACGGGGTAATAAATTTAATATTTGTAACACTTGAGAAAGCATAGTGCCCCCGTTGTACCAACGGGGCAATAAATTTAATATTTGTAACACTGCAGAATGTAAATTGGGGTTGACCTAAGAAAAATGCGAAGTCACGTCAAATAGATATACACTATATTCTAGCATAGTGCCCCCGTTGTACCAACGGGGCAATAAATTTAATATTTGTAACACTGCAGAATGTAAATTGGGGTTGACCTAAGAAAAATGCGAAGTCACGGCAAATAGATATACACTATATTCTATATTTTATCTAATTGAGACAGTAAGTAAGTCAGGCTATATGCTATTGTACGGAAGTCACTTTATACCCCGCTCCTTTCCTGACAAATGGACAAATGTCAATTTCAGCCAATCAAAATGAGTGAGAGCTGTCAATTTCATCTAATGAAAATGAGAGCTACGTACACCAAACATAACGTTTTTTGTATACATCGAGCTACGTACATACACGAAAAGACGGATCAAATTTTATTATATATATAGATTAGGATAACCAAGAAATGATAATTGGCTCCTTCAAGAGTAAAAAAACAGTAAGAAAATAGCGCACTCTTTATATAGTGTATATGTTAATTGGGTAAAAGACAATTAGCATATACACTATGTACAGAGTGCGCAATTCTATTACTGCTTTTTTATTACGTTTATGTTATCTAACCAGAAACTAAATTTAAATGGATTTTTATAACGAGTGCAGGCCAGCACGCGTTTAGGGTTAGGGTTTACATATAAAGGTTTATACAGTCGTCCCTCGGATAACTCATATCCTGATAACTCATAACCTCAGATAACTCGTAGGATTTGCGTTCCACCGTGCCCGTTCTATGGCCTATAACTAATAACTCATAACTCATAGACTGTCTGTATATAATGAGCTATCTGAGGGAGTTTTTTTTTTAATTTTGGGACTGCCTAAAGCAATGATCGAGGGTGCGTTGAGTGGTGGAAGCAATGCGAAGGGAAATCTGAAGTTCACGTATGCGCCTGTGGAACGCCCGATCAGCTGGACTGGACAAATCTAGAAGAGAGGCAGTAGTGGCAAGGGCCTTCAGATTTTCTTCCTTGCTTATCTTCACCACCTCCACCTGCTCCTGTTCCTCTTCGACCTCCTCTGTCTGCTGCACCAGTAAGATGATTTCCGCATCAGTAAGCTCCACATGGGCAGTGTCAACCTCCTCTTCCGTACTCAGTAGGTCGTTGATCTCCATTGGGTTCTTCGGACGAAGCCTCTGAATGGCATAAAGCAGCTCTAGCTCAACACCACGCTCCTCATCACTGACCTCAAGCTGAGGTGTCTCTTCAAACAGGTTCGTGTGGCAAAACAGTTTGCCACTGTTGCTGCTGAGATTTCCTCCCACGCGGCTTTGCTCCAATACATATCAGTCAATTGGTCAACCTTGTGGATCTCACGCTCACCCCGCTCATCACGATCCACGGCATTTAGAAGATGAAAAAGGCGGTAGTGCCGTTTAAATGCCGAGATTATTCCTGCATCCATTGGCTAGATCTTTGACGTGCAGTTGTACGGGAGAAACTGGACAAAAACATGCTCCAGTTCAAGACCGTTGGTGACATGAGAGGATGCATTATCCAGCAAAAGGAGGATCTTCCAGTTTTTGGCCTAGCAATATAATACCTTTAGCTTCCAAGAGAGCTGTTGAAAAACAAATCAAAAGTCTGCTTACCTTCATATCAGCTTCGAGCTGCTTCAGCCACTCCTGAAAAAGGATACCCTTCATACACGCTTTCTTATTGTGGCGATAATAGAAGCCCAATTGCTCCCCAGACTTGTGCTTAAAGCAGCGAGGTTTGTTGGCTTTACCAATCAAAAACGGCTTCAGCTTCTTAGAGCCGTCTGCATTTGCAGTTAAGGCAATTGTGATCCTGGTCTATTATAAATTAAGTTAGTCATTAATGAAATATAGAAGCTAAGAAACTGTGAATAATGGTTTACCTTATCTTTCTTGATTCCCTCAATGCTCTGTTGCGAAATTGTCTTTCAGCAACCATGCTGCATAACAATCCTGAATCAAAGATTATCACGCTTCCAAGACTTTCAAATTCAACTGCACTTGTCAAATTCAACATACCAGTTTCATCCATGTTGAAAACATCTTTCAGTGGATAATGAGCTATGATTGCTCTCAATACTGGTAAAGCAGCATCAATTGCCTCCTGGTCTGCTGAACCACTCTACCCATGGATTTTAATGCTGTGTAATTTGTTCCGCTCCTGGAAGCGCTGCAACCAGCCATTGGAGAATTTGATTATGTCTTCAGGAATGCCAAGGTTCTCAGCAAACTTTTTCGCTTGAACTTTTATGAGCTCTCCACTAGGAGCAACCCGCCTTGTCTGGCACTGAAGTACCCAGGTCGCCAATGATTGTTCAAGCTGCGGGTTCTTGGAAACACGTGGGAGATTGGCGGCAAGCTCAGCCTCACCCAATGTCTCCAACTCGGGACGCTTCTTGAGGATGAGGGAAACACCAGATTGGGTGATCTTGATGCCAAACTCCTTACTAGCCCAAGCTGCAAGGGCAGTCTGGCTTATGGTCGGGTTTTTGGATTTGTTCTTGCAAATCTCAAGCCTCCGGCTGTTGTAAGGCGTAGCTGAGACATACCCTTAAGGCACGAGTAAAGTTAGTGAAGTCACCTGGAACACAACGCTACAGTGTGAGACACGTGAATCTAAAACTAAAGGATACAGTTTTTTATTTCTGTTAAAATCTTGAGCGTAGTATTGCGACCCTGGAGCTGGGAAGGGGGAAGGTTCAGAAGAAAGAAAGAAAGAAAAGTGTACACATTATTATAATTAAAGCTTTAGTCCTAAACTTTAATCATAATTCCATGCATATAAGCGACTTAAAATCATTGCGATTTTGTCCAATGATAAATTGCTTGTGCCGGCCGTCTCGCTACCGGTCACATACCGGACCAACAAGTATTACCTCTCATTGGTCGAAATCACTGCGATTTTCGTCCAAGAAAAAAATTGCTTGTACCGGCCGTCCGGCCGTCTCGCGAAATATCAGAGCAACAAGTATTACCGGTACTGTAGCCGGTGCGTATACGCACGGTGCGGCTAGCGCACAGAGGAAGGCTTTACTTAAAGCGGCGTTCGCCGCTACTTAGCCGATACGCCCTTATTAAGGGCTTAGTAGGAGAGAGCTCTCCTACTCGGGGCCAAGATTTCCGGGTTAGTTTACTCTAGCCTGTACTAGTGCCTTAACGGCAAGGCTCCCTTACAAAGGGTGTAGCTAAGGGGAGGGCTCCCCTTACGCTACGGCACTCACTACACGCACGACCGGTCGAGGTCGTGCGTCTGTACTACGGAGTGGAAAGTAAACTGAATATATATTTAATATGTAATTATTTAAACTAATATAAACTATATGTAACACTAAGTAGAATATTACTAATTCGTACCTAGATAAAATGTAGTGTACACACCTGTGTACTGACACGTGGATGGCTGACACCACCACACCAAGGACCCATGCCCTGATTGGTTAAAATAACCAAAGGTTCGAAACCTTTCAACCCGGCCAATACTGGCCTTAACCGTGGTGTACCAATGTACACCAACACTCAGTGTTACCCGAATGTAACCCCGTTACATCCTCCTCCATCAAGACTATTGCTTACGCAATAAACAAAATTTTGTTGGAGAACTCCAACGCCAGTACCCCTGGCTGTCCATTGTACACCCTCAGCGGTGCTATGGACGCAAACTATTCCGACGGCTCGGAAGTGGACGCCCTTGGGTAGCTCTCCCCAACGGCTGGCCATGTTGATAGCGCCGAACGGCGCTATCAGTCATCCAACCCATTCCCCACACGTGGGGAGAACGCACTAACTCGTGCGCCACCGTTACCCGCTAGGGGTGATACCTCCAGGTTGCCACAGAAAACCACCACCAATGAACCGTCCTTGGTTCAAGAGGCCCAACGTGCCGGACGGGAATGTAAGGGATCTCGCTACCCTCGAAAGAGGGCTAAGAACGCGGTCAAGAGAGGCTTAGCCTCTTATACCCCTGGACCAGCGGCTATACTGTCGCGTGAAATTGCGCATCGGAACCAACTCCGGGCCCGACTACTAACGCCCAAACATTATTCCGTTAAGGCCTACCGGACGCGCCTCGGGAAACAGGCACGCGGTGCCCTCGTGGATGTTCTCCTCGAAATTCCCCTTGTTTTCCTGAGGGAAGAAAGCGTCGAAGACGCAGAACAGGCGTTCCGCGCCTGCGCGGAAAGGGAGAAACACCTCCCCAGTTTCGATGCGCTGTACAACAGCTTTTCCGAACACGACGTTCGGGTAGAGAGAGCGCTACGCTTGGCCTATGTTGAGGCCAAAGCGTAAGGGCAATTGCCTGCCTCCTATTATACGCGCTCTGCTCTCGATGTGGTGCCGGAGAGCAATGCAAGCACAGCTTCTGCCTCCGGCGAACTCCCAGATATTGGGAGTGAAGGGGCTTCTTCATCCCCTTTGGTCGTTGACTCTCAGTGGGATTCTCCCGCTCGAAAGCGTCAACGACGTCACGGCAATCCTGCCGCAGGGGAGTCTCGTACTCCCACGAGTTCTGGGAATGTGGATACCCTTTCCACTTCACCAGGTACTGGGTCTCACCCCGGTGATGGCGTCGTGCCATCAGGCGTTCCACATGATAATGTGGCGTACCCTCCGTATCGAGCACTGGAGGAGGGGTCGCGCTATTTCGGCGTGACTTCCACGAGCGCTGTGATCGGCACAGCCTTCGTATCCAAGATGCTCAGGAGGAACTCCGCAAAGAGGGGAGTGCGAATGAACGCCTCGAGGAGCGGCTTGCTTCTCTCGGAACTCTCGTTGCGGAGCTTCAGGGTCGTATATCAACCCTGTCGGAGATGTTACGACCTGTTGCGCCTTTCGGCTATACGGTTTCTCACCCTCCTCCGAGAGGGTACCCGCCTCCGGGTTCTGGTATGGCTTAAGCATACCGACATAAAAGGTTGGATGCGTACGCATCGCCTTCGGCATGTCTAAGGTGTACGACAAGCCCTTTCGGGTTAACACCTTAAAGGGCCCCATAAACCTGGGGCGCAGTTTATTGCGCAACACATTTGAAACTGCATGTGTAGGAAGATTTGTAGCGTTTAATAAAACACTTTCTCCTACTCTGTATACCTTTTTGTTACGCCGTCCCTTTCGGTCAGCTTGCTCCTTCTGCTTGTCTTGGCTTTCCGCCATGGCATCGCAGACGTGTCGTAAGACACTAAGGCGCGTCGATAAAAACTTATCGATGTGCTTTCGCACAGATACAGGGCTGACATCGGGGAATCCTCCCCCCTCAATCCCTGGGCCACGCACACGTGGCGTCAACGGAACCCTCGGATTCACTAATCCGTTCGCGTAAAACGGGGTAAACCCCGTAGATGCCTGTACCGAATTGTTGATAGCAAATTCAACCATCGGAAGCATCTCACTCCAAATCTTTGGAGAATCCGGACATAAACTCCGGAGAATATCCTCCACAACGCGATTAACGCATTCCGTCTGACCGTCCGTCTGCGGATGATCCGCAGTGGACATGAGGAGATTGGTGCCCAGCAACTTAAACAACGCTCCCCAGAACTGTCCCGTAAAACGGGGATCCCGATCCGACACAACGGAATCGTGTAGACCATGTTGTCGAAAGACACGGTCTAGGAACACTTCTGCTTTTCCTTGTCCATCTATGGACTCTGGCACCGCCGCCAGGTGAGCCATCTTGCTCAAACGGTCTACAAAGACCAATATGCCTTGTTCCCGGCCTTATCCTTCGGAAAACCGAAGATAAAATCCATACTGATGGATTTCCAACACTCCGTTGAAACCGATAAGCTCGCCAAAGGCGCAGCTGAACTTGCAGAGGGTTTAACCCTCTGACACGTCTCACAGGTGCGTATATACGTACCGACCCACTTATACATATTGGGCCACTAATACAAAGCGCTTAAAGCGCTGTAGGTCTTATCCCGACCTAAATGACCCCCTGTAGGGGCGTCATGTGCCTCAAAGAGGACTCTATACTTCAGTTCCTCATTATGAGGAACTACCACCCGCGGAGTGTCCTCCGCGCTCGTGCTATAATATAGCAAACCGTCACAGTACCTGTAACGGTGTAAACGAGCTCTAGCTCGACTTGACAGGGTTGGATCAGACGAGCCAAGACCCTTTTCACCTAACGCGCGGATAAGCGCCGTACATTGAGGGTCTTTCTCATACGACTGGCGTATGAGATCTACCACAGACGTGGTGACGAATGTCGCGTGAGCGAGCTCGTAATCGGGACGACGCGATAACGCGTCCGCAAGCACGTTCTGCTTGCCAGGTTTATACTTAACCTCAAAGTTGTACTCCGCAAAGAAGGAGAGCCAACGGGCCATCCGTTGCGAGAGATGAGGCGACTTTGTCGCTGTCCGTAAGGACGCGTGGTCAGTATAAACCACGAACGGCTTTGAGCCGAGTAGGGGAACCCTAAATTTGAAAAGAGCATACTTCATTTCAAGTAGCTCCTTGTCATGAACGGGATAATTCCGTTCTGCAGCTTTAAGCTTCCTCGACTCAAACGCAATTACGCGTTCCCTTCCTGCATCGTCTGCTTGTAACAAAGCACATCCGATTGCGAAATCAGAGGCGTCGCAGACGACACTAAATGGTTTCCCAGAGTCTGGGAGAGCAAGAACGGGAGCTTTTAACAAGCTCCCCTTAACCGCTTCAAAAGCGTTTTGGTGTTCAGTTTCCCAACACCAATCAAAATCCTTCTTAAGAAGGTCGGTCAATGGCTTCGCCATTTCAGCGTAGTTCTCGCTGTACTTATGGAGATAGTTGTCTAATACTAGCCACTTCCGTAAATCTCTAAGATTTACAGGCGAAGGCCACTCCACAATGGCTTTCACCTTCGCGAGATCCGCCCGCACTCCATCCTTACCGATGAAGCATCCGAGGAAAGGAATTTCCTCAGCACCAAAGATACACTTGGATGCGTTTGCATATAACTTATGCTCTCGCATACATTCGAGCACTGCTCGAAGGTGTATCAGATGCGTCTGAACATCAGACGAGTCGCCTTCCGCACGACTATGGACGAATGTATCGTCGAAGTACGTCTGAGCGTACTTCCTATGAGGGCGGAAGAGTTGAGTCACCAAGCGATTGAAAGTCGCGGGTTCATTTGAAAGCCCTTGTGGCATAACAAGCCACTCCCACAGCATGCCACTAGGCGTGTTGACCGCTGTAAGCGGAATATCGGACGCTCGCATGAGCACCTGATAATACCCGTCCACCAGATCTAAGGCACTGTACACCGTACCGCCCGCCATATTGTTCTGGAGAACATCCTTCCGAGGAATCGGAGTCTGCATGGGTACAGTAGCTGCATTCAGCTTGTTATACGCATGCACAATGCGCCACTTTCCGTTCGGTTTACGAACACAAAAAGTGGGAGATGAGTGGGGAGACTTACTCTCCCGTACCATCCCTGCCTCTTCTTTCCCCTTGAAGAATGCGTCGATGACGTCGCATTGTTCCTTGGGGAGAGGCCACTGCCTAGTGACGCAATATTTGGTTCCAGGAACCAAATCAATTTCATGTCGGACTCCCCGATCCGGTGGTAACCCCATCGGCGGGTTGTCACTAATGACATCTCCGAATTCCTTTAATAAGGAATGGTAAGGGTCCTCAGGATCCGCGAGGATTTTGAGGCCGCTTCGGGCATTTAATGCCTGTTTGGTTTTCACCAAAACTGACTCGTCCATCGTGGATGAGGAGTTCAACTCCTCTTCCGGACGCAACACGACGACCTCTTCGATTTCATCTGCTTTCAAAGCAGTCTCAAACTCGTTGAAGGACATCTCCTCCAACGACAACAGTTCGCCTACCCCAGGCAACCGTTCCAGGCTTACGCCTTTTGTGACAACACCTGTCACACTATTCAGCATCCTGTAGGACTGCTGACTACTGGCCTCGGGACTCACCTCATCCCGAGACCCATATGGGGGGAGTCAATTGCCCCATCTACTGGAAGCGCCACGCGCCTATCCACAGAGGTATCTACCTCTACCACCGGTGACTCGCCGGTCTCACCTATATCGGCGTAATCGGAATCATCTCTGACGTGCGAAAAAGACGAACTCCGGGTCTCTTCGCTTGGAAGCGCCTCGCGCTTAACCACAGGGGTCACTACCCCTACCACTGGAGTTACCACAGGTAACTCACCAGTCTCGCCTATAACGGCGTGGTCGGAATCATTTCCGACGTGCAAAAGAGACGAACTACGGGTCTCTTCGCGTGGAAGCGCCTCGCGCTTAACCACAGGGGTCTCTACCCCTACCACTGGAGTTACCACAGGTAACTCATCAGTCTCGCCGTTCACGGCGTGTGGATTAACCGCCGAATCCCCCTCGTTAAGGAACTCTTCCTTAACGCCATTGGGAATGATCATTTCAGACATCCCAATCTCTGGCATCTCACGCCAGATTCGCTTTTGCGATCGAGCAAAGTTGGGTTCATGACTCGCCAATGCTTCACCCGACCGCGGGTGCGTTGAGCCAATGGACTTAGACTTCCAGTCTATCCATGTCTCGTGACGTTCCAGCCACTTCATGCCCAGAATCAGGTCATACCTCGAGTCCAAATCAAGGACTAGGCAACGTTCTAAGCTGTCGAAGTCTGCAAACTTCAGCTTAAGGTCAATCGAGACCTTGGGTACAGAAACCTGTACGCCCGTCGCAAGACGGACCGTGACAACGTCACGAGAACGTGCCTCTAGGGCCTCGGCATACAGCCGACTCTTCTCCACAGAAGCCCGTCTGACATAATTGTCAGACCATCCAGAGTCTATCAAGACTCTCCAAGGCTTATCAAAGCCTTTCATGTCCGCAAGGACTACCAGCAGACCTGGCTGGTACACTAATTCGGTGCTAGAAAGCACCGCTTCCCTCGGGGCTTTGTGCTGTCGTCCCCTACCCTGGGGCTTAACAGCACTGAGGGGTCCCCCAGTAGGGCGCCCCGCACCTACTGGGAGCCGTCGTTTCCCGACGGCTTGGACAAGGGCTTTTCCCCACCCTTAGTCCCTTGTAGCGAGTGTCTCGCTGGGGATTTTTCGGACATCTGTTCCGCAGATGATCCATGCTCCCAAACAGGAAGCATCTCAGCGGACCACGCCGCTGCAGCATAGCCAAGAGCTCTGTCTCGAAGCTCTGTGAAAAAGAGTCAGAATGACTCTTAGCGAGAGGTTTCTCCTCCGCTTTGAACTGACTCAGGTCCATGGGTTCGGGACCACCTTAGAGGAACGGAAGTTCCTCTCGGCGTTGAACGCCATCTTGAATGCCTCTTCCAGGGATTCGGGTCGGCATCGGAATAATTCCGAACGTGCTGGCCCTTCTCTCAGGCCTCTCATGAAGACGGGGATGGACACATCGTCCGAATACGCTTTTGCGTACATCCCTGCCAACAGGGTCTTCAACTCCTGGATATAAATCTCCAGGTCCTTAGTGCCTTGACGGCACCTCAGGAACGCCAGTTGATTCTGGAAAACCAGATCAGGCGTTGCGTACATGTCCATAAGCTTCTGCTTAAGGACCTTCCATGTTGGAAATACGTCCTTGACTGATTCCGAGCATGTAAACGCCCATGTACGGGCTTTGCCCGTAAGATGGGTCAATGCAAGTCCCACTTGCAAGTGATCAGCGGTCATGTTCGCTGTGGCGAAGGCCGTTTCGACCTCTCTCAACCAAACATAAAGGTTGTCACCCTTCTCTCCGGTGAACTCCTTTATCTTAAACGATAATGGAGGGCGCACCCCCGTGTAATAACCTCCACCACAACTCGCCTCATGAGCGATGAGGGCATTCACCCTTGCCTTTACGGCCTCAAGGCCCTGCTCCACTAGGAGCTTCATACCTTCTTTCCCCGTTAAGGGTAACAGCCTTTTAAAGGCTTCCTGTTGGAAGAGGGTCAAACTATCCCAATCGTCCTGAATCATCCTTTGCAGAGGATGTCTAGTCTACTAACACAGGTGTTGGATTGACTACAAGTGCTACCAAATGTAGCCGGTGCGTTTACGCACGGTGCGGCTAGCGCACAGAGGAAGGCTTTCCTTAAAGCGGCGTTCGCCGCTACTTAGCCGATAAGCCCTTATTAAGGGCTTAGTAGGAGAGAGCTCTCCTACTCGGGGCCAAGATACCCGGGTTAGTTTACTCTAGCCTTTACTAGTGCCTTAACGGCAAGGCTCCCTTTCAAAGGGTGTAGCTAAGGGGAGGGCTCCCCTTACGCTACGGAACTCACTACACGCACGACCGGTCGAGGTCGTGCGTCTGTAATTTAGAGTGAAATGTAAACTGAATGGACTTAATATGTAATTATTTAAATTAATATAAACTATATGTAACACTAAGTAGAATATTCCTAATTCGTACCTAGCTAAAATGTAGTGTACACACCTGTGTACTGACACGTGGTTGGCTGACACCACCACACAAAGGGCCCATGCCCTGATTGGTTAAAATAACCAAAGGTTCGAAACCTTTCAACCCGGCCAATACTGGCCTTAACCGTGGTGTACCAATGTACACCAACACTCAGTGTTACCCGAATGTAACCCCGTTACAGGTACCAACCGGTTATTCAAACAGAAGTGAGGATTGTATGGACAACCCTCAACAATTTCTCATACTTTTCCTACTTCTGGTGATTTTCTATTGTTTTGTTTTTGTTTTATGTTGTTTGGGGTTTTGTTTCGGGTTGGGTGACCTGTGTGGGTGGGTTTGGTTGGTTTTCTTTTTAGAAAAAAATTACAACACTGTACTCGGATAACTCATAACCTCAGGTAACTCATCGGATTTGGCATCCACCAAGGCTATGAGTTATCCGAGGGACGACTGTATATGACCTGCACTCAAGGGCAGGGTGCACTCGTTAAAAGCACTCAATTTAAATTAAAAAATGCATAAAAAAGAATTGTACCAATAAAATTAAAACGGGAATTTACAAATAAGGGAGTGATTTTGAAAATAATTACAGATACGGGAGTGATTTAAAAATATTTACAAATAAGGGAGTGATTTTGAAAATAATTACAGATAGGGGAGTGATTCAAAAATATTTACAAATTAGGTTGTGATGTCACTGCAAATTTTCGGGGTCAGCGTATACTGACCCCCCCATTTCCGTAAACTGACCCCCCCCTGGTGCATAGCCTTGAGATTTTATACAAAATTCAACAGTTACAGTTAGACTGAGCTTTTTGTTATGATGATGTGTTCACGGTGTAATTGTATTCTATTTCTCGGGTGGTACCTCAGCCGTACACTGCCGTAGTTATCACGCGCGATTTTTTCTACTGTTGATGATTCAATCCCGCTCTGTTCCATAAGTTGCCACTACCGCCTCTATCACGTTTTCCGCTCTATACTTTCGACTGGTTTTCAGGGACCGATCACACTGATCTCATTACGACAAGAAAAAAGTTCAACATCTTCCTCGAGAGAAATTAAGGTAAGAGACGTAATCAAGCCATCCGTGGATGCGCCGTCGACACCGTCTGGCGCCTCGCTTTATTCTCTAAGGATGCCACATTCAATTTCGTCTTGTCCATCGAAGTTTGCAAGAAGCGCTTCATCGTTTTGAACAGGAAGGGGCTCATCGATTCCTTCTCATGCTGTGAGTTCAACAGCGCGTTAGTAGCGTTTTTTCCATAAATGTGAGCATCTCAATCTTACCTCGTAACAATACATGATGATGGACATGGAGAGTGCGAAGACATACACTTCACCGTATTTCCAGCCTGAGCATAATCCGCGATCGTGCAAAATTATCGCCAAACTATCTAACGCACGCGGCAATGTATACAATGCCAGATCCAATTGCATTAAACAGCACAGTTGGGTCAGCAACAAGTTAGCACGTGGAAACAACCACACGCTTTACAAACCAGAGCGTCGGACTTTTGGTTCCATAAGAATGGTCGTCGAAGCTAGAAGTCCGGCTAAATAGAAAATGAAGCGATGATCCTTACTCACGACGCAACGGTGTAAGCACACAAGAGACAAATAGATCGACGTGAATGATGCCAAAAAACAATTGGATCGCGTCGCATTTAGCGTCGAGCATGCAATACTGTGAAATGGAGCACACATGAAGCGTCTAAAGTGGATGACCACCCCTGGCACGATAAGAGTGCCAGGTACAGAGGAAACGTCTTCACAAAAGCACGTTTGAAGCAAAAGAACGCGCCCATGACGCATGAGTCGGCATTCACGTGTAAAAGTCTGCATGGAAGGATGCCAGTTGGAGCCCCCCGATCATGGGTGTGACGGTTACTTTAAATGTTGAATTTTGTATTAAATCTCATGGCTATGCGCCGGGGAGGGTCCATTTACGGAAATGGGGGGGGTCAGTATACGCTGACCCACAAATTTGCAGTGACATCACTCCCTTATTTGTAAATATTTTTGAATCACTCCCCTATTTGTAATTATTTTCAAAATCACTCCCTTATTTGTAAATATTTTTTAAATCACTCCCCTATATGTAATTATTTTCAAAATCACTCCCTTATTTGTAAATTCCCGAAATTAAAATTATCTTAACAAATCCATCTTCTTTAATAATATCTACTAAATATTTGAAAAATTATCAAAAAAATTTAGGGACCGACTAGGTGCACATCCCCCATTTGCTACGTGCACCCCCCCATTTTCCGCCAATGGGGGGGGTGCACCTAGTCGGTCCCTTTACAAAAACTCGAAGACTTTTTGCCACAATATGAGCATCAATTTTGGTCCTGTGTGGTAAAAAAAAGGTTATGCTAGGACTGCTGTCTTTAGTAAAACAAGCCATTACGTGTCTGCGATGAACTGGTGCTTGGAAAACACGAGTCTAAAGGACTCAACCACGCTGCGAATGGTGGCAAAGATCAAGAAGGACGATTCGTAGCGTTGTAATTCGACAAGTTCTGTGTAGTTCATACATACCCCTTCCTGCAGCATGTCCCTTTTTTGTTCAGACCGGGCATGGTCCACCCCCATGGTCATCCGCTCGACACTGGTGTCCAACTCTGATGAGCTGTTAGAAGCCGGTGGAGACTGGTAGATCGATTCATTATCGGAACCAATGTCAGCAAGCTCTGTGGAGGCTTCGGCGACCTTCATTGCCGTGGTGGGAGTTGGGCGGCGAACCGCCCCCACCAGTGGCACCAAACGGTCGTGGAGGTCCGACATCGACGCCTCCAGTCTCCAAGCATCAAATTCAAACAATTTATTGACCCCGGCGGGGTTCTTCATTTTAATGCCAACCTCCGCCAACATCGCCACCAAATTCTTGACGAGCAGTAATGGTCGATCACTCTGGATCGGCTCGGTAGTGGGACCGAGAAGACGGTCGGGGATATGGAGGTCCAACACCCGAAAGACCTGGTTTTGGCGAACAAATCGCTTCAATTCAAAAACATAATACATCTTGTCCAGGTCTTGTTCGGTGATAGCCTCATCCCCGACCTTCGACTTTTCTTCGAAGTCGTCTTCGTCGGGTGGCATTCCCAGCCCTTTTCTGGGCACCTTGGGTACCTTGGAGACTTTAGGGAGGTAGACCGGATCGTTCCAGTCAGCCACCAAGTAATTTTCATCTTTTAGTTTCCATCAATTTTTTCATTCATACACATAGGAGCAGGACCAAGGTCCTGATCCTTTCCGGAACTATAGCAAGACCTGCTATAGTCCCGATCGGCTCCGGTGGGAGCCTTTTCGGGAGGAAAAAACTTATTAATCCCGATCTGGTCCTCCTCCGGGCCAGATCGGACTTCGCCATCTTTATCAACAACGAGAACGTAAGGCGATAGCCTTTCCTTACGTCCTCTCCAGAACGACTCCATATTCAAATCATTCAAATATTTGAATCCAATTTTTAATGGAATATCAGCACGGTGATATCCACGATCACCAAGTGATCCGGGCACGCGCACCATTGTGGTGGAGTCAAGTTCGAAATCGAAAACATTAGCATCGATAACCTGACTACCACCATCGCGCCCAGCCTTCCAACTTTCGGAGGGGGTACTCCGCGGACCACCACTCGAGATCTGGTCCGTTCGTCCGCTGCAAGCAGACGACCGGTCGTCATCAGAACCCACTTGGTCCGATTGTTTAGTGTCCATCTCACCTTGTGTACCCGATGGAACGGGCTAGTTACACACTCGGTGGATCTGGATCGCAGATTGAATCGGATCGGTCTTGAATATGGAAGACCGATCTGGGTAGGTATCTCTGGGGCGGAACTCTTCACCCCAGACACAAACAGACCAAAAACACTTCCAAGAGATAACTTCCAATAGGTCGATCGTCCAAACGATCAAGACCTGACCAATACGAAATAATAGAGGGTCGACCGACCGTTCCGGTCTAGCCCCTGACCAATACGAAATAAGACCAAAACCGGTCTAGTTTCCAACCAATATTAAAACAAGCCAATATGTCCGCGTAAAGACCCAATATGCTCGTGAGACTCCACAAACGATATCTCCACGCCAAGACCAATCCAGTGAATAGCACGTTCCAAACTTACTTGAGTTGAGGTGTTGAGATCGCCAAATCGTACTCCCGTCGAGGGACTTCCGGTGGGCCAAAGTGCGCGTGCGGCGCGTCCAGACCGGGTATAATGGGGAGAGGGGATAATTCGACCCTCTTCCCCCAAACACTCCACGGCGGGTGGAGGCGACTAGTGTACGAAAAGGGAAGAACGGCGACCACTAGCTGTGGTATGAACCAAGACCAGAAGAGGTTTCAGCCACTTATCCGAAAGCTAAAAGATTTCCTTACTTAAAGGTATAACCTCTGTCCTAAAGGTAAAACCACAACCAAAAGCCCTCTATCCGGAAAATCCACAACTAAAATACTACTACCCTATAGTCCCTAAATGGTACCCCCACAAAAATATGTAAAATACCCAAAGTCGGGTGACCTACCAAAACTTGTGTTCTTGACACTTCTTGAGTCTGATAGGCTGAAAAGCCCCCCTTTTTTAAGCCAATCCGAAATTAGACCAAATGCCTTGACGATACTTGACCAGAAGTGTGCCAAATTTTGGGCACGTTTCTCCACAGAAGTCCCACGACGGGAAGCGCATTTCTTAACGACACTCACTGTACCAGGTGCGTATACGCACGGTGCGGCTAGCGCACAGAGGAAGACTTTCTTTAAGAGGCGATACGCCGCTACTTAGCCGATACGCCCTTATATAAGGGCCTAGTAAGAGATCGCTCTCTTACTCCGGGCCAAGATTCCCTTGGTTTACTGTTAGTAGAGACTAACGCCTTGATACAAGGCTTCCCTTAGAAATGGAGTAGCTAAGGGAGGTATTCCCTTTGGATACAAACACTCACAGCACGCTCGACCCTTGCGATCGATCGTCTAGCTGGTTTTAGTGTATTTTGTAAACTGATTTTTATTTAATATGTAATTAGCCTAAATTAATTAAAATAATGTAAACTATATGTAATACTAAGTAGAACTTACTCAATTCGTACCTAGCCGAAATGTAATGTACACCACCTGTGTACCAACACGTGGCAGGCTGCCACGTCTCCACTAAGGGCTCCTGCCCTGATTGGTTAAAATAACCAATAGGTCCGAACCTTTCGGACTGGTCAATACTTGACCTTAACCGTTGTGTACTTACGTACACCAACGTAACCAAATGTAACCCTGTTACATCCTCCCCCACCAAGACTATTGCCACGCAATAATCAATTTTAGTTGGAGAGCTCCAACTGCCAGAACTCTGGCATACCATGATCACATTTAGTGGTGCTGAAGATTCTCCCCGAGAAGGGGATGACAACTATTCCAACTACGGTATTTCGTAGGAGGAGGCCCTAGGGGGTATGTCCCCTAAGGATGACCTCTTCTACAACGCCGAACGGCGATGTAGGCAGTCTAATATGTTCCCCACACGTGGGGTAAATGCACTAACTCGTGCGCCACCCCTATCAACTTCGGATGATGTATCCGGGTCGCCGAAGGCGACCATCACCAATGATCTAGACACGGCTCAGGAAGCCCGACATGCCGTACAGGCACGGAAGGGTCCTCGTGAACCTCAAAAGAAGGCTAAAAACGAGGTAAAGAGGGGTTTAGACTCCCATACCTCTGGCCCTGCGGCTGTACAGCCGCGTGAATCTCGCGCCGAAGACAACTCCGGGCAAAACTGCTAACGCCGAAGCAGTTCACTGCCACCTCGTACCGAGCGCGCCTCGCGAAACAGTCACGGGGTGTCGTCGTTGAGACCCTCCTCGAGGTTCCCTTCGTTCTTCTACGAGGCGAAGATGTCGAGGAGGCAGATCGGACATTCCGCGCTTGGACGGAAGGGGAGAAACGTCTCCCTAACTTTGACGAGCTGTACAACAGCTATTCCGAACGTGACGTTCGGATAGAGATGGAGTTGCGCTTGGCGTTTGCCCAAGCCAAAGTGCTGGAGCAATTACCTGCCCCTTATTGCACGCACCCTGCTAGCGCTCCTGCCCTCGGTGTGGTTCAGGAGAGCAATGCAAGCTCTGAATCTTCCTCCGGCAAACTCCCAGCTACTGGGAGTGAAGGGGCTTCTTCCGCCTTTTTGGTCGTTGACTCCCAGCGGGGTTCTCCTGCTCGAAAGCGTCAACGACGTCACGGCAATCCTGCCACAGGGGAGTCTCGGACTCCCACGAACTCTGTGAATGTGGATAACCTTTCAAATTCACCAGATACTGGGTTTCATCCCGATGATGGCGTCGCGCCATCAGGCGCTCCACATGGTAATGTGGAAAACCCTCCGTATCTAGAACTGGAGGAGGAGGTAGCGCTATTGCGACGTGAGTTCCACGAGCACTGTGATCGTCACATCCGTCGCATCCAGGATGTCCAGGAGGGACTCCTCGACGAGGGGAGTGCGAGTGACCGCATCGAGAGGCGGCTTGCCTCTCTCGAATCTGTCGTTGCGGAGTTTCGTGGTCGCATTTCGACCCTATCGGATGTATTCCGACCTGTTGTGCCTTTCGGCTATCCGCCTTCCCAACCTCCTCCAAGAGGGGACCCGCGTCCGGGTTCTGGTATGGCTTAAACATACCCATATAGAAGGTTGGATGCGTACGCATCGCCTTCGGGATATCCAAGGCCCCACGAACCTGGGGCGCAGTTTGTTCCGTAACATGTTAGAAACTGCATGTGTAGGAAGGTTTTTAGCATTTTATAAAACACTTTCTCCTACTTTATACGCCTTTCTGTTACGCCGAACCTGTAACCGGTTACATGTGGCTATATTAGTGTACGTAAGTACACCACGATTAAGGTGAGATATTGACCAGTCCGAAAGGTTCGGACTTATTGGTTGTTTTAACCAATCGGGGCAGGAGCCCTTTGTGAAGGCGTGGCATCCTGCCACGTGTTAGTACACAGGTGGTGTACACTACATTTCAGCTAGGTACGACTTGAATAAGCTCTACTTAGTATTACATATAGTTTACAGTAGTTTAAATAATTTAGGCTAATTACATATATTAAATATAAATCAGTTTACAAAAATACTTAAGACTTGTAGGCGCGCGACCACGCCCGGACGCGCGCGCAGTTAGTTTTGTAGCCTAAGGGAGTTCTCCCTTACGCTACCTCCCTTTATAAGGGAAGCCTTGTTACAAGGCGTTAGCGAAAGCTAACTGTAAACCACCCCGGGAATCTTGGCCCCGAGCAAGAGAGTAATCTCCTGCTAAGCCCTTATACATGGGCGTATCGGCTAAGTAGCGGTGAACGCCGCTTAAAGGAAAGTCTTCCTCTGTGCGCTAGCCGCACCGTGCGTTTACGCTCCGGCTACACCTGGTAGCACTCGTAGTCAATCCAACACCTGTGTTGGTGATCAACATCCTCTGCAAGGGATGGTTCAGGACGATTGGGGTAAGCTAAACCCCGTCCAACAGGAAGCCTTTAAAAGGCTTTTAACCATATTGGGTGAGGATGGCATGCTCCATCTAGTGGAGCAGGGCCTCGAGGAGCCGTGCGTGAAAGGGTGATTGCCCTTATCGCCCATGAGGCGAGTCTTCGCGGGGGTTATCCCGCGTCTACGGGGGTGCGCCCTCCGATGTCCTTTAAGATAAAGGAATTCACTGGCTAGAAAGGTAAAAACATTTATGTGTGATGCTTCGAGAGGTTGAAACCGCATTCGCCACCGCGAACGTGATCTAGGATCAGCTGCAAGTGGGACTTGCACTGACCCATCTTACGGGCAAAACCCGTACATGGGCGTTTACGTGTCAGTATTCGGTCACGACCGTGTTCCCGAACTGGGGAGTCCTTAAGCCAAAACTTATGGACATGTATGCAACGCCTGATCTGGTTTTCCAGAATCAGCTGGCGTTCCGAAGGTGCCGTCAGGGCACTAGGGACTTGGAAACGTACATCAAGAACTTAAGACCCTGTTGACTGGGATGTACGCGAAAGCGTACGGGGACGATGTGTCCATTACGGTGTTCATGGGAGGCCTAAGAGAAGGGCCAGCACGGCCGGAGCTTTTCCGATGCCGACCCCAATCTCTGGGGAAGGCGTTTAAGATGGCGTTTAACGCTGAGAGGAACTTTCGTTCCTCTAAGGTGGGTCCTGAACCCATGGACCTGAGCCAGGTCGAAGCGGAGGAGAAACCTCCCGATAAGAGTCACTCTGACTCTTTTCCACAGAGCACCGAGGCAGAGCTCTTAGTCATGTTGCGGCGGCGTGGGCCGCTGATATGTTTCCTGTGTGGTAGCACGGATCATCTGAGGAACAGATGCCCGAACCCCCCCCCAGCGAGACTCTCGCTATAAGGGGCTGAGGGCGGGAAAAAGGACCTCGCCCAAGCCGTCGGGAAACGACGGCTACCAGTAGGTGCGGGGCGCCCTACTGGGGGACCCCTCAGTGCTGTTAAGCCCCAGGGTAGGGGACGACAGCACAAAGCCCCGAGGGAAGCGGTGCTTTCTAGCACCGAGTTGGTGTACCAGCCAGGTTTGCTGGTAGTCCTTGCGGACGTGAAAGGCTTTGATAAGCCTTGGAGAGTCTTGATAGACTCTGGAGCGTCTGACAATTATGTCAGACGGGCTTCTGTGGAGAAGAGTCGGCTGTATGCCGAGGCCCTAGAGGCACGTTCTCGTGACGTTGTCACGGTCCGTCTTGCGACGGGCGTACAGGTTTCTGTACCCAAGGTCTCGATTGACCTTAAGCCGAAGTTTGCAGACTTCGAAAGCTTAGAACGTTGCCTAGTCCTGGATTTGGACTCGAGGTATGACCTCATTCTGGGCATGAAGTGGCTGGAACGCCACGAGACATGGATAGACTGGAAGTCTAAGTCCATTGGCTCAACGCACCCGCGGTCGGGTGAAGCATTGGCGAGTCATGAACCCACCTTTGCTCGATCGCAAAAGCGATTCTGGCGTGAGATGCCAGAGATTGGGATGTCTGAAATGATCATTCCCAATGGCGTTAAGGAAGAGTTCCTTAACGAGGGGGATTCGGCGGTTAATCCCCGCGCCGAGACTGGTGAGTCACCATTGACAGAGGTGGATTCCTTTGAGATGACTCCAGTGGTAGGGGTAGAGACCTCTGTGGTTAAGCGCGAGGCGCTTCCAAGCGAAGAGACCCGAATTTTGTCTCTTTCGCACGTCGGAAATGATTCCGACTACGCGGTTATAGGTGAGACCGGCGAGTCACTGGTGGTAGGTAGAGACCTCTGTGGATAGGCGCGTGGCGCTTCCAGTAGATGGGGCAATTGACTCCCCCCATCTGGGTCTCGGGATGAGGTGAGTCCCGAGGCCAGTAGTCAGCAGTCCTACAGGACTGCTGACTACTGGCACACTATTCAGTCCTACAGGATGCTGAATAGTGTGACAGGTGTTGTCTCAGAAGGCGTAAGCCTGGAACGGTTGCCTGGGGTAGGCGAACTGTTGTTGTTGGAGGAGATGTCCTTCAACGAATTTGAAGCTGCTTTGAAAGCAGATGAAATCGACGAGGTTGTCGTATTACGTCCAGAAGAGGAGTTGAACTCCTCATCCACGATGGACGAGTCAGTTTTAGTGAAAACCATAACAGGCATTAAATGCCCGAAGCGGCCTCAAGATCCTCTCGGATCCTGAGGATCCTTACCATTCCTTATTAAAGGAATTTGGAGATGTCATTAGTGACAACCCGCCGATGGGGTTACCACCGGATCGGGGAGTCCGACATGAAATTGATTTGGTTCCTGGAACCAAATACTGCGTCACTAGGCAGTTGCCTCTCCCCAAGGAACAATGCGACGTCATCGACGCATTCTTCAAGGGGAAAGAAGAGGCAGGGATGGTACGGGAGAGAAAGTCTCCCCACTCATCTCCCACTTTTTGTGTTCGTAAACCGAACGGAAAGTGGCGCATTGTGTATGCGTATAACAAGCTGAATGAAGCTACTGTACCCATTCAGACTCCGATTACTCGGAAGGATGTCCTCCAGAACAATATGGCGGGCTGTACTGTGTACAGTGCCTTAGATCTGGTGGACGGATATTATCAGGTGCTCATGCGAGCGTCCGATATTCCGCAGACAGCGGTTAGCACGCCTAGTGGCATGATATGGGAGTTGCTTGTTATGCCACAAGGGCTTTCAAATGCACCAGAGACTTCAATCGCTTGGTGAATCAACTCTTCCGCCCTCATAGGAAGTACGCTCAGACGTACTTCGACGATATATTCGTCCATAGTCGTGCGGAAGGAGACTCGTCTGATGTTCAGACGCATCTGATACACCTTCGATCAGCGCTCGAATGTATGCGAGAGCATAAGTTATATGCAAACGCATCCAAGTGTATCTTTGGTGCTGAGGAAATTCCTTTCCTCGGATCCTTCATCGGTAAGGATGGAGTGCGGGCGGATCCCGCGAAGGTGAAAGCCATTGTGGAGTGGCCTTCGCCTGTAAATATTATAGATTTACGGAAGTGGCTTGGATTAGCCAACTATCTCCACACGTACAGCAAGAACTACGCTGAAATGGCAAAGCCATTGACCGACCTTCTTAAGAAGGATGTTGATTGGTGTTGGGAAACTGAACACCAAAACGCTTTTGAAGCGGTTAAGGGGAGCTAAAAGCTCCCATTCTTTCTCTCCCAGACTCTGGGAAACCATTTAGTGTCGTCTGCGACGCTCGGATTTCGCAATCGGATGTGCTTTGTTACAAGCAGTCGATGCAGGAAGGGAACGCGTGATTGCGTTTGAGTCGAGGCAGCTTAAAGCTGCAGAACGGAATTATCCCGTTCATGATAAAGAGCTACTTGCTATGAAGTATGCCCTTGTCAAATTTAGGGTTCACCTACTCGGCTCAAAGCCTTTCGTGGTTTATTATGACCACGAGTCGTTACGGACAGCGACAAAGTCGCCTCATCTCTCGCAACGGATGGCCCGTTGGATCTCCTTCTTTGCGGAGTACAACTTTGAGGTTAAGTATAAACCTGGCAAGCAGAACGTGCTTGTGGACGCGTTATCGCGTCGTACCGATTACGAGCTCGATCACGCGACATTCGTGACCACGTCTGTAGTGGATCTAATACGCCAGGCGTATGAGAAAGACCCTCAATGTACGGCGCTTATCCGCGCGTTAGATGAAAAGTGTCTTGGCTCGTCTGATCCAACCCTGTCAAGTCAAGCTAGAGCTCGTTTACACCGTTACAGGTACTGTGACGGTCTGCTACTTTATAGCACGAGTGCGGAGGACACTCCGCGGGTGGTAGTTCCTCATAATGAGGAACTGAAGTATAGAGTCCTCTTTGAGGCACATGACGCCCCTACCGGGGGTCATTTAGGTCGGGATAAGACCTACAGCGCTTTAAGCGCTTTGTATTGGTGGCACAACATGTATAAGTGGGTCGGTGCGTATATACGCACCTGTTAGACGTGTCAGAGGGTCAAACCCTCTGCAAGTTCAGCTGCGCCTTTGGAGAGCTTGTCCATTCCGACGGAGTGTTGGAAATCCATCAGTATGGATTTTATCTTCGGTTTTCCGAAGGATAAGGCCGGGAACAAGGCATATTGTTCTTTGTAGACCGTTTGAGCATGATGGCTCACCTGGCGGCGGTGCAAGAGTCCATTGATGGACAAGGAAAAGCAAAAGTGTTCCTAGACCGTGTCTTTCGACAACATGGTCTACACGATTCCGTTGTGTCGGATCGGGATCCCCGTTTTACGGGACAGTTCTGGGGAGCGTTGTTTAAGTTGCTGGGCACCAATCTCCTCATGTCCACTGCGGATCATCCGCAGACGGACGGTCAGACGGAATGCGTTAATCGCGTTGTGGAGGATATTCTCCGGAGTTTATGTCCGGATTCTCCAAAGATTTGGAGTGAGATGCTTCCGATGGTTTAATTTGCTATCAACAATTCGGTACCTGCATCTACGGGTTTTACCCCGTTTTACGTGAACGGATTAGTGAATCCGAGGGTTCCGTTGACGCCACGTGTGTGTGGCCCAGGGCCTGAGGGGGGAGGATTCCCCGATGTCATCCCTGTATCTGTGCGAAAGCACATCGATAAGTTTTTATCGACGCGCCTTAGTGTCTTACGACACGTTTGCGACGCCATGGCGGAAAGCCAAGACAAGCAGAAGGAGCAAGCTGACCGCAAGGGGCGGCGTAACAAAAAGGTGTACAAAGTAGGAGAAAGTGTTTTAATAAACGCTAAAAATCTTCCTACACATGCAGTTTCCAACGTGTTACGAAATAAACTGCGCCCCAGGTTTGTGGGGCCCTTTAAGGTACTAGCCCGAACGGGCTTATCGTATACCTTGGACATCCCGAAGGAGATGCGTACGCATCCAACCTTCTATGTGGGTATGCTTAAGCCATACCAGGACCCGGAGGCGGTGCACCTCCTGGAGGAGGTTGTAAAGGTGGATAGCCGTAAGAGCCGTAAGACACGGCAGGGCGAAGGAAGCCCGAGAGGGCTAAAATGCGACCACGAAGCTCCGCAACGGTCGTCTCGAGAGAGGCAAGCCGCCTCTCGAAGCTATCAGTGGCATCCCACTCATCGCGGAGCCCCTCGTGGATATCATGGATGCGATGGCTGTGTCGATCACACTGCTCGCGTATCTCTCGTTGCAATTGCGCGACCTCCTCCTCCAACGCTTGATGCGGAGGATACTCCACATTTTCATGTGGAGCGGCTGATGGCGCGACGCCATCATCGGGGACAAACCCAGTATCTGGTGAAGTGGAAGGGTTATCCACACTCACAGAGTTCGTGGGAGCTCGAGACTCCCCTACGGCAGGATTGCCGCGACGTCGTTGACGCTTTTGAGCGGGAGAATCCCTCTGTAGGTCAACGACCAGAGGGGCATGGGAAGCCCCTTCACTCCCACTCCCAACAAGTGGGAGTTCGCCGGAGGAAGATGTGACGATCACACTGTCTTCGGACACCATGGTGGAGACAGGGGCGCTGGCGTAGCGCGTGCGATACGGAGCACGTAGTTGCTCCATCGCTTTGGCTTTGGCAAATGCCAGGCGCAACGCCCTCTCCACCCAAATGTCTCGACGGGAATAGCTGTCATGCAGCTCATTGAAGCTGGAGAGAAGCTTCTCCCCTTCCGCCCAAGCGCGGAACTTCTTCTCTGCATCATCAGCACTTTCTCCCGGAGAAAGAACGAAAGGAACCTCGCGGAGGTTCTCAACAGGGGCACCCTGTGCCTGCCTGTTTAAGCGCTCTCGGTACGAGACGCTAGTGAACTGATTTTGTGTAAGCAGTTGTTGCCAGAGTTTCTCACGGCGTTCGCGTTGATGCGGCTGTTCAGCCGCGGGGCCAGGGGTATACGACGCTAAACCAGTCCTTACCACACGCCTGGCCCACCTTGGAAGGTCACGAGGACCTTCGAAATTATAAGCCGCTCGCGACGGGCGTTTGGGGGCGCGTAGCGCAGCCCTTAGTGCCTGCGCGGCAAGTTGGGTTTCCTGAGCTGCATCCAGCTCATTGGTGACGATCGCCTTTGGCGATCCGGATGTGGGCAGGGGTGCCGCACTGGTTAGTGCATTTTCCCCACGTGTGGGGAACGGATTAGGCTTCCGACACCGCCGTTCGGCGCTGTCGGAGCGGTCGTCGTTTGGGTAACTATCCCCAAGGTCCTCGTCATCTGAGTCATCATCCCTCGAGTAGAGGACTTGCTCCTCTTCGCGGGGAGAATCACCAACACCACTTAAGGTGTTCATTGTATGCCAGAAGTTCTGGCAGTTGGAGTTCTCCAACTAAAAATCGGTTATTGCGTAGCAATAGTCTTAATGGGGGGATATAACCGGTTACATGTGGTTACATTAGTGTACGTAAGTACACCACGGTTAAGGTCAGATATTGACCAGTCCGAAAGGTTCGAACTTATTGGTTGTTTTAACAAATCAGGGCAGGAGACCTTTGTGAAGGCGTGGCAGCCTGCCACGTGTAAGTACACAGGTGGTGTACACTACATTTTAGCTAGGTACGACTTGAATAATCTCTACTTAGTATTACATATAGTTTACATTAGCTTAATTAATTTAGGCTAATTACATATATTAAATATAAATCAGTTTACAAAAATACTTTAGGATGCTAGGCGCGCGACCACGCCCGGTCGCGCGCGCAGTGAGTACTGTAGCATAAGGGAGTTATCCCTTACGCTACCTCCCTTCATAAGAGAAGCCTTGTTACAAGGCGTTAGCGAAAGCTAACTGTACACCACCCCGGGAATCTTGTCCCCGAGCAAGAGAGTGATCTTTTGCTAAGCCCTTATACAAGGGCGTATCGGCTAAGTAGCGGCGACCGCCGCTTAAAGAAAGTCTTCCTCTGTGCGCTAGCCGCACCGTGCATTTATGCACCGGCTACAGACCCTTGCGGTCAGACTGTTCCTTTTGCTTGTATTGGCTTTCCGTCATGGCGTCGCAAACGTGTCGTAAGACACTAAGGCGCGTCGATAAAAACTTATCGATGTGCTTTCGCACAGATACAGGGATGACATCGGGGAATCCTCCCCCCTCAGGCCCTGGGCCACACACACGTGGCGTCAACGGAACCCTCGGATTCACTAATCCGTTCACGTAAAACGGGGTAAAACCCGTAGATGCAGGTACCGAATTGTTGATAGCAAATTAAACCATCGGAAGAATCGCACTCCAACTATTTGGAGAATCCGGACATAAACTCCGGAGAATATCCTCCACAACGCGACTAACGCGTTCCGTTTGTCCATCCGTCTGCGGATGATCCGCAGTGGACATGAGGAGCTTGGTTTCCAGCACCTTAAACAACGAACCCCAGAATTGTCCCGTAAAACGGGGATCCCTATCCGACACAACAGAATCGGGTAGCCCATGCTGTCGAAAGACACGGTCTAGGAACACTTTCGCTGTTCTTTGTCCATCAATGGACTCTTGCACCGCCTCCAGGTGAGCCATCTTGCTCAAACAGTCTACAAAGAACAATATGCCGGTGTTACCGGCCCTATCCTTCGGAAAACCGAAGATAAAATCCATACTGATGGATTTCCAACACTCCGTAGGAACGGACAAAATCGCCAAAGACGCAGCTGAACTTGCAGAGGGTTTGACCCTCTGACACGTCTCACAGGTGCGTATATACGCAGCGACCCACTTATACATTTTAGACCGCCAATACAAAGCTCTTAACGCGCTGTAGGTCTTATCCCGACCTAAATGACTCCCGGTAGGGGCGTCATGTGCCTCAAAGAGGACTCTATACTTCAGTTTCTCATTATGAGGAACAACCACCCGCGGGGTTTCCTCCGCGCTCGTGCTATAATATAGCAAACCGTCACAGTACCTGTAACGGTGTAACCGAGCTCTAGCTCGACTTGACAGGGTAGGATCAGACGATCCAAGACCCTTTTCACCCAATGCGCTGATAAGAGCCGTACATTGTGGGTCTTTCTCATACGTCTGGCGTATGAGATCTACCACAGACGTGGTGACGAATGTCGCGTGAGCGAGCTCGTAATCGGGACGACGCGATAACGCGTCCGCAAGCACGTTCTGCTTGCCAGGTTTATACTTAACCTCAAAGTTCTACTCCGCAAAGAAAGAGAGCCAACGGGCCATCCGTTGGGAGAGATGAGGCGACTTCGTCGCTGTCCGTAAAGACGCGTGGTCTGTATCAACAACGAACGGCTTTGAGCCGAGTAGGTGGACCCTAAATTTGACAAGGTCATACTTCATAGCAAGTAGCTCCTTATCTTGAACGGGATAATTCCGTTCTGCAGCTTTAAGCTGCCTCGACTCAAACGAGTTCACGCGTTCCCTTCCCGCATCGTCTGCTTGTAACAAAGCACATCCGATTGCGAAATCGGAGGCGTCGCAGACGACACTAAATGGTTTCCCAGAGTCTGGGAGAGCAAGAACGGGAGCTTTCAACAAGCTCCCCTTTACCGATTCAAAAGCGTTTTGGTGTTTGGTTTCCCAACACCAATCAACATCCTTCTTAAGAAGGTCGGTCAATGGCTTCGCCATTTCAGCGGAATTCTCGCTGTACTTGTGGAGATAGTTGGCTAATCCTAGCCACTTCCGTAAATCTCTAAGATTTACAGGCGAAGGCCACTCCACAATGGCTTTCACCTTCGCGGGTTCCGCCCTCACTTCATCATTACCGATGAAGCATCCGAGGAAAGGAATTTCCTCAGCACCAAAAATACATTTGGATGCGTTTGCATATAGTTTATGCTCTTGCATACATTCGAGCACCGCTCGAAGGTGTATTAGGTGCGTCTGAACATCAGACGAATCGCCTTCCGCGCGACTATGAACGAATATATCGTCGAAGTACGTCTGAGCGTACTTTCTATGAGGGCGGAAGAGTTGAGTCACCAAGCGATTAAAAGTCGCTGGTGCATTTGAAAGACCCTGTGGCATAGCAAGACACTCCTAAAGCATGCCGCTAGGCATGCTAAATGCTGTAAGCAGAATATCGGATGCTCGCATGAGCACCTGATAATACCCGTCCACCAGATCTAAGGCACTGTACACAGTACAGCCCGCCATATTGTTCTGGAGGACATCCTTCCGAGGAATCGGAGTTTGCATGGGTACAGTAGCTGCATTCAGCTTGTTATACGCATACACAATGCGCCACTTTCCTTTCGGTTTACGGACACAAAAAGTGGGAGATGAATGGGGAGACTTGCTCTCCCGTACCATCCCTGCCTCTTCTTTCCCCTTGAAGAATGCGTCGATGACGTCGCATTGCACCTTGGGGAGAGACCACTGCCTAGTGACAAAGTATTTGGTTCCAGGAACCAAGTCAATTTCATGTCGGACTCCCCGATGCGATGGTAACCCCATCGGTGGGTTGTCACTAATGACATCTCCGAATTCCTTCAATAAGTAATGGTAAGGGTCCTCAGGATCCGCAAGGATCTTGAGGCCGCTTCGGGCATTCAATGCCTGTTTGGTTTGCATCAAAACTGACTCGTCCATCGTGGATGAGGAGTTCAACTCTTCTTCCGGACGCAACACGACGATCTCGTCGAGTTCACCTGCTTTTACAGCAGTCTCAAACTCGTTGAAGGACATCTTTTCCAACGACAATAGTTCTCCTACCCCAGGCAAATGTTCAAGGCTTACGCCTTCCGTGGCAACACCTGTCACACTATTCAGCATCCGATAGGACTGCTGACTACTGGCCTCGGGACTCATCCCGGGACCCAGATGGGGGTAGTCAATTGCCCCATCTATTGGAAGCGCATCGCGCCATCCACAGAGGTCTCTCTACCTCTACCACCGGCGACTCGCCGGTCTCAACTAATAAGGCGTGGTCGGAATCATTTCCGACGTGCGATAGAGACGAACTGCGGGTCTCTTCGCTTAGAAGAGCCTCGCGCTTAACCACAAGGGTCTCTACCCCTACCACTGGAGTCGTCTCAAAGGAATCCACCTCTTTCAATGGCGACTCACCAGTCTCGCCTATATCGGCGCGGGGATTAACCGCCGAATCCTCCTCGTTAAGGAACTCCTCCTTAACGCCATTGGGAATGATCATTTCAGACATCCCAATCTCTGGCATCTCACGCCAGAATCGCTTTTGCGATCGAGCAAAGGTGGGTTCATGACTCGCCAATGCTTCACCCGACCGCGGGTGCGTTGAGCCAATGGACTTAGACTTCCAGTCTATCCATGTCTCGTGGCGTTCCAGCCACTTCATGCCCAGAATGAGGTCATACCTCGAGTCCAAATCCAGGACTAGGCAACGCTCTAAGCTGTCGAAGTCTGCAAACTTCAGCTTAAGGTCAATCGAGACCTTGGGTACAGAAACATGTACGCCCGTCGCTAGACGGACCGTGACAACGTCACGAGAAAGTGCCTCTAGGGCCTCGGCATACAGCCGACTCTTCTCAACAGAAGCACGTCTGACATTATTGTCAGACGCTCCAGAGTCTATCAAAACTCTCCAAGGATTATCAAAGCCTTTCACGTCCGCAAGGACGACCAGCAAACCTGGATGGTACACCAACTCGGTGCTAGAAAGCACCGTTTCCCTCGGGGCTTTGTGCTGTCGGCCCCTACCTTGGGGCTTAACAGCACTGAGGGATCCCCCAGTAGGGCGCCCCGCACCTACTGGTAGCCGTCGTTTCCCGACGGCTTGGGCGAGGTCCTTTTTCCCGCCCTCGGCCCCTTATAGCGAGAGTCTCGCTGGGGGGTTTCGGGAATCTGTTCCGCAGATGATCCGTGCTTCCACACAGGAAGCATCTCAGCGGCACATGCCGCTGCAGCATTGCAAAGAGCTCCGACTCGAAGCTCTGCGAGATAGAGTCAGAGTGAATCCTAGCGGAAGGTTTCTCCTCCGCTTCGACCTGACGTAGCGAAAACACAGGGCGAGAACCACCCGGGTGGATCTCGCCCTATGTTTTCGCTACCCAGTCCATGGGTTCTGGACCCACTTTAGAGGAACGAAAGTTCCTTTCGGCGTTGAACGCCATCTTATACGCCTCCCCCAGGGATTGGGGTCGGCATCGGAAGAGCTCCAAATGTGCTGGCCCTTTTTTCAGGCCTCCCATGAACACGGGAATGGACACATTGTCCGAATACGCTTTCGCGTACATCCATGCCAACAGGGTCTTAAGTTCTTGGATGTATGTTTCCAAGTCCCTAGTGTCCTGACTGCACCTCAAAAACGCCAGCTGATTCTGGAAAACCAGATCAGGCGTGACATACATGTCCATAAGCTTTTGCTTAAGGACTTTCCAGGTCGGGAACACGTCCGTGACCGAATCCTGAAACGTAAACACCGATGCACGGGCTTTACCCGTAAGATGGGTCAGTGCAAGTCCCACTTGCAAGTGATCCTCGATCACATTCGCTGTGGCGTAGGCCGTTTCAACCTCGCGAAGACACACATAAAGGTTATCACCTTTTTCGCCGGTGAATTCCTTTATCTTAAAGGACAACGGAGGACGCACCCCCGTAGACGTGGAACGACTTCCACAAAAATTCGCCTCATGGGTGATGAAGGCGTTAACCCTCTTACGTACGGCCTCAAAGCCATGCTCCACTAGGAGCTTCATACCATCATCGTCCAAGATGGATAACAGCCTGTTAAAGACTTCTTGTTGGACGGGGGTTATCTTACCCCAATCCTCTTGGTTCATCCTTTGAAAGGATGTTGTCTACCAACACAGGTGTTGGATTGACTACAAGTGCTACCAGATGTAGCAGGTGCGTATACGCACGGTGCGGCTAGCGCACAGAGGAATTCTTTCGTTAAGCGGCGATACGCCGCTACTTAGCCGATACGCCCTTATATAAGGGCTTAGTAAGAGATCGCTCTCTTACTCGGGGCCAAGATTCCCTTGGATTACTGTTAGTAGAGCCTAAAGCCTTAATACAAGGCTTAAAAAGGGAGTAGCTAAGGGAGGTAATCCCTTTGGCTACAAACACTCACAGCACGCTCAACCCTTGAGATCGAGCGTCTAGCTGGATTCAGTGTATTTTGTAAACGGATTCTTATTTAATATGTAATTAGCCTAAATTAATTAAACTAATGTAATCTATATGTAATTGTGGAGAAGCGTGCCCAAAATTTGGTACACTTCTGGTCAAGTTTCGTCAAGGCATTTGGTCTAATTTTGGATTGGTTTAAACAAGGGGGGGCTTTTCAGCCTATCAGACTCAAGAAGTGTCAAGAACGCAAGTTTTGGTGAGTGACCCGACTTTGGGTATTTTACATATTTTTGTGGGGGTAAATTTAGGGACTATAGAGTAGTAGTATTTTAGTTGTGGATTTGCCTAATAAAGTAGAAGTCTTTTGGTTGCAGGATTTTTCTAAGTAGAAATCCTTTGGTATTGGTTCACACCACAGCTAGGGGTCACCGTTCTTCCCTTTTCGTACACTAGTCGCCTCCGCCTGCCGCGGAGTGTTTAAGGGCAGACGGTCGAATTATCCCCTCTCGCCCATTATACCCGATCTGGAAGCGCCGCACGCGCACTTTGGCCCACCGGAAGTCCCTCGACGGGAGTACGATTTGGCGATCTCAACACCTCAACTCAAGTACGTTTGGAACGTGCTATTCACTTGATTGGTCTTGGCGTGGAGATATCGTTTGTGGGGTCTCACGAGCATATTGGGTCTTTACGCGGACATATTGGCTTGTTTTAATATTGGTTGGAAACTAGACCGGTTTTGGTCTTATTTCGTATTGTTCAGGGGCTAGACCGGAACGGTCGGTCTACCCTCTATTATTTCGTATTGGTCAGGTCTTGATCGTTTGGACGATCGACCTATTGGAAGTTATCTCTTGGAAGTGTTTTTGGTCTGTTTGTGTATGGGGTGAAGAGTTCCTCCCCAGAGATACCTACCCAGATCGGTCTTCCATATACAAGACCGCTCCGATCCAATCTGCGATCCAGATCCACCGAGTGTGTAACTAGCCCATTCCATCGGGTACACAAGGTGAAATGGACACTAAACAATCGGACCAAGTGGGTTCTGATGACGACCGGTCGTCTGCTTGCAGCGGACGATCGGACCAGATCTCGAGTGGTGGTCCGCGGAGTACCCCCTCCGAAAGTTGGAAGGCTGGGCGCGATGGTGGTAGTCAGGTTATCGATGCTAATGTTTTCGATTTCGAACTTGACCCAACCACATAATACTAAGTAGAACTTACTCAATTCGTACCTATCCGAAATGTAATATACACCACCTGTGTACCAACACGTGGCAGGCTGCCACGCCTCCACCAAGGGCTCCTGCCCTGATTGGTTAAAATAACCAATAGGTCCGAACCTTTCGGACTGGTCAATACTTGACCTTAACCGTTGTGTACTTACGTACACCAGCGTAACCAAATGTAACCTGTTACACTCACCCTCAAGTCTGACACACCACCACACCAAGGTCCCCTGCCCTGATTGGTTAAAATAACCAAAGGTTCGAAACCTTTCAAACCGGTCAATACTGACCTCAACTGTAGTGTACTCATGTACACCAACACTAAATGTAACCCGAATGTAACCCCGTTACATCCTCCCCCATCAAGACTATTGCTTACGCAATAACGTTTGGAACGTGTTATCATTTTATTGGATACGTGGAGATCACATTGGTGGAGCCCCAAGCTTGAATACGTTTGCTTGGCTGTTCTTTATTGGTTTGAAGGTCTCTCGTTTTATTGGTTGGGTCTACACATCACTACACGCGGTCTGCCCCCACATTATTGGTTGGGTCTACACATCGCTACACGCGGTCTCCCCCAAAGTTATTGGTTGGGTTTACACATAGCTACACGCGGTATGACCCAAAAATTATTGGTTGGGTCTACACATCGCTACACGCGATTTTCCCCAAAGTTATTGATTGGGTCTACACATCGCTATACGCGATCTTCCCCAAAATTATCAACGTATTTGGAGTGACAATTTCCGCTCTATTTACACCCCGAAATTATATTGGATTATCTATATCGTTGGACATTGATGTGTTTAGGGTGGATTTATGCCCTAGACACAATTTTCCCCAGAAGTGATACACTTCGTTTGATTCCACCCGAAATTCATATTGCGCGACGGTCCACCAAGGGTGTTGCCACCCAAACTAATGGGTACACAAGGTGAGAAGTATCAAGATAAATCGGACCAGGCGTCCTGCAATGCAGATCGGTCATCCGATCGGGACGAAGGTTCGCGGGGTCCTTCCCCGTAAGTTGGTCGGCTGGGCACGATGGTGGTCGGGTTTAGGACACTTCGGTGTTAGATTTTGAGCTCGACTCCACCACAATCTTCACCGTTGCTATATCCGCTATATCCGAGACTGCTGCAAAAGTGATTCCATAATCTATTCCGAAGGGCTGCTCGTTTCCACATGCGACTAGCCTGGCTTTGTACCTTTCCACGCTTCCGTTTACGTCTGTCTTAGTTTCAAACACCCACTTTGTATGCAGTGGTCCGAAACCTTCCGGCTCCCACACTAATCCACACGTTATTCATTTTCCAGTGCCGAAATTTCACATTTCATCACCGTGATCCCGTCATCTTTACGGCTGCTATTCATTGATTCCGTATAATTGCTTGGGTCCATCTCAGTGACGACATTAAACACGCCGTTGTCTTCCGATTCCGAATTCTATTCTTCCTTGAATTCTTCGTTGTTATCCAAAATTTTCTACACGAAACCGCGCGTCACATGGCGATCTCTGGTCCAGGGGTTTTGCTTTCTCTTACCCCCCTTTTGTACTCGGGTGATTACGCGTAAGGACTTCTTCAGGAAGATCATCTTCCGTCTCGACTCCTTCTAACTCATTACTGCTTCCATCTAAAACCAGACGCCACAGCTACTGATTTTGCGTGTCATCTAACGTCTCCACATTTCTTATGTGTTGCGTCACCACGACCTTTCGTTACTTCAGCAAGAAATCCGTGTAGCTCTTCACTTCCTCGCTTTTTCCGATATTTAGGCAAAAACGGCGCTCTGTGTGTCAATGCGTCCTTTTGTGGGTTCTTGTAGACAGTGCACCGGAACCCAAACGCAACAATTTTTCCGAGACACGGTTTTTTACCCATTAAGATTTCCATTGGCGACATGCACCTTCGATTCGCACTTGTTGGACTTCTATTCAAAATAGATGCTGCATAATCCACTGCGTCACACCAGGAAGACAAGCTTAATCCGAACCCAAACAGCATGCATCATGCCATATTAACTATGGTCCGATCATACGTTCTGCTTTTACATTGCTCGCTTGATTTCCGGCCTCATTTACTTGCCTTTCAATACTCGTGTTTTGACAGAAAGGATCCCGATTCTTGTATTCGGCCCCACCGTCCGTTCGTAATATGTGAAACGTGCAATTGAATCTCCTTTCAAAAAAATGCCACAAAGTGTTCGAAATTTTTCGCCGCCATATCTTTAGTCCTGGCGAGCAAAACGTGAACGTAACTCGTCTTGGGATCCACAAAATTAACAATATATCGGTTACCGAGACTGTCTCTCGGTGTGATCGGCCCTTTAAGGTCCGAACAAATCACACCTACAACCCTGTCGATAGACCACTGTCCTTCTTCGACTGGTTGCCCTTGGTCTGCTTACCTTGTGCACAGATAAGGAAGTTCAACTGTTTTGGGTCTGGTTAATCCGAATACCGGGATCTTTTTCTACCTTATCAATCACATCGCAACTCAAATTCCCCATTCGAGAGTGAAAGTGCATCAACGATCCGCGTTGAACGTCACTGCACTTGCGAAGTTCTTCTTCACTTGCGTAAATTACTGCCATGACAAAATCTACAAAATTCTGATTCGGCATATCCACTCGATCTTTTATAGTCAAGACCTTATGGACTTTTTCCATATCAAAAATGTGTTCTCCTGTATCTTGATGCTTAATCAATCTTCAACCGTCGCCATATGCTAGTCCAAAGCCATTTTCTTCCAGTAGATCATAAGATAGTGTATTTGGAGACACGTTTTCAACGATACATACATTTTCGACTTTAATAAGTCGTTCAAGATTTCCACAACTTACAAAAATCTGCAAGTTTCCCTTTTTTGTTTTTTTAATTGTTTCCGGTCTACTTGGAAAAATCTTCCGTATCACGCAGTAACCTCAGATCGTTCGTTAAGTGCATGCTTGTACCGCTGTCTATAATCCACTTTTCTTTCGCTATCTTTCCATAGTCCGTTGTTATTGTCAACGTGCAATCGACCTTCTTTGTGCTTTTCATCGGACATTTTCACTTGATATGCCCCATCTCTCCACCGGCTTAACATTTCCTTGGTTTGGCTTTCTTATCATCGACTAGGTTAACCATTCTGTTGTGGAGTCCAGTTCGAAATCGAACACCGAAGTGCCCGGAACTTGACCAGACCAACTTACGGGGGGGGGGTACCCCGAAAACTTTCGCCTGTGTGCCGATCGGGCGACCGATCGGCATTGCAGGACGCCGAGTCCGATTTATCCTTTATCTCACCTTGTGTAACAATTGGTGTGGGTGGTTACAGACTCGGTGGACCGTCGCTTAGTAGGGACCTCGGCAGGTACCGATATGGGTGTACCGCTTCTGGGGTACTTGTACCGAAAACCAACGAAAAGATAATCCAATGTGTACGATCTGCAAATTGAGCGGAAATTGTCACTCCAAATGCGGGGGAAATCTGGGGATTGACTGCACACAGCGTAGCCGGTGCGTATACGCACGGTGCGGCTAGCGCACAGAGGAAGGCTTTCCTTAAAGCGGCGTTCGCCGCTACTTAGCCGATACGCCCTTATTAAGGGCTTAGTAGGAGAGAGCTCTCCTACTCGGGGCCAAGATTCCCGGGTTAGTTTACTCTAGCCTGTACTAGTTCCTTAACGGCAAGGCTCCCTTACAAAGGGTGTAGCTAAGGGGATGCCTCCCGTTACGCTACGGCACTCACTACACGCACGACCGGTCGAGGTCGTGCGTCTGTACTATGGAGTGGAAAGTAAACTGAATATATATTTAATATGTAATTATTTAAACTAATATAAACTATATGTAACACTAAGTAGAATATTCCTAATTCATACCTAGCTAAAATGTAGTGTACACACCTGTGTACTGACACGTGGATGGCTGACACCACCACACCAAGGGCCCATGCCCTGATTGGTTAAAATAACCAAAGGTTCGAAACCTTTCAACCCGGCCAATACTGGCCTCAACCGTGGTGTACCAATATACACCAACACTCAGTGTTACCCGTATGTAACCCCGTTACATCCTCCCCCATCAAGACTATTGCTTACGCAATAAACAAAATTTTGTTGGAGAACTCCAACGCCAGTACCTCTGGCTGTCCATTGTACACCCTCAGCGGTGCTATGGACGCAAACTATTCCGACGGCTCGGAAGTAGACGCCCTTGGGGAGTTCTCCCCAACGGCTGGTCATGTTGATAGCGCCGAACGGCGCGGGTTGATATACGACCCTGAAGCTCCGCAACGAGATTTTCGAGAGAAGCAAGCCGCTCCTCGAGGCGTTCATTCGCACTCCCCTCGTTGCGGAGTTCCTCCTGAGCATCTTGGATGCGAAGGCTGTGCCGATCACAGCGCTCGTGGAAGTCACGCCGCAAGAGTGCGACCCCCTCCTCCAGTGCTCGATACGGAGGGTACGCCACATTATCATGTGGAACGCCTGATGGCATGACGCCATCACCGGGGTTAGACCCATTACCAGGTGGAGTGGAAAGGGTATCCACATTCCCAGAACTCGTGGGAGTACGAGACTCCCCTGCGGCAGGATTGCCGTGACGTCGTTGACGCTTTCGAGCGGGAGAATCCCACTGAGAGTCAACGACCAAAGGGGCTGAAGAATCCGCTTCACTCCCAATAGCTGGGAGTTCGCCCGAGGCAGATGACGTGCTTGCATTGCTCTACGGCACCACATCGAGAGCAGAGCGCGTATAATAGGAGGCAGGCAATTGCCCTTGCGCTTTGGCCTGAGCATAGGCCAAGCGTAGCTCTCTCTCTACCCGAACGTCGTGTTCGGAAAAGCTGTTGTACAGCGCATCGAAACTGGGGAGGTGTTTCTCCCTTTCCGCGCAGGCGCGGAACGCCTGTTCTGCGTCTTCGACGCTTTCGTCCCTCAGGAGAACAAGGGGAATCTTGCGGAGAACATCCACGAGGGCACCGCGCACCTGTTTCCCGAGGCGCATCCGGTAGGCCTTAACGGAATAATGTTTGGGCGTTAGTAGTCGGGCCCGGAGTTGATTACGATGCGCAATTTCGCGCGAGAGTATAGCCGCTGGTCCAGGGGTATAAGAGGCTAAGCCCCTCTTGACCGCGTTCTTAGCCCTCTTTCGAGGGTCGCGAGGTCCCTTACGTGCCCGTCCGGCACGTCGGGCCTCTTGAACCAAGGACGGTTCATTGGTGGTGGTTGCCTGTGACAACCTGGAGGTATCACCCCTAGCGGGTAACGGTGGCGCACGAGTTAGTGCGTTCTCCCCACGTGTGGGGAATGGGTTGGATGACTGATAGCTGTCGGAGATGTTCCGACCTGTTGCGCCTTTCGGTTATCCGGTTTCTCACCCTCATCCGCGAGAGGACCCGCCTCTGGGTTCTGGTATGGCTTAAGCATATCCACATAAAAGGTTGGATGCGTACGCATCGCCTTCGGGATGTCTAAGGTGTACGACAAGCCCTTTCGGGCTAACACCTTAAAGGGCCCTACAAACCTGGGGCACAGTTTATTGCGCAACACATTTGAAACTGCATGTGTAGGAAGATTTTTAGCGTTTAATAAAACACTTTATCCTACTCTGTATACCTTTTTGTTACGCCGTCCCTTTCGGTCAGCTTGCTCCTTCTGCTTGTCTTGGCTTTCCGCCATGGCATCGCAGACGTGTCGTAAGACACTAAGGCGCGTCGATAAAAACTTATCGATGTGCTTTCGCACAGATACAGGGCTGACATCGGGGAATCCTCCCCCTAAAGCCCTGGGCCACACACACGTGGCGTCAACGGAACCCTCGGATTCGCCAATCCGTTTACGTAAAACGGGATAAGCCCCGTAGATGCATGCACCGAATTGTTGATAGCAAATTCGGCCATAGGAAGCATCTCACTCCAACTCTTTGGAGAATCCGGACATAAACTACGGAGAATATCTTCTACAACGCGACTAACGCGTTCCGTCTGACCGTCCGTCTGCGGATGATCCGCAGTGGACATGAGGAGCTTGGTGCCTAGCACCTTAAACAACGCACCCAGAACTTTCCCGTAAAACGGGGATACCGATCCGACACCACGGAATCGGGTAGACCATGTTGTCAAAAGACACGGTCTAGGAACACTTTTGCTGTTCCTTGTCCATCTATGGACTCTGGCACCGCCGCCAGGTGAGCCATCTTGCTCAAACGGTCTACAAAGACCAATATGCCGGTGTTCCCGGCCTTATCCTTCGGAAAACCGAAGATAAAATCCATGCTAATGGATTTCCAACACTCCGTTGGAATCGATAAGCTCGCCAAAGGCGCAGCTGAAATTGCAGAGGGTTTAACCCTCTGACACTTCTCACAGGTGCGTATATACGCACCGACCCACTTATACATATTGGGCCACCAATACAAAGCGCTTAAAGCGCTGTAGGTCTTATCCCGACCTAAATGACCCCCGGTAGGGGCGTCATGTGCCTCAAAGAGGACTCTATACTTCAGTTCCTCATTATGAGGAACTACCACCCGCGGAGTGTCCTCCGCACTCGTGCTATAAAATAGCAGACCGTCACAGTACCTGTAACGGTGTAAACGAGCTCTAGCTTGACTTGACAGGGTTGGATCAGACGAGCCAAGCCCCTTTTCACCTAACGCGCGGATAAGCGCCGTACATTGAGGGTATTTCTCATACGCCTGGCGTATGAGATCTACCACAGACGTGGTGACGAATGTCGCGTGAGCGAGCTCGTAATCGGTACGACGCGATAACGCGTCCACAAGAACGTTATGCTTGCCAGGTTTATACTTAACCTCAAAGTTGTACTCCGCAAAGAAGGAGAGCCAACGGGCCATCCGTTGCGAGAGATGAGGCGACTTTGTCGCTGTCCGTAAGAACGCGTGGTCAGAATAAACCACGAAAGGCTTTGAGCCGAGTAGGTGAACCCTAAATTTGACAAGGGAATACTTCATAGCAAGCAGCTCCTTATCATGAACGGGATAATTCCGTTCTGCAGCTTTAAGCTGCCTCGACTCAAACGCAATCACGCGTTCCCTTCCTGCATCGACTTCTTGTAACAAAGCACATCCGATTGCGAAATCGGAGGCGTCGCAGACGACACTAAATGGTTTCCCAGAGTCTGGGAGAGCAAGAACGGGAGCTTTCAACAAGCTCCCCTTTACCGATTCAAAAGCGTTTTGGTGTTTGGTTTCCCAACACCAATCAACATCCTTCTTAAGAAGGTCGGTCAATGGCTTCGCCATTTCAGCGGAATTCTCGCTGTACTTGTGGAGATAGTTGGATAATCCTAGCCACTTCCGTAAATATCTAAGATTTACAGGCGAAGGCCACTCCACAATGGCTTTCACCTTCGCGGGATCCGCCCGCACTCCATCCTTACCGATGAAGCATCCGAGGAAAGGAATTTACTCAGCACCAAAGATACATTTGGATTCGTTTGCATATAACTTATGCTCTCGCATACATTCGAGCACCGCTCGAAGGTGTATCAGATGCTTCTGAACATCAGACGAGTCTCCTTCCGCACGACTATGAACGAATATGTCGTCGAAGTACGTCTGAGCGTACCTCCTATGAGAGCGGAAGAGTTGAGTCACCAAGCGATTGAAAGTCGCTGGTGCATTTTAAAGCCCTTGTGGTATAACAAGCCACTCCCACAGCATGCCACTAGGCGTGCTAACCGCCGTCAGCGGAATATCGTACGCTCGCATGAGCACCTGATAATATCCGTCCACCAGATCTAAGGCACTGTACACAGTACAGCCCGCCATATTGTTCTGGAGGACATCCTTCCGAGGAATAGGAGTCTGCATGGGTACAGTAGCTGCGTTCAGCTTGTTATACGCATGCACAATGCGCCACTTTCCGTTCGGTTTACGAACACAAAAAGTGGGAGATGAGTGGGGAGATTTACTCTCCCGTACCATCCCTGCCTCTTCTTTCCCCTTGAAGAATGCGTCGATGACGTCGCATTGTTCGTTGGGGAGAGACCACTGCCTAGTGACGCAGTATTTGGTTCCAGGAACCAAATCAATTTCATGTCGAACTCCCCGATCCTGTGGTAACCCCATCGGTGGGTTGTCAATAATGACATCTCCGAATACCTTTAATAAGGAATGGTAAGGGTCCTCAGGATACACGAGGATCTTGAGGCCGCTTCGGGCATTTAATGCCTGTTTGGTTTTCACCAAAACTGACTCTTCCATCGTGGATGAGGAGTTCAACTCCTCTTCCGGACGTAACACGACGACCTCGTCGATTTCATCTGCTTTCAAAGCAGTCTCAAACTCGTTGAAGGACATCTCCTCAAACAACAACAGTTCGCCTACCCCAGGCAACCGTTCAGGATTACGCCTTCTGTGACAACACCTGTCACACTATTCAGCATCCTGTAGGACTGCTGACTACTTGCCTCGGTACTCACCTCATCCCGAGACCCAGATGGGGGGAGTCAATTGCCCCATCTACTGGAAGCGCCACGCGCCTATCCACAGAGGTATCTACCTCTACCACCGGTGACTCGCCGGTCTCACCTATAACGGCGTAATCGGAATCATTTCCGACGTGCGAAAGAGACGAACTCCGGGTCTCTTCGCGTGGAAGCGCCTCGCGCTTAACCACAGGGGTCTCTACCCCTACCACTGGAGTTACCACAGGTAACTCATCAGTCTCGCCGTTCACGGCGTGTGGATTAACCGCCGAATCCCCCTCGTTAAGGAACTCTTCCTTAACGCCATTGTGAATGATCATTTCAGACATCCCAATATCTGGAATCTCACGCCAGATTCGCTTTTGCGATCGAGCAAAGTTGGGTTCATGACTCGCCAATGCTTCACCCGACCGCAGGTGCGTTGAGCCAATGGACTTAGACTTCCAGTCTATCCATGTCTCGTGACGTTCCAGCCACTTCATGCCCAGAATGATGTCATACCTCGAGTCCAAATCAAGGACTAGGCAACGTTCTAAGCTGTCGAAGTCTGCAAACTTCAGCTTAAGGTCAATCGAGACCTTGGGTACAGAAACCTGTACGCCCGTCGCAAGACGGACCGTGACAACGTCACGAGAACGTGACTCTAGGGCCTCGGCATACAGCCGACTCTTCTCCACAGAAGCCCGTCTGACATAATTGTCAGACGCTCCAGAGTCTATCAAGACTCTCCAAGGATTATCAAAGCCTTTCACGTCCGCAAGGACTACCAGCAAACCTGGCTGGTACACTAATTCGGTGCTAGAAAGCACCGCTTCCCTCGGGGCTTTGTGCTGTCGTCCCCTACCCTGGGGCTTAACAGCACTGAGGGGTCCCCCAGTAGGGCGCCCCGCACCTACTGGGAGCCGTCGTTTCCCGACGGCTTGGACAAGGGCTTTTTCCCCACCCTTAGTCCCTTGTAGCGAGTGTCTCGCTGGGGATTTTTCGGACATCTGTTCCGCAGATGATCCATGCTCCCAAACAGGAAGCATCTCAGCGGACCACGCCGCTGCAGCATAGCCAAGAGCTCTGTCTCGAAGCTCTGTGAAAAAGAGTCAGAATGACTCTTAGCGGGAGGTTTCTCCTCCGCTTTGACCTGACTCAGGTCCATGGGTTCGGGACCACCTTAGAGGAACGGAAGTTCCTCTCGGCGTTGAACGCCATCTTGAATGCCTCTTCCAGGGATTCGGGTCGGCATCGGAATAATTCCGAACGTGCTGGCCCTTCTCTCAGGCCTCTCATGAAGACGGGGATGGACACATCGTCCGAATACGCTTTTGCGTACATCCCTGCCAACAGGGTCTTCAACTCCTGGATATAAATCTCCAGGTCCTTAGTGCCTTGACGGCACCTCAGGAACGCCAGTTGATTCTGGAAAACCAGATCAGGCGTTGCGTACATGTCCATAAGCTTCTGCTTAAGGACCTTCCATGTTGGAAACACGTCCTTGACTGATTCCGAGCATGTAAACGCCCATGTACGGGCTTTTCCCGTAAGATGGGTCAATGCAAGTCCCACTTGCAAGTGATCAGCGGTCATGTTTGCTGTGGCGAAGGCCGTTTCGACCTCTCGCAACCAAACATAAAGGTTGTCACCCTTCTCTCCGGTGAACTCCTTTATCTTAAACGATAATGGAGGGCGCACCCCCGTGTAATAATCTCCACCACAACTCGCCTCATGAGCGATGAGGGCATTCACCCTTGCCTTTACGGCCTCAAGGCCCTGCTCCACTAGGAGCTTCATACCTTCTTCCCCCGTTAAGGGTAACAGCCTTTTAAAGGCTTCCTGTTGGACGAGGGTCAAACTATCCCAATCGTCCTGATTCATCCTTTGCAGAGGATGTCTAGTCTACCAACACAGGTGTTGGATTGACTACAAGTGCTACCAGATGTAGCCGGTGCGTATACGCACGGTGCGGCTAGCGCACAGAGGAAGACTATTCCTTAAAGCGGCGTTCACCGCTACTTAGCCGATACGCCCTTATTAAGGGCTTAGTAGGAGAGAGCTCTCCTACTCGGGGCCAAGATTCCCGGGTTAGTTTACTCTAGCCTGTACTAGTGCCTTAACGGCAAGGCTCCCCTACAAAGGGTGTAGCTAAGGGGAGGGCTTCCGTTACGCTACGGCACTCACTACACGCACGACCGGCCGAGGTCGTGCGTCTGTACTACGGGGTGGAAGTAAACTGAATATATATTTAATATGTAATTATTTAAACTAATATAAACTATATGTAACACTAAGTAGAATATTCCTAATTCATACCTAGCTAAAATGTAGTGTACACACCTGTGTACTGACACGTGGATGGCTGACACCACCACACCAAGGGCCCATACCCTGATTGGTTAAAATAACCAAAGGTTCGAAACCTTTCAACCCGGCCAATACTGGCCTCAACCGTGGTGTACCAATGTACACCAACACTCAGTGTTACCCGAATGTAACCCCGTTACACACAGCAGTGAGTAACCCAACCAATATCTGGGGCAGATCGCAGATCGGATGTGTAGACCCAGCCAATACGAAAAAGGAGAACACGTTACAAACGTGTGGGGCTTGACGGGTGAGTGAACGTAACGAGTGCTCCCTGTCGTGGGGCTTCCGGTGGATCTCAGTCCTGACCGGGCTTATAAGCGTTAGGGGACTCTGTCAGCCTCCCGCTCCCAATGACTCAGATCGGAGCCATTGGCGACTTACGCAACCCAATGTAATACTAACACTGTATTTAATATCCAATAAAAAAAATCCAATATGTAAACTACATGCAAAACCGTGTGCCTCACCTTAAATCTGCGTACCTTACACTCCAAGCACACGATTGTCCCAAAACACTCCATCCTTTTAGCCAAACCGATCGCTCCGACTTGACAACTGGTACACTGGTACATGCTAGTCAAAAATTTTCAATAGCACTTTACCACAATTCCATGCGCAGTTCCCTTAGGTTTACTCCCGTCATATTTAACGGCCTGTGCGAACTGGGATAAATCTTCTGCTTGCGCAGATAATCGATTCAAGTGTGGTCGAACTTCGAGTCGTAGCTCGGGCGCATCGTGATAAATCACATTCCCGAACACCAGCGAGTCAGCACGACCGCGCACGGATTCCGCAACAGCCAAAAAGTATCGATAATGCTCTAGCTAAGTCCGCTTCGGACTTTTCCTGGCCGAAAACAACTTCATCGACTTCGTAGGCGTCAATTGCGTATGTAAAGTCGACAACATTTTGCCCATAATGTACCATAACGCAGGAGTCTCACTCCACCATGTTTCGAGTGTAAATTTCTGCCGTCCCCGAAAGGTAATGGCTGAGGAGATCTACTTTTACGTCCTTACTCCACGTAAATTCACAAGCAGCTTCTGCAATGCAAATTTTACGTAAGAACTTTCTTCCCCACGGATGAAAAGCCGAGCCTAGGACTTGGTATAATTCACTCCCATCAAACACACTTATCTGGAGCTTGCATTGCTTGGCTGAGGGCGTCCTTATAACATGCATTGCAGCAGCCAAATTTTGGTCGTGTTTGATCCCCGGCTGTGCCCTTGAACCCCCGGATGTGCTCTTGCCCGTTCACCGTTATCGCTGCCACCTCGGCTAAATATGCTTCCGCTAGTCTTGCTCAATTGCTTGAAGCTCAGCGCCGCAGGGTTTCCGACCTTATAGGTCCCCTTTCTTCTTGATTCCGTCCAAGGATGCCATGATCATCTTGGTGTCTCCCTTTAGGGTATGGTAGGGGTTACCATCCCCATCAGACACAACTCCACGTTAATCTTCAAGTTTTGCCAAACGTACAGAGATTTCACGGAGGACCGTCAAGATATCGGCCGACTCCACATTCTCTAGAACAACCGCAACCTTCTCTTGGGTTGAATCGTGTCCATCACTTAGGCTCATAACTTGTTCAGCACCCTTGTGTTTTACCATAGCAAACAGTAACAGAAATCCACAGATATTGTAAGTGTAACACGAGATATCCACACTTCCACGTAATAACATGTAATCGTGAGCACCACAATATAATACGTGAGCGTAATCTCCACAGCACCAAATGTAATCGTAAGATCCACTGTATCAATTCACTTCCACTCGGTATGCGCAGCGAAACGTGAGGAACCACAGAAACAATCGCGAGGAACGACTAGTCACAGTAAAAGAAAATGTAAAAGTGGATATATCTGGTTAACCTAAAATATAGTCAATCACAAAAATGCAAATTTGAGTACACCAATTTTCTGAAATTGTGCCATGATGCTTGAACTGATTAAATCGCCATGTTTCAACATTAACGATCCTATGTTTGTATCATTTCGTCAGGCTTTGACACACACTACCTTGAAATGTCGCAGTAACGGTTCTTACGCACAACTTTAAACAAGCGGCGACTCCATCTCTTTAGCTCAGTTTTCGTCTACTTGCGATGTTTTTTATGTGAGAGAGCAACTCTTTGGTTCCATCGAAAATGATTGGACAAAAAAAGCGTACATATGAACATGGAAGACAACGCCGAGCTCCAGGTGCGAGCTTTCCATGTGATACAAGTCTTGTATCACAGCACGTAATTTTGACTTCTATACTATCGTTCATTTGTGGTGTAATTTATTTACGGTGTAGAGCGATGAAATCGAGGTCTTACAGGTAAATGGAATTCCTACTAGATGATCTCGTTGAGGAAAATTTCAGTTTCTAAGTCTTATATGTGTTGTTCGAGTCCATTTTCGAGGAGAACATTCAGCTCAATAGCGATTTAGACCGACCAGGAGTGGTAAGAAGCTTCACTATCACAGTGCCAGGTCCACACTCTGTCGTTCTCCTAGTTCATCTGCCTCGAGGGTACCCTTCCACAGATGCTCCTGTAGCTGAAGTGTACGAATCATTCGGACTCACAAATACTCAACGCGACGATATTTTAGAAGATTTGGTACATCGATGAATATTTTTTTTAGTTATTATGGCTAATACATGTTGTGAACAGGCAGCTATTCATAAGCGCTCGAGCGGCCAAGTCTGCCTTTACGAGTGGATTGAGCATGTTAGAGAAAAATACGCCACTGCCAAACTGAGTACATCAGAAGATTGTGGTGTTAGTAATCAAGAGAAGGCAACAAGTGATGTAAAACATAGTGCCATGGAGAATTTTGTGCTGGAATCGCAAACCCTCCGTCCTCGTGTTCGGACAGCGCAATTGCAGCGTGATTTAGAACGTGAAGCTGTGCTTGCAACTCTGCTAGTGCACGGTACAGCAATTGTCGACCGAAAAAGTACCTTCATCGCGCATGCATGTCCTGTGAAGTGTGTTGAGGACGTGAGATCGTTTGTCGCTCTGTTACTTGACGACCGCAAGGTTGAACGAGCAATTCACAACATTCTAGCGTATCGAATCGTTGGCAAGTATACAATTAAGGATAACGATGAGGACGGAGAACGTGGAGCTGGCGCTAAACTTTCAAACCTGCTAGAGCTACTGAAAGCCAAGAACGTGGCTGTCGTGGTGACGCGATGGTACGGAGGTATTAAACTTGGTCCTGATCGCTTTAAGCACATTAATGCATGCGCGCGACAGGTACTGGAGGAAAATGGTTTTTTGGACGACTCAGATGGCGTCAAAATGAAAACAAGGGGTGTGTGATATTGATAGCTGACAAAAGTTGCTGTTTGAAGCGTGCTTGTTTTAATGCATTAATGCAAAGCCTTACAAGATGCGGTTACCCGCAATGAGCATTAGGGCCATGTCCACCATGACCATGCCCACTACGCGGCTCCCTGCCCAACCAGCAATTTTTTCTCCACCACGAATTCAGCTACACAGTGCACTTTACGCCACGTGAGTCCGGCGCGCACGTGTATCGGTGTTAGGTCCCACCCCCCAATGGGGGTCCACTGGGACAATGTCGTAACTCACGAGACTGGACGCTGATTCTTGCCACATGTAAAATCAAGCGCCATCTCCACAACCTCACCAACTTTACAATGCACGTCTTGTGTAGTAAAATGACACTAAACTGCGCAGTATTCCGTATAACATAGGCTTAGCAAGACAAGTAACGTTACTATTTACAAAGTTGTTAGATTAAGAAACGGTTTCAGTGCAATATGAATTGGTCTGTTTCGTCACATTACCCTTTTTGTTGAAACCAACCAGATTGGGTTCGCCTGGGGATTGAACCCGGGACCTTCCGGTCCCGCAGTGAGCAGTGGAACACTCGACTCCGGTCGGTCTTAGTGCAAATATGGAGTGGATATTCGAGGTAAAGATTTTCAAGACTCATTTAGAGCTGAGCTTTAGATTTTAAATTTTATGCAATACACTTTCCTTCATATTTTTACCAAACGCTTCTCTCCGTTACGGTCCTAGGTCGCTCTCCTTCTATATTGCTTGTTGAAAGGTGTCACCGTCACTTCTTGCGTAGATAGTCGAAAACTTGCGAAGTAAATAGCTCCAATATACTGAATTTGTCTTAAGTCAATATTACAGCAAACAAAAATTTGTTGACCGTGAAAATGACACCCTTATACAGTCCGCATTAAGTAGAAGAGAATAACCAAACCATGGACTTTATCAATGGAATGCGTATTGAGAAGTGTTTAACTAGCCTAACATGAAATATGCATCAGATGTTGAAGTTATGGTAAACTTCTATCTGTTGTGTGCTCTACACTGCATATCTATCTACTATCTATCTACTATATAATAACAGAATTCATGTCGTCGATGCATGCATGCGCGCTCCCGCACCTAAGCGAATATCTTGAACAAAGTGTACTCTCCTCTTAGGTACGCGATCCCGTACCTAGCCGAATTTCAACTGTACGCACGTCATGACACTATGACATGCCATTATAAAAAACATAAAATACAATTTTGGCTTCAAAAATCGTACTAATCCGTGGTAGTACAATTGACATGAAGATCAGTATTAAAGCGTAAATAATTGTTTAGAAATGGCGCTTTTTACATCTATTTAAAAGTTTTTCTCCCTGGGACGTTCCCGGTCACGTAGTTGCTTCTATGACTTTAGCTTATATACCCTCCTCCCCGTCGGTACGACGGGGTAAAGTGGTCGCACGCCGTTACTGCTTGCCGTTACTGCTTGCAGTAACGGCGTGCGACCCAAGTATAGTGACCACATTAGTATAATGTATAGTATATGTTTTCGCTACCCTAACCCTGGAAATACATGGGGCAAGTTTGTAGACGGACAGACGGTTTTTATGCCCTTCCCCGTCGATACGACGGGTCCCATACCCTAGGGTATGGGACCCGTAACACATGCTCCACCTCATTATATTGTAATGGATGACGCAATCGCATATGGTTCAGAGACACGAATGGTGACTCATCTCTTGAATCATAGTGCAACTCTTTACATGTTACCAATTCTAGATTGTTCCATTCTAGAACATTCGAAATAGATGTAGGGTCTCATGTAATCGAATCTCACTTTTTATTTTTTACTATATCACCCAGTTCCCAGTGTCGCAGTTGTTAAGAATTACAGGTTATGAGCCCAACAGCTCCCTCCAGCATGAACAACGCATTCTGACTGACGGCAATTATTTTATGTGGGAATTCTCGGCTCGGATGGCCCTAGCAAGGAATGGTCTTGTGGACCACATTAATTTGACACCTGAAAAGGCGGTGGCGCAGTTGGAGAATGCTGAGTGGAGATCTACAAATGTCAAGGCGTTGGGTGTCATTGCGAAGATGCTTAGCCCTCCATATCAGTCGATGATTCGTAACGCTTCGTGTGCAGTGGAAGCATGAATTATTTTACGGGAGTTTCACGTGAAGCATAGTCTACACAATCGTGTTCGACTACGTAGAGAACTTCATGAGCTTATGATGACCCCTGGTGATAATATAATGGATCATCTTTTGAAGTTTGATGATATATGCATGCGTCTGGTGGCGGTTGGTGATGACGTGGAAGATGATGAGCGGTTGGTTGTTTTGCTCGGAAGCCTCACCCCTGATTATGATGCCATTGTGAAGATTATTGAGGCTCGGGGTAGTATGGATTTATGTGAGGCCAAGGAGCTTTGGAAGCGTGAATATGAAACCACCCACAAGCGTGAGCGACAAGAAATGGCGTTCAAGTCCTCATTGACGCGTAAACAAGGACGAAGTAGACATGGTGGTCATGGGCACAACCACGGCAAAGGTGGTCGTAGTAGTAACTGCAACAAGCGACAAGACCATAGTCGAGGTAAATTCAAAGGTCGAGTTTCGAGTGTGATGAAATTGGCCACAAGAGAGACCATTGTCCAAAGCGGAAGGGTGGTATCAAGCATGATGCCAGGGAGACGTTTGTGTTTTCGGTCACAGATGACCAAGATGACATGAATATGTGGCTGCTGGATAGTGGAGCCAGCTCACATATGTCATTTGACCTTGATGATTTCGTTGACTTTCGTACTGTTGAGGATGGTTTCAATGTTTTGGTCGCGAATGGTGAGAGGCTCCCAGTATGTGGTATTGGATCAGTGGAGTTACAACTATCGAGTGGCAATACAGCATATATCCGTGATGTGTTGTATATTCCAGGGCTAGATAGAAAATTGCTATCGGTGTCAGCACTAGCAGCCAAGGGTGTAGAGACACGATTTACCAGTGCAGAATGTTCACTCTGGTTTAATGGGAAGAATATTGGAAGCGGCCGACGTATGGGAAAATTGTATGTGCTTAACATGGTTAGCATACAACATCCTAAAATGAGTGAAGTTAACATGGTTACTGAATCGGAAGAATGGGGACTGTGGCATACACGACTAGGCCATGTGGGTGGTGACAGAGTCTCGAGAACGAGTGAGGTTGTAGATGGTGTTCCTCATCTGAAAAGGGAAGTTGCTTCTAATGTTCCATGTGAAGGTTGTGAGTGTGGTAAAATGACGGTAGAGAAGTATGCGAGGACTTCGAATAGTGTGGTCAAGACCGATGGACGGCTTGAGATTATTCATGCCGATTTGATGGGTCCCATCCACGTGCAGTCCAAGAGTGGTGCGCGATTCATTTTGGTGTTTGTGGATGATTGGTCCAGATATTTGCATGTATATCTGCTCAAATCTAAGACTGAAGTGGCTTTCAAGTTCATTGAGTACACCAAGATGATGGAACGACTGACGGGCAAACGTCTTAAATGTGTGAGGACGGATAACGGAAGCAAATTCTGCAAACAAGATATTTTATGGCTTCTGTTTGCAGCATGGTATCCTTCACCAGACTAGTGCTCCATATTCCCCTCAGCAAAATGGTATTGCAGAACGTGCAAATCGATCTATTGCCGAGATGGCACGTGCGATGATATTTTATCAACACTTGGATCGTGAATGGTGGGGTGAAGCTGTAATGACAGCTGTCTACACGATTAACCGGCTGTCCAATTCAGCACGTTATTACACAACTCCGTATGAATTAGTATGGAACACCAAGCCATTGCTGTCACACATGCGTGTGTTCGGATCTCGTGGTTTCGTATGCGTAGACTCATCCAAGCGCAGCAAATTTGAACCCAAAGCACATCGGTGTATTTTTCTTGGATACGCTGAAAACTCGAAAGCGTACCGTGTGTATGACATTTATGATCAACGTGTGGTGGTATCTCGAACGATTGCTCTTGATGAACGTTCCCCTGCGAATATGTTCCAGTACCAATAAGTCAGTCTTTACAGTATACATGGTCGACATTGGATGATGATTTTTCGATCGTAAACATACTCCAAAAGTAAAGTCAAACCAAGATGACCAAGATTAGGTGATGCAATCACCACCACTAACACCTTCAAGTAATCAAGCAAGACCCATGGATATTAGTCCGGACGATGCTCCAACTATTGCTGCTGATAATCAAAGGATGCTCCCACCACGTGTCAATGATTCACAAGATAATAATGATACAAGGCTTAACGATCGTGCTCTGGTTCGTACTGACCAAAGGGGAGAAAATTGTAACATGTTTGGTGGTCAGTACGTACCCAGAAAGATTGATCGCGCTCGATCTATTCAAGTAGAATCAATTGGTCCTCTTCCTCCTCCTCCAAGTGAAAATAATATTGTCCCATGGTCCAATGATATTACAATTACTGGTGATGATGTTGAAGATAACGATGATTCAGAAGAACCTGACCCAAAGCGACTGCGGCTCACTGATGGATATGATATAGCATTGGCAGTGATGGACGTCCCTCGCACCTACAACGAAGCGATGGCGTCACCCCAAGACTACAAGTGGAAAGAGGCAATCCGTAATGAGCTACAGTCACACTTCCGAAATCACACTTGGGATGTAATTCGACGTCCTGATGGTGTTCGAGTTATTGGGTGCAAATGGGTGTTTAGCATCAAGCGTGATGCTGTTGGTAACATTCAACGATACAAGGCGCGATTGGTTGCTTAAGGATTTCGACAGAAGTATGGTGTTGATTTTTGGGAGACGTACTCACCCGTCTCAAGTCTCAACTCGGTTCGTGCGATTCTCGCGCTGTGTTGCTCGCGTGGTTATGTGATCCGGCAACTTGATGTAGAGACTGCTTTCTTAAATGGTAATCTTAAGGAGGATGTTTACATGTGTCCACAAGATGGTATTCAATTGGATGATGGTATGTGTTGCAAGCTACGACGCAGTATCTACGGGTTAAAGCAAGCAGCAGCTGTATGGCACGAAACAATCAAGGCTGTATTGAAGCAAATGGGTTTCAGGCAATGTTGCTCTGACCCATGTGTGTTCATTCTCTGTGACAATGATGATTCTGTGTATCTCGTTCTATATGTAGATGACCTTATCGTTGGATGCGCTGATGATGCTACAGCCGATGATATCAAGGCCCAATTGTCGGAGCATTTCAAACTGAAGGATCTCGGTCATGCGCGATTTGTCCTTGGCATTGAGATCCAGTATGACCGACCCAAAGCCAAGTTACACATTTGTCAATCGCAATTCATCCTACGGCTTATTGAAAATTTTGGACAAGAATCGGCGTTCCCATCTCGCAACCCAAATGTATTTGGTCAGAGACTTGAGGAACTGAAGGACGGTGATATGGTTGACATAAAGCGCTACCGTGAGCTCATTGGCTCAATGCTATATATCGCAAATGGGACACGGCCAGATATATGTGTGTCAATATGTGAGTTATCGCAGCATTTGGAGGTGCCGAAGCCTGCTCATATGAAGGCAGCGATCCGAGTCCTACGTTATCTTGCTGGTACAAGTAAGTTTGGCTTATGCTACTATCGCAACGATACAACCATGATTATCAAGTCGTTTACGTTGATGCTAACTGGGGCGGTGGTGTTAATATCCGCCGATCTACGTCTGGTGTTTAGATTATATTATGTGGTGCACCGGTAATCTACAAATCAAAGAGACAACGTTCAGTTGCATTGTCATCTGCCGAAGCTGAATATATAGCTTTGTACATTGCTGCTCAAGAGGTTCTATGGTTACGTCACTTACTCACGGAGCTCAGTGTTGATAGCTTGTCATCTACGATGGTTTATGTGGACAATCAAGCGGCAATTACGATGGCAGAGCATTCCGGTTATCAATAAAGGGCGAAGCATATTGACTTGCGCTATCATTTTTTTCGTGATGCAGTGGCGTCTGGTGAACTCGAGATCAAGTATATTCCACGCGATGAACAACTTGCTGATTACATGACGAAGACATTGCCAACACCGCAGTTTACCAAGCTCGTGCAATTGAGTGGGATTATTGATTTAACTGTAGCGATTGAGGGGGAGTGTAATGGATGACGCAATCGCATATGGTTCAGATACACGAATGGTGACTCATCTCTTGAATCATAGTGCAACTCTTTACATGTTACCAATTCTAGATTGTTCCATTCTAGACCATTCGAAATAGATGTAGGGTCTCATGTAATCGAATCTCACTTTTCATTTTTTACTATATCACCCAGTTCCCAGTGTCGCAGTCGTTAAGAATTACATATATTCGTCCTAGTGGCCTTCGTGCTACTGTACTTCACTATTCGGTTTCGTTAGTCAGCATAACGTGGCACGTTTTAAGCATAATGACATTTTAAGTGGAGTTAAGTTAATGTGTTTCAGGCAATCGCCACGATGGTACAACGGGGTACTATGCTAGTCTACTATATCTACTATATAATAACAGAATTCATGTCGTCGATGCATGCGCGCTCCCTCACCTAAGCGAATATCTTGATCTAAGTATAAAATTCAATTAAGTACGCGATCCCGTACCTAGCCAAAATTCAACTGTACGCACGTCATGACACTATGACATGCCATTATAAAAAACATAAAATACAATTTTGGCTTCAAAAATCGTACTAATCCGTGGTAGTACAATTGACATGAAGATCAGTATTAAAGCGTAAATAATTGTTTAGAAATGGCGCTTTTTACATCTATTTAAAAGTTTTCCTCCCTGGGACGTTCCCGGTCACGTAGTTGCTTCTATGACTTTACCTTATATACCCTCCTCCCCGTCGGTACGACGGGGTAAAGTGGTCGCACGCCGTTACTGCTTGCCGTTACTGCTTGCAGTAACGGCGTGCAACCAAGTATTGGGACCACATTAGTATAATGTATAGTATATGTTTTCGCTACCCTAGCCCTGGAAATACATGGGGCAAGTTTGTAGACGGACAGACGGTTTTTATGCCCTTCCCCGTCGATACGACGGATCCCATCCCCTAGGGAATGGGACCCGTAACACATGCTCTACCTCATTATATTTGTCTTAGTGGCCTTCGTGCTACTGTACTTCACTATTCGGTTTCGTTAGTCAGAATAACGTGGCACTTTTTAAGCATAATGACATTTTAAGTGGAGTTAAGTTAATGTATTTCAGGCAATCGCCACGTTGGTACAACGGGGTATTATGCTAGTATTATATAAAAAAAATTGCGATCTGGCCGTGTCACGAAAATTAGTGATTGGCTAGAACTCGAAAATTAGTGATTGGTTGGACTTTTCCCTTACAAGACTGTCATTGGATGCATTTTCGCGCCCCCCCCCCCCGTTGGTACAACGGGTACGACTACCTGACAGACACACAGGTGAACAAGAGCAAGTCGAGACCCGCGCGCGGCCGCCGCCACCACGACGACATCCGATGCCATGCGCTATCAATACTAGAGCAAACAGTGCGACTAGGAGCGCACGCACAAGAATAACGGCGGCTTGCACAAGTTTTGCGCCATGCATCGCGAAAAGGCGAATTGGAATCAAATGCGCTTAGACCATCGACGCCGTGTCCTCAAGCAGCAACAGAGAGAGCTCCAATGACAACAGTGGGATCATCAGATGCACCAGCTTCAGCTCCCGTCGCACCCGAGACGCGGGTCCAAAGTCCATCGTCAACGTTCCTGGCCGCCGGCCAAACGTTTCTCGATCGCCACCGACCCCGACTGCAGCACCACGTGCCTGGCGCCCTGTTCCCGTCCGTGCGGATCAAGCCCGTGTCGCCGCTTGATATGAATGTCACGATGCACATGTACATGCCCCTGTACCTTCGCGTGGACGTGCAACCCCTGACGCAGCAGCAGTTGACGACGCCCAGACCAACGCTTCCACTCTTTGATTAACTGGACCTCGATATCCTCGAAGCCATGCTCTTTAGCAGTGACGACGAACAGACCGAGACTATGCCACATTGCACTGCATCGGCCTTGATGTGTTCGCCGTCGATTGTCAATGTGTAACGGGAATGGCGCCGTCCACCGATGGCCTGTCGCCTATCGGACGCCCCCCCATACATGATAGGTAGATATGAAAAAACTATTTAGGGCCAACACTTAAGTGAGCGAGACACACACATCTATATATAGCTAACTTATATAAAGAAAATGCTTATCCTACAATCACCCCAAGCTCCCCACCACCCTCCCCGCAGTCATTTTGCTCGCTAAATGGGTTTACAGTCTAGTCTACTTATATAAAAAGGCAATTGATATCCGTATCCCCCCAAATTACTACCCGTATCCCCCCAAATTACTACCCGTATCCCCCCAGATTACTACCCGTATCCCCCCCTAAATTATAGGGTCGCCTTACCCGCACCCGGCACCCCCCCCACGTGACTTTCGACCAATAGAGATGAATATTGCTACCAATAGTATCTATTGGTTAAAATAGCGCTTTAAATCTATCTACCTTTATAATAGTTTTCCGTTGGGGGGTTTTGATGCACATTCTTGTTTGTGGCTTCATCTGACACATCTCAATATGAAATTTGACTGCGCAAACTTATCATACAGCGGCTTGTTTTGACTTGACATGCACAACTACAACACTAATCAACACGCTATCAAATAGCAAAACCAGTACATCCAGTTTCTATTGTGTTTTTCGTACAGTGCCTTTTGCTTCACTTGCTCTTTAGCCAACTTTTTCATCTGACCCTTGCTCAACGGCTCACCGGCGTCATCGTGTGTCGGCAATCCCTGACGTTTTCCATGCATGAGCATAATATCCAGTTCTACCAAAAACAACATTCGCCAATACTTACGTTATCGTCGAACTTTGAGTACGTATCCTTCATGTTCAAGAACATTTTGCTAGGACAAATGTTAGCTTTTCAGCGAGCTCGGCCTTTTTAGGGGCCTCATCTTCCAATCGTTAATGCTTCTGTTCCTCTTTTCTCTTCTTCTTCTTCTTCTTCTCAATTTCTTCGAGCAGCTCCTCCATGTTGGCCAGCTTCCAAGAAGAAGAGCTAGCAGACCGGTCGTCCAGACGCACACCAGCATACGGAAACTTTTCATCAGGTACTTCATCGCAAAGACTTAGCACCACACTAACCAAAGCCTTAAGCCTTACTATCTCCATCTTCCGCAGCAGCCCTTGTCATCGGGTGTTGAGCCATTTTCCTCTATTTCACGTTTCTCCGGATCCAGATACAAGACACGCTTGAGCGACGAGATTTGTGGATCATCCCAGATCACCATTTTGTTGCGCATATGCAAGAGTTGCGTGCGGTGGTCGGTAAGTGGCATATGCGCGAACACGTTGGGAATGGGGGTGTGCATGATCTCTAAGTCAGGGTCGTCTCCTTTGAGAGCCTTTTCACTGTTTTCCTGCATTCCATCCTGCGGAACGATAACCATAGGACGTTACTTGGTGTTGGATTCTTTTATGCTTCGCATGAGCACGCGCGTGGCCAATAGCAGCGCTTCGCTATCTTCACCATAATCATATATAATAGTGGCAAATGCGACTGCATTGGCCTCGAAGACGCTTTCTGATTCTAGCTTCATTGATGTCGTAATCTTTTTCGATTGACTTGAGCTGCAAAATGTAAATAGTGCAGTAATGATCACAACAGTGAGCAGTCTTTGTCGCCGCTTGCTCCTAGCGCCATGACCGCTCATGTTGACGATAATCCTGCTCATGTTTGGTGACCTTCGATGCCCATTTGCTAAAATTGTGTGAAAACCCACGTCGATCCGACTAATCACGACACGCACCCCATCCTGTGCATACGCCATGCGCTGCTTCGTGAACTTACGTGGCAGCATGTCACTAACTTTTTGAATAATCGTGGCGTCGCCGCCCTTCTTTTCCATCTCGAGCCACGTCTCTAAGCACAAAGCGAGATCTTGTTTCAGGTCCTCCCTCCCTTTCTCCTTCATATGTCGTACTGCACACTCAAAGACATCACGAGCTGCCTCTAAGTGCTCGCCTTGAACGTCCTTATTATGAGGCGACGAGGCATCGAACCGTGCATAGCTCATCCAGACCTTTACATGCTTGGTACGCTCGAGCAGCCACTCATAGAGCGCGCGCGTGTTGTCTCGCTCGTCATTCTCAATCTCAAAAATCAATATAATGCTTCCAGATCATTTCAGGCATATCCAGTACTGGCTGTTTGCTATAGCTAGCTCGTAAATTGCGCGAGCACGAACCACTTCGCCCACCTGTCGCTCCAGCATGGCATATTTCTGCCACGAATCACAATTATGAGGATCAAACTCAAGGAAACGCATATAAATCTTGCCACACCGATCCACTTCGCCCATCATGAGCTTCAACTCAATGTATCTCGTAAAGAGCTTTTTTTGGACACCGCCCGAGTGCTTCGCCCAGCGCCAAACGTGCACTTTGGACATCACGTTGACGGATGAGAAACTTCGCGTACAGGACCCAGATATTTGAAAATGTGAATTTTTCATGTGGAATCAGCTTTATACACGTTTATACACCTGTTTGCAGCGCTCACAGGGGCTTGCGCTATCGTCGTTGTCGCTAACCAACAGCTCTTCAAACAATGCGTATTTAGTCCAGACATAAATGTACCTACACCAGTACTTCTTTTCTTCAATTGGCGGTACGTTCACGATCGCTCGTTCGTAGATTTCACGTACAAGGCCAAAGGATTGGGACTCTGCGGCTTCGTTTTCCTCGAGATTAATTTACTCAAGCCAGGAGTCATAATCCAGCGCGTTTGCAGCCACTTGCTGCTCATACACAACACGTCTCTTGGCAATCACAACTTTCTCGATTCTGTCCTTATCACCATGTTGCTTTTCAAACGTAATGAACGCACTATAAAGGGATGGCGCCTCGTCCTTCGGAAGTGTATCCAAAGCATACTTAAACACAGTACGGACTCGCTCCATCTCGCGGAATCTCTCTTCAAATTTTGCAAAAGAAAGATAAATCTGCTCTGTCTTTTCGTCAACGCGTAATTCTTCCAGCGCTCGCTCATACACTTTTCGTGCCAAGGCAAGCTGTTTCTGCGACTAAAGAATGGAAATAGCCTTCGGAAATAATATCAGCACCAATTTTAAAGGGAATGGCTGGCACACAACTCATAATAAAGCGCTCTTAATATATTGAGGTAATATTGCCTTTTATGTACTTGAGGCTGGAGTGGGGGGGTGCCCCTAGGGTGGAGGGGGTAGGGCGACCCTATAATTGAAGGGGGATACGGGTAGTAATTTGGGGGGATACGGATATCAATTGCCTAAAAAAATTGGTGTCACGAAAATTAGTTATTGGCTGGATTTTTTCCCTTACAAGACTGTCATTGGCTGTATTTTTTTCGTCATCATTTAGCTGTGATTGGCTGCATTTTTGGCGTCATCATTTAGCTTTCTAAATGGCCTTAAACTCGACTGTGATTGGCTGCATTTTCGCTCCCAAAAGTCTATCTACGTCATCATTTAGCTTGCTAAATGGCCTTAAACTCGTTAGTGACAAAAAAAACATATGTACTCAGAACTATGGACCAAAAATAGGTACTGAGCTAAATTTATTTATCGGGATTTACAAAAAGGGAGTGATTTTGAAAATAATTACAGATAGGGGAGTGATTTAAAAATATTTACAAATAAGGGAGTGATTTTGAAAATAATTACAGATAGGGGAGTGATTCAAAAATATTTAGAAATAAGGGAGTAATGTCACTGCAAATTTGCGGGGTCAGCGTATACTGACCCCCCCCCCCCCATTTCCGTAAACTGACCCCCCTGGTGCATAGACATGAGATTTTATACAAAATTCAACAGTTAAAGTAACCGTCACACCCATGATCGGGGGGATCCAACTGGCATCCTTCTATGCAGACTTGTACACGTGAATGCCGACTCATGCGTCATGGTCGCGTTCTTTTGCTTCAAACGTGCTTTTGCGAAGACGTTTCCGCTATACCTGGCACTCTTCATCGTGCCAAGGGTGGTCATACACTTTAGGCGCTTCTTGCGTGATCCATTTCACAGTATTGCACGCTCGACGCTAAATGCGACGCGATCCAATTGCTTTTAGGCGTCATTCAAGTCGCTCTATATGTCTCTTGTGTGCTTACACCGTCGCGTCGTGAGTAAGGATCATCGCTTCATTTTCTATTTAGCCGGACTTCTAGCTTCGACGACCATTCTTATGGAACCAAAAGGCCGACGCTATGGTTTGTGTAAAGCGTGTGGTTGTTTCCACGTGCTAACTTGTTGCTGACCCAACTGTGCTGTTTAATGCAATTGGATCTGGCATTGTACACATTGCCACGTGCGTTAGATAGTTTGGCAATAATTTTGCACGATCGCGGATTATGCTCAGGCTGGAAATACGGTGAAGTGGCTGTCTTCGCACTCTCCATGTCCATCATCATGTACTGTTACGAGGTAAGATTGAGATGCTCACATTTATGGAAAAAACGCTACTAACGCGCTGTTGAACTCACAGCATGAGAAGGAATCGATGAGCCCCTTCCTGTTCAAAACGATGAAGCGCTTCTTGCAAACTTCGATGGACAAGACGAAATTGTATGTGGCAACCTTAGAGAAGAAAGCGAGGCGACAGTCGATGTCGACGGCGCATCCACGGATAGCTTGATTACGTCTCTTACCTTAATTTCTCTCGAGGAAAATGTTGAACTTTTTTCTTGTCGTAATGATATCAGTGTGATCGGGCCCTGAAAGCCAGTCGAAAGTATAGAGCGGAAAACATCATAGAGGCGGTAGTGGCAACTTATGGAACAGAGCGGGATTGAATAATCAACAGTAGAAAAAAAAATCGCGCGTGACCACTACGGCAGTGTACGGTTGAGATACCACCCGAGAAGTAGAATACATTTGTACCGTGAACACATCATCATAACAAAAAGCTCAGTCTAGCTGAAACTGTTGAATTTTGTATAAAATCTAATGGCTATGCACCAGGGGGGTCAGTTTACGCAAATTTGCAGTTACATTACTCCCTTATTTGTAAATATTTTTGAATCACTCCCCTATCTGTAATTATTTTCAAAATCACTCCCTTATTTGTAAATATTTTTAAATCACTCCCCTATCTGTATTTATTTTCAAAATCACTCCCTTATTTGTAAATTCCCGTTTATTTTAATCAATTTTGAAATTTTACCTAAACAAATTTAAATCCACAGCTTCACACCCTTCTACTACGGTTAAACACCCTCTCACATAAAAGGGGGGGTACCCATTCTCTACCTAGATGAATTACTAATGTATTTACCGGATTCAGTTTGCAAGTTCATCATGCCGTTGTAAACAGCGTACCCCTCGACAACGGGATCGGTGACGAGGGGATTTGGTTACAAATATGCACAGAATGTCTGGAAGAGATAAATTATACGGTCAGCGGGCACAGCAAAGCGAATGCGAGGATCTCAAACGGATGGATGAAGCGGTATCGCACTACAATTTCCTAGTAGAGATTTTGGCTCCTTTAGGACGCCTTCCGAAGTCTTAAGCGACAAAGCAACAAGAAGTTCTTGAGCGATAAATGCCGTACGGATCAGACTCGATGTCACTCAAAATTCATGATTGCTACTGACGTCAAGTACTAAATCGACTACGTTTCAATACTACGCTCGTTGCTCTTTTCGACTCTGCATAGATAACAGCTCTCTCTACAAGTGGATTTTTTTTTCGGGCACCCTATCCGCACCCCATGTTTCTTATATCCGCACCCCATCTTATATAAATCATGTTTAAACAGAATATTCATTATTTAATCACGATTACGAGAACTAATAAAACTGCTGAAAAATGAGCTCTACGGAAGCAAGTGGCTGAGTTGCGCCAACTACAATCAACGGTCCTTTGCGGCACTGAAGCACGTGCGGTTTACGCAGGATCAAGTCCATCGTGACAACGTAAATGGCTGGCACACAGCCGATGCTTTGCCACCCGCTACGACTGGATAACGATGTTGGAGATCCACCTCAAGGTGCAGTGGGATATCAGTTGGGTTTTCCCGCCGTAACCAATATGGGTTACACGGGTCCGGTGGCATCGGTCACGGACCGGTTCACTCGTAGTCGTGAACCGCGGTGTGGGTGCTCCACTCGGAGCACGCCACGTGTGGCCCTCAGCCTCTGGCTGTGGATCGCCACGTGTAGTCAGCCCGTAGGCTAGGAACTGTAATGTTAATCTGCAAGTTGACCTAAAGTGGGAGCCCGCTCTGCGGATTTTTCTACAGGTTATGAGCCCAACACCTGTTGGGCTCCCTGGTCGCTTTGCATGAGTCCGGCGGCGGACTTTACTCCGTCCCCCTCGACCTCGTCCGGCTGCGCGGCATTGCGACTGCGAGCGGTGAGATCAGATTGAGGGAACCCGCGAGGGTTCAACGCGGGAATTGGCGGTCGTGCCGGTCCGCGTGTGTGTGTTCGCTCGGCGGTGGCCAGCGACGAGGAGAAGGCGACGCACTCGACAAGCCCCCCCCCCCCGAGATGCATCTCCGCGGTGTGAGCAAGAAACGCGACAAAAAGTTGGCCAATTGGCAGCATTTGCGCAGTGTCGTGGGACGAGGCCACGTGCGGGTGGAATATTGCGAGTTTGATGGGAAAGGACGTGGCGATGCGTGTATTTGTGTCTGGGATCGAGACAAAGGTGAAGGATGAAGAAGATAAGGTTGCTGAGGGAGAGAGTGAGGATGACGAGGATGATGAAGGGTCGATTGAAGTAGACGAAAAGGTGCATGGCATCCGGTCGAGACAAGAGGTAGCGGACGAAGTGGCGGCGTTGCAAGAAGAAAGCGAATTATCCATGGACGAGTTACGAGCAAGGTATCCAGGCATCGAGACACGAGACGAGCATGAAAACGCGGACGCGGTTGTGGATCGTACGTCGTCGGTGGCACGGAAAAGTGGCTACAAACGGCCCTATTTATTCACGTAGATGTTAGAATTACGTGTGTATCAAGAAGCAGGTGTCCATTGGCTCATTCGCACGTGCGATCGTCGCATCAATGGCATTCTCGCGGATGGAATGGGACTCGGGAAAATGATCGAGAACATCACATTGCTCGCGCATCTTACGTGTGCCCAAGGTCTCTGGAGTCCGTATTTGATTGTCGTACCCACGAGTTGCCTCGTGAATTGGGAGATAGAAGTCAAACGCTGGTGTCCTGCTTTCAAAGTCTTGACGTACTTTGGCTCGGCAAAACGCCGCAAGGAACTGCGCCAAGGCTGGTCCAAGCAGAAGGCTATTTAAGTGTGCATTACGAGCTGCCAGCTCGTGGTCCAAGATGCGCATTATTTCTAGCGCAAGAAATGATACTACTTGATCCTCGATGAAGCGCATCATATCAAGAATTAGAAGAGTTTGCTCTGTCAGACGCTCCTGACCTTTATTTTGCAACGTCTACTATTATTGACAGACACGCCGCTCCAGAACAATCTGCTCGAGCTCTGGGAGTTAATGAATTACCTCATGCAACATGTATTTGCGTCACGAAAAAAAATAGCTACTGGTTTCAAACGCTTTTGGCGCAAATGGTCGAAAACGGGCACCATGCGAACGAAGACAAAAGCAAGAAGGAGCTCGTGACGCAATTGCACGGCATTATCCGTCCCTTTGTCTTGCGTCGCTTAAAAAAAGGACGTGGCAAAGCAATTGCCCGCAAAATTCGAGCATGTAGTCACGTGTCCATTGTCGAAACGCCAGCGATTCTTGTACGAAGTCTTTATCTCGCGCGGTAGTACACGTCAAGCACTGAAGGGTCTACCGAACGGCCGGAGCGCCAATTTTATGAGCATGATGAACGTCTTGATGCAGCTTCGTAAGGTGTGCAACCATTTGGATTTGTTTGAGCCGCACGCGATTGTGTCGCCGTTGGATTTATCACGACTGGACCTGTCGTTGCCGTGTCGCTGTGGCTATTTGACTGAAGACGTGATCAATGAACGACCACGCGTCGCATATTGGACAGATCGGAATTTCCCGGGCTTGGAAGTCGCGCAAGTGGACAAATGGACGTCGAAACGAAGACGCCATCTCTTTGTCGATGGCGTGAGTGCACCGTTGCCACAGTGCACAACCAGTGTGATTCCCGATGCGTACAAGGACAACAAGGATGTGGTTGCGCGGATCGTGGAGCTTGGACGACAGCGTCATGAATATTGGACGATGAAACAGAGAACGACGACACAGCTCGCAAAGCTACAGAACGAGCTGTGTCCGGATGAACCAGTGTATGGCGCCGCCCTGCGACGTGCATGTACGATGCCAATGTTGATTTCGTTGGGGATGAAAATCCATCGTTATCGTACACAACGACGACAAGACGAGCGAGTGGAACCGACGCGAGCACTCCAAACGATGGTACGCGATCCAGAAGAGCGACTGGAAGCGATGTAGCCAGTGGAGAGTCTGTGTGCTACAGTGTGTGGTGACCGTCATGATCTGTGCGCGCGAGACCAGCTCGAATTTGAAGGCAGTGGCTCGTGAGAGCATTCGCCGTGAAGACCCCAGGCCGGAGTAGGACGATACGTGGCGATAGTGTATCGTCATGAGACTCTGGCGGACGAGTGAGTGTTGGTGATTTGAGCAGATGCCAGAAACTCTCGACGAAGGGGGAGACGCCAGTGAGACGCCACGTGATGTGTGGGCGCATGGGCGACGAGCTGTGATCTATGTGGTGGCGCTGGTGATGAAAGCTTGACGACTGTTTCGGCACAGTAAAGATCGTGCTTTGTGCAAGGCCACCGTAAGCGACACGGTGCTGACAAGGAAAACCCTCTACAGTGAGGCCACCGTGAGGTAATCGGTGCGAAGAGCTGCGGGATGCCAGCGACTCCGGTGCTAAGGTGCTGCTGTGGCATGCTCAAGCTGTTGCGTGGATCAGCACCGGCGGGGAGAAAGGAGACGGCCAGTGAGTCGTCGTGGTGTGCCGGTGGAGCCGGATTTATCTGGCCTATACACCACGGAAGACGCGCTGCGATCCCGTGAAGCCGTCGCAGGGCAAGCGACGCAAGGATAGCGGGATGCCATCGTCGAGGAGACACTTGAAGTGACGATTGGGGATCGGTCGCCAGAAATACACCACGATGAGTCGTGAGAAAGGGGAGAGAGCAGCGGCAGCTCCCGGGTGGTGATGCGTCACCGGCAGGGCGACGACCAAGATCTGAAGCAGGAAGCCGCTCTTGTCCATTGGCTGGACAGAGGACAGCACAGGTGGTGCTGTGGCATGAGTGGATTGGTGAAGACCAACTCCTATGCCTGAATGGCTTGATGGAGACAGCGCCAGTGGGCGTCTGTGGCAACTGTGCAAGTGGAAGAAGACTCGCGGACGTGCAGCGGATTCAGCGTCGGCGCGCGAGCCTGGTGGGACTGCCTGAGAGCAGCGTCCCGTGGTCCAGAACAAGGGGGAGCATTGTCGAATCTCCAAGAATACCAGAAGAAGGAGGAGCCTGCGGCGAACTAGCGCAGCTCCGGCGGACAACCGAACAGGGGGAGCCAGTGGTTCGTGAGAGCGGCCCCGTCGTCCAGCAGAAGCGGTGTCTGCGGCTGTTCAAGCGCAGAACCGGAGCCGGTAGAAGAACATGACACGGCTGCGTGGTGATGAAATCACCAGCGCGTGAGGAGGAATTGAAGACTCTCCTGCGAAGAAGACCAAGGCGCCTAAGGGCGATGCCCTTGGCCAGTACACTGCGTGTGTTAATTTTGCACCTTTTCGGTGAGGGGGAGTGTGGAGATCCACCTCAAGGTGCAGTGGGATATCAGTTGGGTTTTCCCGCCGTAACCAATATGGGTTACACGGGTCCGGTGACATCGGTCACGGACCGGTTCACTCGTAGTCGTGAAACGCGGTGTGGGTGCTCCACTCGGAGCTCGCCACGTGTGGCCCTCAGCCGCTGGCTGTGGATCGCCACATGTAGTCAGCCCGTAGGCTAGGAACTGTAATGTTACTCTGCAAGTTGACCTAAAGTGGGAGCCCGCTCTGCGGATTTTCTACAAACGAGGCGTACACGTACTAGTATTAAAATTTTGGTGTGGCAATCACCATCCCCCCAACTGATGTGCAAGCGGATCCTTACTGTCCTCTGTTAGCTTAGAATTGCCCGTCAGCCTTCTGCTGTACAAGGTGACTTGAAGATGCGAATATATTGAAGAGGATGGACGACTACATTGCGTCGGTCGCAACACAAAGGAACCCTGCTAAACTCGATTCTACATGTATTTGGATGCTTTTAGGTTGCGTTTTTCTCGACGTGTTTTTGTGGAGAAGCGTGCCCAAAATTTGGCACACTTCTGGTCAAGTTTCGTCAAGGCATTTGGTCTAATTTCGGATTGGTTTAAACAAGGGGAGCTTTTCAGCCTATCAGACTCAAGAAGTGTCAAGAACGCAAGTTTTGGTGAGTCACCCGACTTTGGGTATTTTACATATTTTTGTGGGGGTAAATTTAGGGACTATAGGGTAGTAGTATTTTAGTTGTGGTTTTTTCAAGTAAGAGGCTTTTGGTTGTGGATTTTCCGGATAGAGGGCTTTTGGTTGTGGTTTTACCTTTAGGACAGAGGTTATACCTTTAAGTAAGGAAATCTTTTAGCTTTCGGATAAGTGGCTGAAACCTCTTCTGGTCTTGGTTTATACCACAGCTAGTGGTCGCCGTTCTTCCCTTTTCGTACACTAGTCGCCTCCACCCGCCGTGGAGTGTTTGGGGGAAGAGGGTCGAATTATCCCCTCTCCCCATTATACCCGGTCTGGACGCGCCGCACGCGCACTTTGGCCCACCGGAAGTCCCTCGACGGGAGTACGATTTGGCGATCTCAACACCTCAACTCAAGTAAGTTTGGAACGTGCTATTCACTGGATTGGTCTTGGCGTGGAGATATCGTTTGTGGAGTCTCACGAGCATATTGGGTCTTTACGCGGACATATTGGCTTGTTTTAATATTGGTTGGAAACTAGACCGGTTTTGGTCTTATTTCGTATTGGTCAGGGGCTAGACCGGAACGGTCGGTCGACCCTCTATTATTTCGTATTGGTCAGGTCTTGATCGTTTGGACGATCGACCTATTGGAAGTTATCTCTTGGAAGTGTTTTTGGTCTGTTTGTGTCTGGGGTGAAGAGTTCCGCCCCAGAGATACCTACCCAGATCGGTCTTCCATATTCAAGACCGATCCGATTCAATCTGCGATCCAGATCCACCGAGTGTGTAACTAGCCCGTTCCATCGGGTACACAAGGTGAGATGGACACTAAACAATCGGACCAAGTGGGTTCTGATGACGACCGGTCGTCTGCTTGCAGCGGACGAACGGACCAGATCTCGAGTGGTGGTCCGCGGAGTACCCCCTCCGAAAGTTGGAAGGCTGGGCGCGATGGTGGTAGTCAGGTTATCGATGCTAATGTTTTCGATTTCGAACTTGACTCCACCACAATGGTGCGCGTGCCCGGATCACTTGGTGATCGTGGATATCACCGTGCTGATATTCCATTAAAAATTGGATTCAAATATTTGAATGATTTGAATATGGAGTCGTTCTGGAGAGGACGTAAGGAAAGGCTATCGCCTTACGTTCTCGTTGTTGATAAAGATGGCGAAGTCCGATCTGGCCCGGAGGAGGACCAGATCGGGATTAATAAGTTTTTTCCTCCCGAAAAGGCTCCCACCGGAGCCGATCGGGACTATAGCAGGTCTTGCTATAGTTCCGGAAAGGATCAGGACCTTGGTCCTGCTCCTATGTGTATGAATGAAAAAATTGATGGAAACTAAAAGATGAAAATTACTTGGTGGCTGACTGGAACGATCCGGTCTACCTCCCTAAAGTCTCCAAGGTACCCAAGGTGCCCAGAAAAGGGCTGGGAATGCCACCCGACGAAGACGACTTCGAAGAAAAGTCGAAGGTCGGGGATGAGGCTATCACCGAACAAGACCTGGACAAGATGTATTATGTTTTTGAATTGAAGCGATTTGTTCGCCAAAACCAGGTCTTTCGGGTGTTGGACCTCCATATCCCCGACCGTCTTCTCGGTCCCACTACCGAGCCGATCCAGAGTGATCGACCATTACTGCTCGTCAAGAATTTGGTGGCGATGTTGGCGGAGGTTGGCATTAAAATGCAGAACCCCGCCGGTGTCAATAAATTGTTTGAATTTGATGCTTGGAGACTGGAGGCGTCGATGTCGGACCTCCACGACCGTTTGGTGCCACTGGTGGGGGCGGTTCGCCGCCCTACTCTCACCACGGCAATGAAGGTCGCCAAAGCATCCACAGAGCTTGTTGACATTGGTTCCGATGATGAATCGATCTACCAGTCTCCACCGGCTTCTAACAGCTCATCAGAGTTGGAGACCGGTGTCGAGCGGATGACCATGGGGGTGGACCATGCCCGGTATGAACAAAAAAAGGACATGAGGCAGCAAGGGGCTGCTTGCCAGTCGGGGCCTCCAGCAAGCCCCACAGGCCTCAGTTCCGCAAAAGGAGGGTATCAACACGTTGCCCATGACGCCAGCCAACGTCCAAGCCATGTTTGAGACGATGATGCAACGTTTCATGGAAGAACGGGTTAGACCACCTATGCGCCCACATGTCCAAGACCGGTCTACCTGTCAAGGTGTCAATGTTTGCAAAGATGTGGATACGGAATCGGTAACATCTATGGATAATACTATTAGAAGTGATAAACCAACCGGAAAGGGAAGGCGCAAGCCGCAACCGGCAAGACCGCGTAGACCAAGCAAGACAAGTGACTGTGATATGGAGTCGGTCGGCGGTCTTGACGACCATGGTGGGTGAGATGGTACAGGCGCAGGCAAGGTGCGCAAGGCTAACCTAGCCTCCACTACTGCCTACGACTTTGGATCTGCTGCGATTCCGCGCATCCGTATGGCCGGGACGACCGACCTCAAGTACTTCACCGGCAAGGATGCTGATGAAGACCAGGCCCGGTCTTGGTTCAGTCGGGTCAAGTCTGCGTTCCTGCGAGACCAGACCCCAAAAGGCGAATGTTGTTTAATCTTCCGGGATCTGTTAAAAGGACCAGCTGCGAACTGGATTCAACAGTTGGGTCGGGGCGTCTGGTCTGATGGGACCTGTTATGTGCGGAGTTTGAAGGTCAATATTGTAACTCCGGATTTCCAAGCGCCCGTAAGTACCACCATATGCATAAGCGGGCCGACGAAACACCGATCGAGTATTTGCATCGGTTGAACATGGCTGCACTTCGCGCCGGTATAACAATCAAAGAGAATAACCCGCCGAACGGTGCCGCCTTAGAACATGTGGGTCACTATATTAGTACCCTTGACGATCAAGAACTGGCGGACCAGCTTACTCTACTGCGTCTTAAGGATGCGGGCGAGGTCGAACAGACCCTGCGGACGTTACAACAGTCGCGTAGTATGAGAGCAAAGACCTCTGGTGGAAGGTCGTTATCGTTCCAAGACCCAGACCGATCCGGTCAAGAGACCTTGGATCAGACCGACCCGAGCGGTCAAGGCAATTGTAGCTGATGACAGCACGGGGTCAGAAGGGGAAAGTGGAAGTCCATCCAGCCAGGAGTCATCGGATGAAGACCAGTATCGTTACGTCTATGTTGCGGGACCTGCCCCGAAGACCAAGTCGAAGTCCGACCAGGTGGACCGGAAGGGAAGGAACGGAAGCAAGTCCGATCCAGACCGACCTCGTCAGAAGTGCTCCCACTGTGGGTCGAGCAAACATGATGGTCCAAACTTCTGGAAGAAGATGGTGTGCAAGAAGTGCGAGAGACGCGGCCACCCGACGGACTACTGCCTCTTCGTATGCAAGTCATGTGGAGAGATCCAAGAGGCCGGCCACTGCAAGATTGAAGAATTTTTTAACATGATGTGCAAGTGGTATGTGCCGGACAAGCACGCGGGGATGCTGCCGCCGGACGCAGAGAAGATGTCAAACTAGAACGCTCGCCAGGTTGGAATCTGGATCGAGCCGAGCGTTCTACGGTTCACATCTATGCATATGTCGGCAAGGAGGATAAGACCGACAATACACGTTCTATTCCAAATTGCGTCGACCGAGACCATCCGGTCTACAGTCTGAAGACCGATGAGTACTCCCGGACTAAGGTGGTTATGCAGTTGGACTTGCTGCCTGGAGAATCCCGAGGATACTGGAAGTATCACGCGCCTGATAAATGGTTCAAGCAGGCGAAAGCCTGTGGCAAAATTAATAACCAGAAAGCGACGATGTTGTTCGACTCTGGAGCCGAAGTATCGATAATCGACTCCGCCTTTGCTCGTAAGGTCGGATGTCGTATAGACGATACCCAGAGACAAGAATGCGTCGGGATCGGCGAAAACTCTTATATGACCGAGGGAAGAACGCGTGTGAAAATTACTTTGTCGGGATCGCTGGTCTACTTTTTCAGCGCTTGGGTTGGCAAGTTGTCTGGTCAAGACGCTTTACTAGGAATGAGTTTCATGGTCCCAGCTGGTATTCGCCTAGACCTGTCACATGGAGTGCTTACGCTCCCGGATGAGGTCCAGGTCCAGTTGGCTGGTCGAAGACCTCTGTATGGTTCTTATACCGATCTGTTCCGGTGGGACCAAGACCTCACTATCCCAGTTGGTCGGTCTGCCGATACCCCGGTTGAGAAAGGTTTTCGTTCGAGGAAGTTATGGTTGACCAGGGGCGATCGGTGGGTCTCGACCTTCGTAAAGAGTGCTGGTCGACGTGATTTTGTCCGTGTTACCAATATCGGTGACAAGCCGCTGACACTGGACAATAACACTATTGTCGGCATTTGGTTAGCAGAAGGGAAGGTACCAAGGAAGATGGGGTTCGTCTCGATTGGGTCGAGGCGGTATGTCGAGTGGCAAAACCTGTCTTACCAATCGACCACCGATCTTATCAGCGATGATGGGTCGGTGGTAGAGGATACCTCACCTTTATTGGAAAGACCAAGTTATGTCACCCCAAAAAAAGATGTTGGTCCGAAGAAAGGCGCCGCAGTGACCAGGAACGGTGGAACATCAAGTAGAAGAGACGAGGTTAGTCAACGTGGTGTCAGCACAAGACCAGGCGACAGCGGAGCAAGAAACGGAAGAAGGGGAACATGAAGTTGCTAGGTCGGACCATGACGGTATTCCTAATCAGACCGATATCAGTGAAGGACAGTCCGTCGATCAAGACCAGGGGCGTTCAGCCGGTCCAGATGGTCTAGGTGATATCACCCCAGAAGATGAACAAGTCTGTATACATGAAGGCGGGGAACAGTACATTCAGGAGATGGAAAGCCAAATGGCAGTCCTCCCTGAAGTGTCTGCCGACTCTCCCGAAGTTACAATGGATGACTTACAAGTGGGTGATCAAGACCTTAACAGTCCAGACCAGATCAAGCAGTTGAAGAATATCATATGGAAGAAAAGACATCTGCTGATCGGAAAGGGCAACGCCTTAGCACCTGCAGCCCGTGGTGCGATTTGCGATATTGACGTTGGAGATGCCAAGCCGATTGACCAGCGGTGTCGACACGTGGCGCCACAGTACCGTGAAAAGCTTTCTGATCTCATTAAACGACTGTTGGGCACCAAGATTATTAGACCGTCGACCTCGCCATGGGCCTCGCCGATCGTAATTGTTATCAAGAAGAACGGCGTCGATATTTGGTTGTGCATCGACTATCGGCTGGTAAACCGATTGACTAAACTCATGGTTCACCCGATGCCGCTGATTAATGATCTGTTGGAAGACCTCGACAAGACCTTGTGGTATTGTTCGCTGGACATGGCAAGTGGATTATGGGTGGTCTCGATGACCGATCGAGCCCGTGAGATTTCCGCATTTGTGACACCGTTTGGTCTTTTCGAGTGGAACCGTATGCCGTTCGGTCTGAAGAACGCACCCCAGATCTATCAAAGGTTAATAGACAACGCACTGTACGGACACTTCAAAATCAAGACCGATCGGGACCCTGCCGAAAGTTATGATGTGTTCACAGAGGGTGAACCCGATCGGGAAAGAAGACCGTCCGTTCTAGGGAGGCGGTCGTACATCGACGACATTCGGATACCTTCCTCGTCATGGAACGATCTGTGCGAGAAGGTTGAACGATTGTTGGAGACATGCGACCGCTGGAACCTATCTATCAGCGCCATAAAAAGTTTTTGGGGTATGTCCAAGGTCGCCTATTTAGATCATATGGTCTCGAACAATGGTCTAGGGGCTAATCCTAAGGACCTAAATTCGTTAAACAACCTCCCGTTTCCCAAGTCTCTGAAGGCAATGCAGTCCTTCCTAGGAAGTTTAAACTACTACAGCCGCTTCATCGAAGATTTTGCTATCTACGCGGCTGTGTTGTATGAGCTCCGGGAAGTGGACTACCATATGTTGCGCGAAGAAGACCGGGCAACTTTACATGGGGGCGCCGACTCTGGTCTTGCTGCAGATTGT